>JAYESA010000400.1:0-208565 GCA_036927795.1 Iris macrosiphon | reverse complement strand
TAATTAGAGCATTACACTAGCTGTTAACCCCAAACAAGTTCACATACCTGTCCTAGACATGTTAGACTATTTTCCTGAATTTTGTGCAACTCCCAGATGCTTTATTTTGAGCCTCGTTTGAGACGCACAAGTATCGTTACAAAAGTCCGTATTTATTTTCTATTTTATTTCCTTCTATTTACCCATCTCTGTACCCTAGAGATTTGAGACCCAACATGTACCTGTTTTGCCCAAACAAAAATACGATAATATTCTACTTGAAATATACTAGAATTAGTATATTGACACCGTAGTAAAATTATGGCCCTACCTTCCTCTAAATAATTAGAGAACACCGTGCGCAGTATTTATTAAATAATAAATACGGTGACCCGTATCACCCAAGAACCAGGCCCTGCCCCTGCCCAGGCTCACCCCCACACCCCCAAGGCACTCCCCCAGGTTTCCCCCTCATTTCTGTGCAAAACAGTATTTTTAGGAATCAGTGTTTTTAATTAGACAAATTGGGTAATTACGCAAAATACCAATTTTGGGACCTAATTGTAATTTATGGAATTATAGGGGTTTTCTGTAATTTTCCCTGTGAGGTGTCACCCCCCTATTGGCTGGTGAACGTGGACCGTCCATGTGGCCATGGGACCCACCAAAATATCTGAATATATCAGCCTAAAATATCCTAAAACCCAAAATACCCAAAATACCCCTAGACTTCTACTTATTTACTACCCATGCCACTCAACCCTAACTCTATAAATACAGCACCCTCCCCCCCTCATTCCGACCACACCCCACCACCAGCACGGCCACCCTCCGCCTGCCGGACCACCACCAAACCCTTCGCCTCTTCCCTGCCCTTCCCTCCGACCACCGCCACCCCCCTCCGGCCACCGCCTCCGCCGCCTACAGCCTCCACAGCAACCCACCCGACCACCAACACACAGCACCACCATCACCCCCGACCTCCCCCAGCACCACCCTCCGCCACCGTGCACCACCGCCACCACCCCCAATCACCTCGCCCTGACCCCCTCCGCCGGACTGACCAACTCCCACCGCCCCACGACCACCACCGACGCCGGCAACTCCCCCGCAGCGTCTCCTCCCTCACCCGCACAGCAACACCCTCCCCCATCCCGACCATCCCCCACCGCCACTCCGACCACCCCTGACCTCCGCCACCACCCTCGGACACCTCGTCGCCCCCTCCTCCACCACCCAGACCGACTGCACCGCCACCCCCGCCACCGCACGCGGCGCTGCAGCTGTTGCAAGCCGCCGCTGCTGCTGTTGCTGCTGACAGCCACAGCAGCTGTGGCCGTCCCTCCGGCCAGCCACCGCCACCTCCGCCGTCGTCCTCCCGCCGGCGACGAGCCAAGGGTCCCACCTGTCTGACAGGTACAGTACCCCCCCCCCTAAAATATGTATATATGTATATTTTTATATATGCATGTATATATGTATATATATATGTAAATATATGTATATATTTATATATTAATATATATATATTAATATATATTAATATATGTATTTAATATTAATATTAATATTATAAATACTGTATATACAGTATGTATATATGTATTTACATTTCTACATTTTTTTATTTATTATTATTATTATTTATTTATTTATATGTATATATATATATATATATATATATATATATATATATATATATATATATATATATATATATATATATATATATATCAATATATATATATCTATGTATATATATATATTTTATTATATAATTATATATATATTACTATATATATATAATATATATATACTTAAATACAGTACTATATACAGTATATTATATAATTATACATATATATATACCTCTTTTATTTTTCTTATATATATATAGATATATATTATATATATGTATGTATATATATTTATATATATGTATTATTTATATATGTAATTATATATATATTATATATTATTATTATTATTATTATTATTATTATTATTAATACAGAATAAATATATATACAATGTATATATATATTATTATATTTTATTTTCTTTTATATATATACATATATATATATATATATATATGTATATATTTATTTATGTATTATAAATATATAAATATCATATAAGTTTATTATTATATATATATATATATATATCTATATATATATATATACCTTTCAAATTTCTTTATATATATATATATATATATATATATATATATATATATATATATATATATATATATATATATATATATATATATATATATATATATATATTGTATATGTATATATATATGTATGCCTTTTTATTTCTTTTATATATATATGTATATATACATATTACATATATGTGCCTTTTTTTATTCTTTATATATATATATATATATATATATATATATATATATATATATATATATATATATATATATATATATATATATATATATATCTATATGAATATATTTATATAAGTATATATATATATATATATTATGATGATATATATGCATAATATATTTACTATATGCCCTTCTATGTTCTTTCATATATATATATATATATATATATATATATATATATATATATATATATATATATATATATATATATATATATATATATATATTACATAAACTATATATATATGTTTTAACTATATACCTAGTATCATATGCTATATAAATATCTATATATATATATATATGTTATATCTATATGTATATATATATATATATATGACTATATATATTGACTTCTATATATATTACATAAATATATATATACTTGTAAAACCCCCTTCCTAGAAAATCGTAAATACCCTTTTATTTATTAATTATTAATTAAATTGTAGTAATTAGAGCTAAATAGGAGAAATAGATTTTTTAATAATTTTTATGTTAGGTGTTCGGGCACTTAGAGGACTTGTGGGACCATCAGGAATTTTTCGGAATTTATTCCATGTAGGAGACCCCTTGAGCTGTTGCTAGACTAACGATGTGCATTACCCTAATCTATAAATTCTTGTGAGTATATATATATATATATGTATATACAAATATATATATATATGTATATATATATTTTATTTAGAAAAGAAAAGAAAAGAAAAGAATTAAATAAGTTACTATTCATAATAATATAATAATAATAATACTAATAATACTACTACTATTTCTATACTTTAGCAAATTTCCTTCCTTAGCTTTCAGCAACTTGCTTGCTCTCCCAAACAGAGACCGCCCCCCCCCCCTTCAGTGATTTGCTTAAGACCGACCCTTATGCTCCAGTGGCTTGCTCCCAGAGAAGTCCAGACCCCCTCTTGCCCGACCCAATTGGCCGAACCTATATCCACCCTCTCTCTCCTAATATATATAATATATATATATATATATATAATAGCTCTCTAAAACCCTAACCTAATTTCCAGACTTCCTCTTCCCATCTAGAGCCGTCACCGCAGCCAGAGAAGCCCCACCAAGCCATCCAACCATCCCGTCGACGCCGACATCGCGCCCTGCAGTTTCCCACTCGTAGCACCTTCGCTCCGGCGTGTTTTCCCGTTGACTCGCTCGACCAAACGCTGTTACGTTTTCATAGGTATGATCTTCCCTCAACCCTCTCCAATATTTGTTTTATAGCCAACCTCGGAAAACGTGTGCCCCTAGGTGTAAAACAGCGCCCAAGTCAGCGCGAGCAGACAGAATTCTGCAATCGCAGAATTCCAGAATGACCACCCATATTGTCGAGTTCGTATCTCCCACCACAGAGATCCGAATTCGATGATTCTTTTTGATACCTGTAGATTACATGACCTAGTTTATTTTCTGTATAATAACCCTGTGCTATTAGTTGCTGTGGACAAAATTATATTCGTCACAAAACTGCGCGCACCCACTTTTTCCGGTTTTCCAAAAGTTGGAGATCGGAGCGCTCCCCGCCAAACGGGACCGCCCCGCCGTGTGCCAAGTATACCGAATGGTGCACGCAGCATAACGGGACACGTGAAAATTCGTGGGGACTGATTCGGACGCGTGTGCGCGCCGGAATCAGGCCGTATCCGCGGACACATTTCGTGTCGCAACTTTTGTGGAACTCGCACGTATTTTGTGCACGCTTGTCAGATTACGACGAAACTTGCGCCACTGGACTCGTGGTAACGCGCTGGTCCTGTGACCCAATTTTCACGCATTTCTGAGACGGTTGACCAGATCGCCAATTGGCGGGCCCCACAGTGACTTTTTGGACCAAATTTTGTTCGGCTCATCGGAATCCAAATTTGGACATACCGTTGGGTTCGTATTGACATCTAGAGTTGTTTGACCTATAGTTTGTCCCATTTAGAGACTGTTACCCTCGGCACGCTTTTCGGTGCAAAGTGGGCCACACGTGGACCCCACTTTTACCCGAAATTACGGTTTTGCCCCTGTGTCCAAATTGGACGAAAGGGAAGTGCTTTCTAGCTATTTTGCTTATTTTGGGAATGTTGGTGATATCTATTTCAGCATCCGGGGACATTGTTCTGAGGCCATAGCTTCTGGTCCTGTGTATTGGACATCTGGACGGGACATTTTGCAGCTTCTTGCCAGGCAAGTATACCTTGCCATTGTACTGTTATTTATATTCCATATGTTGCATGCATCTTTATTTTCTGTCCTTAGTTCATATATTTTAATTGTTATATAAAATGCTCGCGACGGTGACGTCGCGATAGGTTTTTATTTATGTATTGCATTGACCTTGTTCATGAGACTACCCCATTATCATGTAGCACCATTAGGTTTCATTTGACTGTGACACCTATTTTTACACGAGTTGTGAGTCTCATATAGATCACGGACGCACGTATTGACTGATCATCGGTACGTGTGGGACGTGCGTTAGGAATAACTGCTGTTAGAAACTTTGCATGCTAGTAGACTTGGCAGTTATTAGAGGTCCATGGACATAGCCTATTGTAGTACGGTGGTCCCATCCTTGTCCTTGTATGGTTGCAGGATTGGGCTAGGGTACTAAGAATAGGCTATGGACCAAATTGTGTCATGGATGTGACATACTTAGAGCATGGGGTGGGGAGAACAACAAGTACCGCATTTGAGCTCCTTTGCACTTTTTCTGTGACGCCCAGATTCTCCGCTGGAGATACGGGTGGTGATGACCCTTATATATTATGTACTATCAGGCGGGCCACCGGCGTTCAAAAGACGACGTGCCTTTTAGGCCCCTGGATCTCCAAAAGAGAACTATGCCAAATCCCAGTTTTCAGCCAGATAGCTCACTTGTGGGGAAAGTTGTTCTTAACTGCATTCACTTTAGATGGTTAGGCGACCCATTGGATATTTATTTCAGTACTTTATTGGCATGTGTTTAAGTATACTTGTTATGTCCCTCTGAGGACCTGGTCCGCTGCCAGGTGTACCTGTTCTTGAGTATTTGCAGGAGCACAGATTTGGAAGGATATAGATGCTCCGTGGATGTTTTCTCTTCGAGCCGTGATTGGTAGCTGGTACTTATATTGTTTGAGTGAGTTGTACTTATATTGTATTTACTTCTCCATTTGAGTTGGTAGTGGATTTGTTTCCACCCAACTATCATCTTTAGATACTTCTTGTTGAGATCTAGTTTCATAGATACTGGTTATTTATTTCTATATGATTTTGGTAGATGAGATTTAGATTTTACCCTGTGACTTGTATTACATTTTATACCACTTGTGGATTTTATATTCATATTACAGCGTACGTATGGATTTGGTTTCCATATATTGGAGTTGCCATATCCATGCGGCTGGCATGCTTACGTGTCCTAGTCCTACGTATGTTTGGGATTGGGGCGTGACAATACTAATATAGAGTACCCATTTATTTAAATATGATTATTTACAAACCCTGTAATATCTTAAGCAGAAAACATCTCCAGCACAGTCAGTGACCCCCTGTCACAAGAACCCTCAGACTTGACTGTGAGATCAGGTTTCCAACACAATCAGGAAGTAGGCAAGTATACCTTGCCAAGTTACTGTTTAAATTCAAATGCTGTTATATGCTATTTTTTCTGAATTCCATATAACTGTGAGTACCTGAGATTGCCTCGGGTACAGTCAACAGATACGTTGACACGTAGTGTAATTAACTTAGTCTTTGCAGACCTACCAACATCTGTGAGGGTATCCTAATATCCTCCTAGACCCTGTCACGGGAACACGCAACATGGTTGCAATACATATTGGGATGCGAGCTGCGTATTTGGTTAGCTACCAGTACGTGTGTCGTGCATCACGGCTTGGCATAAAAATCAGGAAAAGTATGACTTGGCATTAGTTACATTGGGTGGGAAAGATAACTAGTAGACGTATGGGACACCCCCCCCTCCTTGTATGTTTTTATACCTTCGTACCATGCTCCTCGGAGATGGTCGATTGCAGAGTGCCCTTGAGTCAGGGGGCATATAACACATATACTAGCCAGTCAACACGATTGGTGAATTAAGTCAGCATATGTCTAACCTACACATTCCCATGCGTACTACAAGGTCTTTACTTGCATTCACTTAGATGGTTAGCACCCTGTATTTTATTTATTTATTCAGTATTTACATACATGGCATGTTGTTTTTCTGTATCTTGTTATGTCCCACTGAGGACCTGGTTCCCTTCCAGATTTAGACGAGGCCTTCTATCCCACGGTGTATGGTCTAGGACATGAGACCAGGTGTGCCACCGAGGAGGAGTTGGAGGAGCCACCAACAGAATCTACCTGATTCTAGAAGCTTGCTCTCTTGGAGATGGAGATGTTTTCCTAGATAGACGACACTTAGTCTATCCTATTTTTCTGCGCTATTATTAACTTTTGTAGTGGGTTTGTTCCCACAAGATGTGTACTATGATATTTTCAGACTCAGCATTATATATATTCAGCACTATTTCCTGATATTTCTGTGGATGAGATAGATTTACCTGTATTAGACTTGTAGTATTTTAGGACAGCGTAGCACGTTCCTTTGGGTCCAACAAATTGGATTAAACCCTTAGTGACGTGTCAGCTGGCCAATGCCACGTGGCCTAGATCCTTACATTTTGGGACTGGGGCGTGACATGGTTTTAGTGGTGGCCCATACAGGTCAGATTATTGCTAGTGGTATGATGACATGCCCAGCAAGCCTGCTATAGGATAGAAAAACTAGGTCTCATCCACTCTGACTTCATTCATTTTTGCATCTTGCTTGATTATTTCATTATTAAGCCCTTGTGCTTTTCTAATTATTCTATCTTCTTCAGAAATATGGACATACCTGGTGGACATACGATTGATGGGGCTGACCAAGCAACAGACCCCTCGCCTGATGTCCAAGGAACCCCGACCACCCCGAGAGACCCATCCCCGAGAAGGATGCTGGTCTACCCAACGACTCCATACCTTCCCCAGAATCCTGCCCAGACAGGAACACCAGCCCAACATGAAGGGCAAACACCGCAGGCGGAGACACCCTTGCCTCCACCTCCAGCCCTTCCTGCCCTGATGCCACAGCTTGAGGGTCAACCTCAAATGTTTCAGTTCCTCCAAGCTATGTTGCAGACTCAATGGCAACAGACTGAAGCCCTGAGACAGTCTCAGTGGCAACAGACTGAAGCCTTGAGACAGACCTTGATGACGACTTTAGAGAGAACCACTACCCCGGCACCAGCACCTGTCCAACCAGTAGGCACAGTCAGAGGCTTCCGCCAGATGAGCCCGAGAACCTTTAAAGGCAGCAAAACCCCAGAGGAGATCTCATACTGGATCTCCAACACAGAAATGCTGCTGGAAGGCTCACAACTTTCCCCCGACCTATGGATGACTGCCGTGAGGGCCCAACTCCTCGGCAATGCCCATCACTGGTGGGAATCTATTGAGCGTAGCGTCGGCAAATACCAGACTTGGGAACAATTTCTGGAGTACTTCAATGCAAAGTACTTCCCTGCTACAGTTCAAAATGCCTTGTATTCCCAGTTCCTGCACCTGGAACAAGGGAACATGACCGTCGATGCCTACGATGCAGAGTTCTGCCGACTGAGTCGATTTGGTGCCATCCTGATACCGAACGAGCTGGAGAAGGCCAAAAGATTCCACCATGGCCTCACCCTAGAACTCCAGAGGTATACGACGGCACAGTCGAGGATCTCCTACGAGGAGGTTCTTACAGAAGCAAGGGTGCAAGAAGCAATTGGCCGAGGAGCAAGACGCTCAAATCCAACCATCCCGGCCAAAAACCAGCAAGGAGCAGGAGGACCCAGCCATCGTCCACAAAACCAGACACATCAGACGACGGGACCCTATCAGAAGAAGGAGCTCCCGACTTGTCACTATTGTGGCAAGAAGGGGCATTTTGCCAATGACTGCAGAAAGAAATACGGGCTATGCCTAGTATGTGGAGCCAGCCAGCACATGGCTAGGGACTGCCCACAACGCAAAGACGGAGCACCAGCCCAGAAGATGCAAACCTCAACAGGAGGTCAACATCCCTCAACATCTGGAGGGTATCAAAGGGGAGCACCCCTGGCTACACAAGAGGCCCAGTTCAACAAGGCCAGACAGTAATCTGGAGGGAAAAGGCACAGGCAAGCCTTCACATTAGCCGCCGTAGCAGAAGAACCAGAAGGTGAAACCATCACAGGTACCATTTTAGTTGCATCATTACCTGCAACCGCATTATTTGATTCTGGCGCAACACTGTCCTTTATATCTAGTAGTTTCGTAGCCATGCACAAACTAGCCACTTCCCCACTACCTAAGTGCTGGAAAATTCTTACCGGAGGAGGAATTGTTCCAGTTACCAACATTATTGAAACATGCTCGATAGTCGTTTGTAGTAGAGAGCTAAGAGCGTGATTTCTGGTACTCCCAATGCCAAATTTCGATGTCGTCTTAGGCATGGACTGGTTAATCCAGAACAATGCTATCCTAGACTGCCAAAAAGGTAGTGTCACCTTTAGACCCCCAGGCCACCCAGAGTTTGAATACGTACGAGGTACCATCGAGCAAGGAGTAGGCTAGACTCCTAGAGCTTACATGACAATGGAGATAGCACCACCAGCACTCGTTGCAGAGTTCGAAGACGTATTCCCGGAGGAATTGCCAGGCCTATCGCCTGACAAAGAAGTAGAGTTCACTATTGAGCTAATACCCGGAGCTGCACCGGTATCCTCAAATGTGTACCGACTGGCGAAGAAGGAGCTTGACGAGCTGAAGCTATAGCTGGAGGAATTGCAAATCAAGGGATTTGTTCGTCCTAGTGCATCACCCTGGGGAGCACCAGTGTTGTTTGTACCAAAGAAGGACGGAACATATCGGATGTGTATTGATTACAGAGCCCTCAACGCTTTGACAATAAAAAACAAGTACCCCTTGCCGCGGATTGACGACCTGTTCGATCAACTGACAGGAGCGGTGGTATTCTCAAAAATAGACTTGAGATCAGGCTATCATCAGGTCAAAGTACGGAGAGAAGATATTCCAAAGACAGCATTCAGGACTCGCTATGGTCATTACGAGTTCCTGATGATGCCTTTTGGACTGACTAATGCACCTGCCGTATTCATGAACCTGATGAACAGAGTCTTCCACCAATATCTAGACTAGCTCGTGGTAGTCTTCATCGACGACATCTTGGTGTATTCAAAGAGCCACGAGGAGCACGAAGAGCACTTGAGACTGGTGCTAGAGACGCTGAGACGTGAGAGCCTTTATGCTAAGCTGAGCAAGTGCGAGTTTTTCCTTGATCGTGTCGCTTTCCTTGGGCACGTGATCACAGGAGAAGGCATCTCGGTGGACCCAGCAAAGATCTCATCTGTAGAGACATGGCCAACCCCCACAAATGTCTCGGAGGTGAGAAGCTTTCTAGGACTTGCCGGATATTACCGGAGGTTCGTAGAAAACTTTGCAAGAATAGCGGAGCCAATTACCCGTCTTACCCGCAAGGAGCAGGAGTTCGTATGGTCTGAGGAATGCCAGACAGCTTTCGATGAGTTGAAAAAGCGTCTGACTACTGCCCCTATCTTGACTATACCATCTGGATCCGGAGGTTTCATAATCTATAGCGATGCATCCGTAAAAGGATTGGGTTGTGTCTTAATGCAACATGGGAAGGTTGTAGCTTATGCCTCAAGACAACTGAGGACTCATGAGAAGAATTACCCCACTCATGACCTGGAGCTTGCCGCAGTCATCTTCGCCCTGAAGCTATGGAGACATTATCTATATGGCGAACGAGTGGAGATATTCACCGATCACAAGAGCCTGAAATATGTCTACACTCAGAAAGACTTAAACTTGAGACAAAGAAGATGGCTCGAAGTGATGACGAATTTCGAGATCGATCTGCAGTACCATCCTGGGAAGGCTAATGTAGTAGCTGATGCGCTAAGCAGAAGACCCTCGGCATTCTTTATGATCACCCAACCAGGTCTATTGAGAGATCTAGAAAAGTTGGGAATATAGGTCATTATGCCAGGAATTGACGGCCAACTATCAAACTACCAGCTACAATCAACATTGGTCGAAAGAATCAAAGCTGCTCTACCAGCAGATGCAAGATTTCAGAGGCTTCGACAAAGAACAGAGGCTGGAATCCAGACAGGATGTCGCATACACGAAGATGGGACTCTAAGATGTGGTGATCGTCTTTATGTTCCAAATGGAGAACTTCGTGAAGAGCTGATGTCAGAAGCTCATAGCTCAACCTACTCTATACATCCAGGAGGCACAAAGATGTACAGAGATCTGCGACAATACTACTGGTGGCATGGAATGAAGCGAGAGATAGCACGCTTTGTGGCGAAATGCCTGGTGTGTCAGCAAGTCAAGGCTGAACATCAGAGATCTGCCAGTCTACTTCAACCCCTCCCAATACCCGAGTGGAAATGGGAACACATTACGATGGACTTTGTTACGGGATTCCCAAGAAGTCCCAGTGGTCTTAATGCTGTATGGGTGATCGTAGACAGACTCACCAAGGCTGCTCATTTCTTACCCTTCAGAGTCGGACAATCTACAGAAGTCTTGGCAGACATGTACATGAAGGAGATAGTGCGTCTGCATGGAGTACCAGTCAGCATAGTGTCTGACATGGATACGAGGTTTACATCTTACTTTTGGCGAAGTATACAAGAAAGTCTTGGTACCCGCCTCAAGTTCAGCACCTCGTATCATCCGCAGACAGATGGCCAATCAGAGCGCACTATCCAGACGCTAGAAGATATGCTGAGAGCCTGCATGCTTGATTTCAGCGGATCATGGAAAGATCATCTGTACCTGGTGGAATTTTCCTACAACAATAGCTATCAAGCGAGTATCCAAATGGCTCCCTTTGAAGCATTGTATGGCAGGAAATGTCGTTCCCCAGTATGCTGGAGTGATGTTGGCGAAAGACAGATCTTGGGACCAGAATTAGTTGTTCGTACGGTGGAGAAAGTAAAGAAGATACAAGGACACCTACGAGCTGCACAAGACAGACAGAAGCACTGGGCCAACATACATCGATGACCTCTAGAGTTCCAAGTGGGAGAGCATGTGTTCTTGAAGATCTCACCTACCCGAGGAACTATCAGATTTGGAGGAAGAGGAAAACTGAGTCCAAGGTACATTGGACCCTTTGATGTGTTGGAACGCGTCGGAGAAGTTGCTTACAGGCTAGCTCTACCTCAGACCTTGGAAGGAGTACATGACGTCTTCCACGTATCTCAGCTGAGGAGGTACATTCCAGACCCAAGTCATGTGCTGGACCATTCAGAGATCACCGTCGGCCCGAGCCTATCGTACCAGGAGGAACCTGTAGAGATCCTAGATCATAGCGAGAAGGTGTTGCGAGGCCAGACTATCCCTCTAGTTCGTGTTGCATGGAGACATCATGCACCAGGTGAATCAACCTGGGAACGAGAAGAGGATATTCGACAGCGTTTCCCCCATCTATTTCCAAACCAGGGTATGTCCTAATATTTCAAATCAATCTTACATTCTCATTATATGTATGTTTTTATTTCGAGGACGAAATATTCTAAGGAGGGTAGATTATAAAATCCCTCGACCAGATTTCAGTAATTTAGGATTATTTTTAGCTAATTAGAATTATTGCAACTTTTTAAAAAAAATTATTTTGCTTAAATATCCTATTGATTGTGCACCTGTCCCTCACACAATTAATTAGAGCATTACACTAGCTGTTAACCCCAAACAAGTTCACATACCTGTCCTAGACATGTTAGACTATTTTTTTGAATTTTGTGCAACTCCCAGATGCTTTATTTTGAGCCTCGTTTGAGACGTACAAGTATCGTTACAAAAGTCCGTATTTATTTCCTATTTTATTTTCTGCTCTTTACCCATCTCTGTACCCTAGAGATTTGAGACCCAACATGTACCTGTTTTGCCCAAACAAAAATACGATAATATTCTACTTGAAATATACTCCAATTAGTATATTGACACCGTAGTAAAATTATGGCCCTACCTGCCTCTAAATAATTAGAGAACACCGTGCGCAGTATTTATTAAATAATAAATACGGTGACCCGTATCACCCAAGAACCAGACCCTGCCCCTGCCCAGGCTCACCCCCATACCCCCCAAGGCACTCCCCCAGGTTTCCCCCTCATTTCTGTGCAAAACAGTATTTTTAGGAATCAGTGTTTTTAATCAGACAAATTGTATAATTACGCAAAATACCAATTTTGGGACCTAATTGCAATTTATGGAATTACAGGGGTTTTCTGCAATTTTCCCTGTGAGGTGTCACCCCCCTATTGGCTGGTGAACGTGGACCATCCATGTGGCCATGGGACCCACCAAAATATCTGAATATATCAGCCTAAAATATCCTAAAACCCAAAATACCCAAAATACCCCTAGACTTCTACTTATTTACTACCCATGCCACTCAACCCTAACTCTATAAATACAGCACCCTCCCCTCCTCATTCTGACCACACCCCACCACCAGCACGGCCACCCTCCGCCTGCTGGACCACCACCAAACCCTTCGCCTCTTCCCTGCCCTTCCCTCCGACCACCGCCACCCCCCTCCGGCCACCGCCACCCCCCTCCGGCCACCGCCTCCGCCGCCTACAGCCTCCACAGCAACCCACCCGACCACCAACACACAACACCACCATCACCCCCGACCTCCCCCAGCACCACCCTCCGCCACCGTGCACCACCGCCACCACCCCCAATCGCCTCGCCCTGATCCCCTCCACCGGACTGACCAACTCCCACCGCCCCACGACCACCACCGACGCCGGCAACTCCCCCGCAGCGTCTCCTCCCTCACCCGCACAGCAACACCCTCCCCCATCCTGACCATCCCCCACCGCCACTCCGACCACCCCTGACCTCCGCCACCACCCCCGGACACCTCGCCGCCCCCTCCTCCACCACCCAGACCCACTGCACCGCCACCCCCGCCACCGCACGCGGCGCTGCAGCTGTTGCAAGCCGCCGCTGCTGCTGTTGCTGCTGACAGCCACAGCAGTTGTGGCCGTCCCTCCGGCCAGCCACCGCCACCTCCGCCGTCGTCCTCCCGCCGGCGACGAGAAAAGGGTCCCACCTGTCTGACAGGTACAGTACCACCCCCCCTAAAATACGTATATATGTATATTTTTATATATGCATGTATATATGTATATATATATGTAAATATATGTATATATTTATATATTAATATATATATATATTAATATATATTATTATATGTATTTAATATTAATATTAATATTATAAATACTGTATATACAGTATGTATATATGTATTTACATTTCTGCATTTTTTTATTTATTATTATTATTATTTATTTATATGTATATATATATATATATATATATATATATATATATATATATATATATATATATCTATGTATGTATATATATAATTATATATTTATATATATATTACTATATATATATAATATATATTTACTTAAATACAGTACTATATACAGTATATTATATAATTATACATATATATATACCTCTTTTATTTTTCTTTTATATATATAGATATGTATTATATATATGTATGTATATATATTTATATATATGTATTATTTATATATGTAATTATATATATATATTATATATTATTATTAATATTATTATTATTATTATTATTATTATTACAGAATAAATATATATACAATGTATATATATATATTATTATATTTTATTTTCTTTTATATGTATACATATCTATATATATATGTATATATTTATTTATGTATTATACATATATAAATATCATATAAGTATATATATATATATATATATATATATATATATATATATATATATATATATATATATATATATATATATATATATATATATATATATATATATATATATATATATATATATATATATATATATATATATATACCTTTCAAATTTCTTTATATATATATATATATATATATATATATATATATATATATACCTTTCAAATTTCTTTATATATATATATATATATATATATATATATATATATATATATATATATATATATATATATATATATATATATATATATATATATATATATATATATATATATTGTATATGTATATATACATATTACATATATATGTCTTTTTTTATTCTTTATATATATATATATATATATATATATATATATATATATATATATATATATATATATATATATATATATATATATATATATATATATATATATATATATATATATATATATATATATATATATATATATGAATATATTTATATAAGTATATATATATCTATATATTATGATGATATATATGCATAATATATTTACTATATGCCCTTCTATGTTCTTTCATATATATATATATATATTTTACATAAACTATATATATATGTTTTAACTATATACCTAGTATCATATGCTATATAAATATCTATATATATATATATATATATATATATATATATATATATATAATATATATATATGTTATATCTATATGACTATATATATTGACTTCTATATATATTACATATATATATATATACTAATATAGAGTACCCATTTATTTAAATATGATTATTTACAAACCCTGTAATATCTTAAACAGAAAACATCTCCAGCACAGTCAGTGACCCCCTGTCACAAGAACCCTCAGACTTGACTGTGAGATCAGGTTTCCAACACAATCAGGAAGTAGGCAAGTATACCTTGCCAAGTTACTGTTTAAATTCAAATGCTGTTATATGCTATTTTTCCTGAATTCCATATAACTGTGAGTACCTGAGATTGCTTCGGGTACAGTCAACAGATACGTTGACACGTAGTGTAATTAACTTAGTCTTTGCAGACCTACCAACATCTGTGAGGGTATCCTAATATCCTCCTAGACCCTGTCACGGGAACACGCAACATGGTTGCAATACATATTGGGATGCGAGCTGCGTATTTGGTTAGCTACCAGTACGTGTGTCATGCATTACGGCTTGGCATAAAAATCAGGAAAAGTACGACTTGGCATTAGTTACATTGGGTGGGAAAGATAACTAGTAGACGTATGGGACACCCCCCCTCCTTGTATGTTTTTATACCTTCGTACCATGCTCCTCGGAGATGGTCGATTGCAGAGTGCCCTTGAGTCAGGGGGCATATGACACATATACTAGCCAGTCAACACGATTTGTGAATTAAGTCAGCATATGTCTAACCTACACATTCCCATGCGTACTACAAGGTCTTTACTTGCATTCACTTAGATGGTTAGCACCCTGTATTTTATTTATTTATTCAGTATTTACATACATGGCATGTTGTTTTTCTGTATCTTGTTATGTCCCACTGAGGACCTGGTTCCCTTCCAGATTTAGACGAGGCCTTCTATCCCACGGTGTATGGTCCAGGACAGGAGACCAGGTGTGCCACCGAGGAGGAGTTGGAGGAGCCACCAACAGAATCTACCTGATTCTAGAAGCTTGCTCTCTTGGAGATGGAGATATTTTCCTAGATAGACGACACTTAGTCTATCCTATTTTTCTGCGCTATTATTACCTTTTGTAGTGGGTTTGTTCCCACAAGATGTGTACTATGATATTTTCAGACTCAGCATTATATATATTCAGCACTATTTCCTGATATTACTATGGATGAGATAGATTTACCTGTATTAGACTTGTAGTATTTTAGGATAGCGTAGCACGTTCCTTTGGGTCTAACAAATTGGATTAAACCCTTAGTGACGTGTCAGCTGGCCAATGCCACGTGGCCTAGATCCTTACATTTTGGTACTGGGGCGTGACAATATGTAAGCAAAATAAATTAAAATATTGCCATAAATCCTAAATTGTTAAAAATAATCTTAAAAATACTGGAATCTGGTCGAGGGAGTTTACAATCTACCCAACTTATAAAAATTTCGTCCTCGAAATTAAAACTAAGCCACGGTAGAAGTCAAAGACGGTATAAGATATAATTTAACAAAGTAATTTTATATCTTGGGTTATGAATTGGTTCGAAAACGTTTACGCATGTCGTCCACACGCTTCCAAGTTGATTCTCCTGGCGTGTCATGCTTCCATGCCACGCGGACCAAGGAAATAGACTGATTTCTCAATATCTTTTCTCGATGATCAAGGATTCCCACGGGTTGCTCTTGATACGACAGGCTCGGCCTAATGGTGATCTCTGAATGGTTGAAAACCTGACTGCTGTCTGTCATATATCGCCTGAGTTACGACACGTAGAATACATCAAGTACTCCCTCAAGTGAAGGTGGTAGCGCAAGTTGATATGCCACTACTTTCACTCTTTCTAGCACGTCAATGGTCCAATATACCTTGGACTCAATCTGTCGCGTCCTCTGAATCGTATGGTGCCTCTAGTAGGTGATATCCTCAAGAAGACATGATCTTCCTCTTTGAATTCCAAGGGATGATGATGACGGTCTGCCCACTGCTTCTGTCTGTCTTGCACTGCTCGCAAGTATCCTTGTATTTACTTAACTGTCTCTTCGGTGTTGACCACCAATTCTGGTCACGCGAATCCTTGTCTGGTACAATACTGACTGGTATGCCGTGCAATCTTACAAGTTACCTCATATATAAGTTAGCTAAAGCTTCTGCAGACTGGCCAACTCTATAGGTAAGAATTGTGCTGACTTGGTGAGTCGGTCCATAGGAATTCTTGATCCTTACAAGTCAACCTAGTCATAGGTGCTGCTATCCATTCAGTAGTCAATCCATTGTTCATTCAGGTGAAACTCTTTTAGATCTCTGACAGCAAAATGATACATTCTTTATCGTAATACTTGAGTTCTGAATTTGACCCAAGTTACGAGGCAAAAATAAAAATCTTATGCTGTCATAGGGATGTACGTATCAGGATCGTAATAAAACGCAGGTAGGTAGTGAAGGGTCATCCTAAAGGTAGCACAGTTATAAACTACAATCTAATCTAATAATATGGTTTGGTAACCTCCAAGAAACAAACCGAAATGGCTACAAAAACAATACACTTTCGTATTTATACTAAGTATGAGGTTTCGTCTTTCCGAAATAAGGGAAGACGGAAAAACAGTAATCAAGAGTTCAAGGGGGAGGTAATAGGTTAGAAGTGTGGGGATCAAGGCGTTTAAAGAATTCAAGGGGAATTGTCAAAGCAGTCATGGATTGAAACAATCCTATTCTGGTAATCCCTATTCACATATTTGTTTCAGCACAGTTATGTAGCTGATACGATATGCTCAGACATATCTAGCGGGCAAGTACATTCGTCTACTAATCATTATATATCTCAATCCACGTAAAGTAGTTATGCGAAGGGCGAACCAAGTGCACTATGGTTGATCAGACCGTAATACACTGATTCTGAAATGTATTAGTGTAGTACTCCAATAATACATATATCTTGAACAAGCTTGATAAGGAATAAGCTTGCAAAACTAGGCTATAATAGCGGCATAAGTCAAGGTAGTATAGTAAATATAAGTACGCTAGATTATGATGTGAGAAATTTCAAAATAATTCAAATTCACAAAAAGACAAGACTCTACAATCTCTACAGTTATTATTCTAATTCCTTGTCTAAGTCGCTAGTTAACCCAAAAGAGGTATGGCCTTCTAAGTTCTACAATCTTAATAAACACTATAGGTTGTCTGCCTAAAACAGAGATTCAAGGAAGTTCGCGTAAAGTAGGGGTTCGAGGTTGTCTGCGTAATGCAGAGATAAAATGGTTTGGCGTAACGCATGGCTTCAGAGCTGTCCGCGTAAAAAGTTTGCGCATAAAAGGTTGCTATTCTTCCTACGTAAGGTCTGCGTAGAAATCTGTGCGTAAAAGATTGCTGCGTAAAAGTCTGCGGGTAAAGTATTTGCGCGTAGAATATTTACTGCGTAAAGTCTGAAATATGTTGCAGCGTAAAGTTGTACGAGAAACTCATGAGTTTGTCAGTCAAGTTAGTGAATCCTGACATCTGACAAAAGTACTTGTACAACGATCGAGGGGATGGTTTGAGATGATGAATTTGCACGGAGATCCAGGTTGTCGTTAAGTGACTTAATGGATACTAGTCATTTTTACGCTCGAGGTGAGACAAAATCAGATGTCCCGTCAAAAGCTGTTTCTTTTTGCACAGGGCTCGAGGCGTATCTCTGCATTTAATGCAGGAGATTTGGTCATGCCTGGGGAAAGCTAAGGCTGTAACAATACGCTCACATTCTATCCTTATGTTACGCCTAATCAGGTTACTCTACGCTGGTTATCTATTATTCATGAATCATCTAGTTTACGCAGGGCAGTTACCTACGTGGCTCTCATGACGCAGGATAAGGAAGACTAAGGGAACGTGGGTAGTGGTTGTCATAACTGCGGCGTAAAGGAGGCAATCTTCTGCATAAATTTTGGCTTTTACGCCAACAAGAGTCATTTGGCTTTTACGCTAACTACGGTCAATTGGCTTTTACGCCAACAAGGGTAAAGGGTTTCTGGCGTAAAACTGGGTTTATCCAAACATATGATGAGGTTTCAGTCCTGGTATTCAACCTTGGATTTCTATGGGTTTCTCAAGACTAGGGTCAATACTATGGTCAATTCTCTAACTAATCCTAGTAGTGTTTATACTACACTCAAGTCATACTTAAATACACCAAGGGATAATGGTAATTTAATCTATAGGTAAGTGGTGCTAGGGTTCATTAGGTAATATGGAAGACTAGGGTTCATTTAGTAGTCTGAACTTAATGATATGACAAAGCCCTAGTTGTATTCTAAGTAGGAATACTACCCTAATTATCATCCTATCAACAGGGATTCCTATATTCTAGCAGAGGCTATACTCAAGGAATTATCAGGGAAGCACATGAATCAAGCAGGATGCAATTATGTAAGTAGGACAGACTAGAAGGAAGATAAGTCATAGTCAATTATGGATGAGATCCTAAACTCTAATCCTATGTGCAGGCTTGCTCGGTACAGTAACGTAACCGAGACAATATGCTCTGACCTGCATGGGCCACCACTAAAAACATGTCACGCCCCAGTCCCAAAATACGTAGGACTAGGTCACGTAACCATGACAGCCGCCCGTATATATGGCAACTCCAATATATGGAAACCATATATACGTGCGTACGCTGTATAATGAACAATAATTCCTATGTGGTACAACTAATCACAAGTCACAGGGTAATATCTAAATCTCATCCACAAAAATCAAATATACATGAATAACCAATAACCATGCAACTAGATCTCAATACAGAGTATCTAAAGAATGACAGTCGGATGGAAACAAATCCACTGCCGAAATAGAATATAAAAGGAATAAGATAAACCCTATATAAATACAACATATAACCATCACGAGGCTCGAAGATCTCCTAGAAATATAAGTAGCCTGTCCGGATCTGTGCTCCCATGAATACTCAGGAACATCTACACCTGGAAAGGGACCAGGTCCTCAGAGGGACATAACAAGATACACAGAAGCATGCCATAATGTAAATACTGAATAAATAAATGGGGTGTGCTAACCATCTAAGTGAATGCAATTTGAAGACCTTATAGTATGCATGGGAATGTGTAGGCCTGACATATGCTGACGTAATTCACCAATCGTCGGGACTGGCTAGTATATGTGTCATATGCCCCCTGACTCAAGGGCACTCTGCAATCGACCATCTCCGAGGAGCATGGTACGAAGGATAAAAGACTCAAGGAGGGGGTGTCCCATACGCCTACTAGATGTCTTCCCCACCCAATGGAGATATACAAGTCGTAAAAACGACGTGGACATCTCGTATAATGATGCAAGTCTCCATAGAAATAAACAACTAAGCTAAATACCGTTACACGTGTTGCTCATACCGATGGCCAGTCGAGTATGAGGCACACGTCCCTACATGAACTCACTCTGTGACGTGTAATGATACGTGTCAAGGCCTGGAAAGTCATACCAATAACTCCACAACTTTAGGTGGGTCTACTAGACACTAGGTCAGATACAAATCCTAACGTCAATGCCTTCGTTGACTGCACCCGAGTTTTCTCGGACGCGCACATTTATATAATGAATAAACATGTAACTATCAATAACTGAAATTAAACAGTATAACAAGGCAAGGTATACTTGCGTGGCAAGAGAGCTGCAAAATATAACGTCCAGATGTCAAAATCCAAAAGCCAGAACTATGGCCTCAGAATGAACGTCTCCGGATACTGAAATAAACATCACTAACAGTCTCAGAAAATATCAAATAGCTAGAAACGCCTGTCCTTAAGTCCAATTTGGACACAGGGGCAAAAATAACAGTTTCTGGTCAAAGCGGGGTCCACATGTGGGCCGCTTTGCACCGAAAAACGTGTCAGGGCCAATGGTCTCCAAATTTGCCAAACTTAGTATCAACAAGTCAGGAACGATGA
This sequence comes from Iris macrosiphon, assembly GCA_036927795.1. Lineage (NCBI taxonomy): Eukaryota > Viridiplantae > Streptophyta > Magnoliopsida > Asparagales > Iridaceae > Iris > Iris macrosiphon. Next base: position 187,664 of record JAYESA010000400.1, on the reverse strand, counting down.
TACGAACCCAACGGAACTGTAAACCCCCTCAACCAATTTAGGGTTCAATTGGATTTAATCCGGAGACTATGAATTATTTGTAATTCAATTAGAATTAATGAACGGCAATTATAAATACCCCACTGACCATGATAATTCCCTAGCTACGCAATGCTCGTTAATTTCCACCTTGCGCAGTTAATTATTAATCTAGTAATTTTTGGAGGCCAATTTCACCCTAAGCAGAACTTCACCAAGCCATATACACTCTTTCACAAGGACTAGCCCCACCCCAGCTAGGGCAGACAGGCCCAAGTCCCTAGGCCAGCCCATCAACCCCCTTATAAATATACATACTCCCTAGTATGAAACCCTAAAGTTTACTATTCATCAAATACCCAAACCCTAGCCGTTCCCCAACACCCGAGTTACCCCCCCCCCCCGACTGCCCGACGCCGCGTTGCCACCGGACCCCCACTGCTGGACCGCCATCCACCGCCAGCAGCACCCGTTCGCCTGCAACCATCGGACACCGCACCATCACCATCACCCCACGCATTCTAGCCGAACCATCTCCTTCTCGACCGGACACCCACCGCCTCCGACTTCACAAACCCCGATGCCCTAGTCATTATCTTTTATATCTCATTTCAGTACTTTATTTCGTCATAGTAGTGGGTTTGTTCCCACCAGACATCACTGGTTGTACTATGATATCTTGAGACTGGTATTTATTAACCAGCAGTTTATTTAGTGTTTCCTGCTCTTTACATTGTGGATGAGATTAGTTTACCTGTTATTGACTGATATTGGACATGTTAGTATTATAGGACAGCGTAGCACTCTTCATGGATCCATTAAATTGGGATATCCTCGGAGACGTGTCAGCTGGCTATTGCCACGTGGCCTGGTTCCATATATTTTGGGACTGGGGCGTGACATGGTTTTAGTGGTGGCCCACGCAGGTCGACTTTTTCGCTTGTGGTATGGTAACATGCCCAGCGAGCCTGCAATAGGATAGAAATTATTAGGTCTCATCCACTTTTTGATTCGCCTTTAAACTTCCTTCATATTGCTTCTGAATACCTGCATCCTGTTTGTTTGTTTGTTCTCGTACCCTTTTAAATGAAGCTCTATCTCTTGCAGCAAGATGAATTTGCGCAGTGGACGAGGAGCACCCCGTGCCGCGATGCCAGATAACACCACTCAAGGAGATGAGGTACCCCAAGGGCAACACCCGCTACAGACTCCGCTGATACATTGGCACGAGACATCGCAGGGCGATCCTACACCGCAGCCTGAGGGACAGACTTCCCAGACGATCCCCACGCACCATTGTGAGGGTCAGACTTCAGGAGCTACGCCGATGCCGCAGACTGAGAGGCCGACATCTGAGGAGATGCCTACTGCACAACCAGAGATTCCACTACCACCGCCTCCACCTTATCCACCCCAGATGCCGCAGCTAGATGGCCAGCCACATATGCTTCAGTTCTTCCAGGCAATGATACAAGAACAGTGGCAGCAGACAGAGACATTGCGACAGAGTCTGATGACCGTACTAGAGAGGACACCTGCCGCGACACCAGTACCAGCACCTCCACCAGCCCCGACAGGTGGCACTGTTAGATGGTTCCGACAGATGGGACCAGATACCTTCACAGGCAATGAGACTGCAGAACAGATCTCCGATTGGATCGCCAACACGGAGATGCTATTAGAGGCTTCACAACTGCATCCAGACCTTTGGATGACCGCAGTGAGGGCCCAACTAAAAGGCAACGCCCATCACTGGTAGGATTCCATCGAGCGCAGTGTAGGCAAGAACCAGACTTGGGAACAGTTCTTAGAGTACTTCAATGCGAAGTATTTTCCAGCAACAGTCAGAAATGCCCTGTACTCCCAGTTCCTACATCTAGAACAAGGGAATATGACTGTTGACGCATATGACGCGGAGTTTAGCCGCCTTAGCAGATTTGGAGCCGTCCTGATACCCAATGATCTAGAGAAGGCTCAGAGATTCCACCACGGCCTCAATTTTGAGCTACAGAGATATACCACCGCACAGGCGAGGATTTCTTATGAGGAGGTTCTCGCAGAGGCGAGGATCCAGGAGGCCATTGTCAGAAGAGCCAGGCGTTCCAGCACGACCACGCCAGCTAGAGTCCAGCCCGGAGCAGGAGGACCCATTCGTCGTCCCGGAGCGCAGACACAACAGAGAGCAGCACCATATCCACACCAGGAACTTCCGACTTGCCACTTCTGTGGTAAGAGAGGTTACTTCGAGAATTAAAAATGGAATGAATTTTCCTGTGTCCGCCAGGCCACAGGACGCGATGCACCTTGCGGGTTGCACGGGCATCGAGAGGGTTACGTAGCCTACGTGTCACAACTGACGGAATTAAAAATGGAACTACGAGGAGTTAGAACGGGTTACCTGAACAGGGCTCCGGGGAATGAATTTTCCTGTGTCCGCGAGGAGATGCGACACGACACGATGTCTGGTTGCCATGTCCGGGCCGTGTCCAGATGCTGTCTCTGGTCCGAGTCCAGTGGAGACTCGCCAGGGCTTCCCCGGAGGCGCCCAGGCGGAGCTCTTCGGTCAGCGGGGCGTCCGGGCATGGCACGGCGCTGCGGTTAGGGCTCCGGGGGCTGGAAGAGGGGAGACTGCTGTGTCGAGCCGCGGTGGCTGCTCGTGGAGGTGGCGGGCGGAGCTCAGGGAGTGGTGTCGGGCGGCGTGTGGTGGCTCGGTTGCTTGGGGCGGCTGCAGACGGAGGATAATGGCCGGAGGGCGAGGCGGGGTGGATGTGAGGTAGTTGGAGGCGGTGGTGGTGGTGTTCCAGGCGGGGCCGGAGCTGCACAGGGGGTCGGGTGGTCTGGAGCCGCTGCGGGGAAGAGGGAGGCTGAGGAGAGAGGAGGAGCTGGGGAGGTCGAGGGGTCGGCTGGGGGGGTTGTCGGGAAGTGAGTGGCGAGCTCAGGGAGGAGGTCGGGAAGGAGGGAGGGCGGCTAGGGCAGAGTGGAGGAGGAGGAGGAGTGGGTCGAGGGTGGCGGTGGCGGGCTTTGGGTCGGCTGGAGGGGGAGTTGCCGCGCCGTGGGGGAGGCGGAGGTCGGGGGGGCTGTGCACATGGGTCGTGGGCTGGATCGTCGTGGAGGTCGGGTGGGGAAGGAGATGCTGGTGATGATGATGGTGGTGGTGGCGAGCTGTGATGGGGGTGGCGGTGGAGATGGGGGCCGGAGGAGAAGGGGGCTCGGTGGTGGTGATGATGATGGTGGTGGTGGCGGGCTGTGATGGGGGTGGCGGTGGAGATGGGGGCCGGAGGAGAAGGAGGCTGAGGAGAGAGGAGGTCGGGGCCAGCGGGGGGGGGGGAGGCTCGTCGCGGGGGGGGGAGGCTCGCCGCGGGGGTGAAAGGTCGGAGTGGCTCCGGCGAGGGGGCTCGCCTCTCCGGCGGGGGGGGGGGGGAACAGCTGCGGCTGGGTTAGGGTTAGGGATTGGGTTTTTCTTTTGGATTTTTCTTTTTAATTTCTTTTTATAGAAATTAACTTAGGGGTAAATTTGTAATTTCATAATTAGGATTTTTTTCAGGTGGGTCCCGCTTCCAAATGGACGGTGCAGGTTCACCGGCCAAAGAGGGGGTGACACCTTGCACTGCAAATTTGCAGAAAAGTCCCTGTAATTTCATAAATTGCACAGAGGTCTTATTTTGGAAAATTGCGCAATTACAAAATTGTCTGGGAAAAATACCCGATTCCTGAAATTGCTAAAATGCACAGAACTGAGGAAAATTGTTGTGCGAGGGTCCTGAGGGGGTGTGGGTGAGTCTGGGCAGGGACTGGGCCTGGTTTTGGGGTGATACGGGCCATCATATTTATTTAATTAATAAATATTGTGCACGGTGTTCTCTAATTATTTAGAGGCAGGTAGGGCCATAATTTTAATGCCGTGTCAATACACTAAATGTAGTATACTCAGTGTAGAATAATAATGTATTTTTGTCTGGGCAAAACAGGTGCATGTTGGGCCTCAAATCTCTATTGGAACAGGGATGGGTACATATCTGGGAATTTAAATATGAATTAAATACGGACGTTTGTAACGATATTTGTGCGTCCAAATCGAGGCACAAAATAGAGTATCTAGAAGTTGCACAAAGTGCAGGATAGTAGACTAACATGTCTAGGAGAGGTATGTGAACTTCGTTTGGGGATAATAGTCAGGGTAAAGCTCCAAATAATTCGGTGATGGACAGGCGCACAAGTCAATAGGATATGTAAGCAAAATAAATTAAAAATTGCCATAAATCCTAAATTGTTAAAAATAATCCTAAAAATACTGGAATCTAATCGAGGAAGTTTACACAACCAGTCTCTAGTATCTGTCTCGATCAACTGGTTCTCCAGCCTCAGCATCAATCTTGAACCTCTGATCTATTGGTGTCGCTGCAGGTTTGCACCCCAATATCCCAGTTTCTGTGAGAAGGTCCAGTGCATACTTCCTTTGAGAGAGAACAATCCCCTCTGCTTCTCGAGCAATCTCAATCCCAAGGAAGTACCGAAGAAGGCCGAGATCCTTCACCTCGAATTCCTTGCCAAGCTTTCCTTTGAGTTGGGCGATCTCCTGCTCATCATCTCCTGTGATAATCATATCGTCCACATACACCGCAAGCATGGTGATGTGGCCACCACTCCGACGAAAGAACATAGTATGATCAGCATTGATTTGCTGATATCCCATCCCTATCATCGCCCTTCTGAATCTGTCAAACCATGCTCGAGGAGACTGCTTCAGTCTATAGAGGGACTTTTTCAACCTGCAGACCTTGCCCACTGTCTGATTGGTGCCAAATCCTGGTGGTATATCCATGTATACCTCCTCCACTAGATCTCCATGAAGAAATGCATTCTTCACATCCAGTTGGTGTAGCTTCCATCCACCATTCGCTGCTAGAGAAATCAGAGTCCTGACAGTGCTCATCTTTGCAACTGGTGCAAAGGTCTCGTCATAGTCGATGACGTACGTCTGACTGTATCCTTTGGCTACTAGTCGAGCTTTGTAGCGCTCAACCTGTCCATCTGGGTTCTTCTTCACGGTAAAGACCCACTTGCATCCAACTGCTATCTTCCCCTCTGGCAGTCTCACAAGCTCCCAAGTGTGGTTCTTCTCCAGAGCTCCCAACTCCTCGTGCATTGCCGCTTTCCACTTTGGATCGTTCTTGGCAACCTGCCAATTGTTAGGTACAGTAATACTATCCAAAGATGCTATATATGCTCCATGAGAAGAAGGAATATGGTCATAAGAAACAAACTGAGCAATATCCCAACCATATCTGTTTGGAGGATTTCCTACATTGCTGTGAGTGGTCCTCCGTACAGATAGTGGTGTGGGAGGAGTAGAAGTAGGAGGAATGATATCTTGTGAAGGAGGGGGTATCACCTGAAGGGGGGTTGGTGTCGGTGCCTCAGGAGTTGGGACGAACGCAGGCAAGGACTTGGCACTGGCACTGTCGGTACTGGTCCTGCAGTTTGCTTCTCTCTCCTGCTGTAGGTAAGTAACTCTTCCTGAGCCGTAGGCCTAACACCTTCACTTTCTTGTCCCTTCTCCGTGCCTCCATGCCAAACTTCTAAATCGGTTACCACCAAGTTCTCCATCTCCCCCTCTCGCCTAATACTGGCAGTATTAGGCGTGTTGTGTGAAGTTCCGTCCTGGCGGTAGTATAGCTCATGCTCCCGAAAGTGGACATCCATACTGACAAACTTCTTCTTCTCTACTGGACTCCAGCACACATACCCCTTTTGGGTCACCGAGTAGCCTACGAAGATGCATTTGACCGCTCTAGGGTCAAGTTTCCCGACTGATGGCCTGTTGTCCTTCACAAAACACACACACCCAAACACCTTCAGTGGGAGTATCCCACTATTATTGCCTTGCAATACCTCACATGGGGACTTCCATCCGAGGACCTTCGAGGGCATCATATTGATGAGTTGAGCTGCTGTCAACACTGCATGCCCCCACAGACTCTGTGGGACATTCATGTCGATCATCATACTTCTTGCGACCTCCAGAAGGTGTCTGTTTTTCCTTTTTGTAACTCCATTTTGTGCTGGTGTGTATGCACAGGTGGTCTGATGCTGTATTCAGTGTGCTGACAAGTATTCTGCAAGTGTCCTGTTGGTATACTCCGTTCCATTGTTAGACCTCAGTACCTTCACAACTGCTTTGTACTGAGTCTGGACATGCTTATAGAAATCCCAAAAACAAGCAGGTACATCATTCTTATTTTTCATCAAATATAACCAGGTAACACGAAAGGCACACTCAATGAAAGAAACAAAGTACTTATAACCATTCATAGTGTTAGTAGCACATGGACCCCAGACATCAGAATGTACTACCTCAAAAGCAAAAGTGCTCCAATGACCCGTGCCAACATATGAGCTCCTAGTAAGTTTTCCTAACTCGCACGCATCACATACTAATTTTTCTTTATTTGTTTTTGCATAAATATCTGGATACAACTTACTTAGAGTATCAAAGGAAGAATGTCCCATCCTCCGATGATGGAGTATCAAGGTATCCTCAGTCCTCTGCTGCAGTCCTTCCATGCCAGCCTTCTCTTCCATAGATACCAATGCTGAGTCCAGTCCTTCTCGATCTAGGTACCACAGTCCCTCATGCCAAGTGCCAGTTCCAAGTCTTCGTCCTGTCCCTTTCTCCTGGAAGGTCACCTTAGGAATATCAAAAGAAACAATGTATTTAAGTTGGAGGATTATAGAACTAATAGACAAGAGACTGACTGGAAAGGATGGAGCATGTAAAAAATTGGATAATCTTACTGAACCTGTACAATTAACAGTACCCTTACCGACCACTGGCTGGAAAGTGCCATCAGCTGTTTGAATGCTGTCTGCTGATGCTAGGTGAGTGTAGGAAGAAAACTCACTAGCATTTCCCGTAAGATGCCGAGATGCTCCCGAGTCGATAATCCAGTCTGATGATTTAAGGGAAGAGATAGACGCAAGGGCAAGTGATTCGTCAGTACCTTCTGATGGATGGGCATACATGGCAGCGTTGCCCCTAACAAAGAATAAGGTGGATGCCTCCTCTGTTCTACTCCTCATGTCTCCCAGTGCCTGGTCCTCCACAGTAAAGGTGCCATCAGCTTCTCCGTTCCCTTCTGATATCAGGAGGTTCGCCCGATAACCTCCTCGGCCGCCTCGTCTACCCCCTCGACCACGACCACGTCCTCCATTATATCCTCGTCCGCCGAACGGTCCTCGTCCACCACCTGAATCTCCCTCCCTAGGTGGTTTGGTACAAGCATACCGATGATGACCCATCTCCCCACAGTTGTAGCACTGCCGGTTATGCTGCCAGGGCTCTCCCTTAGATCCTGTGTTACCTGAGCTGGTGATCGCTAGTGCTGACTTTGCTTCGGGGGGACCACATGTCCCGGCTTGCAGCCTGATGCGTGTCTCCTCCTGGATCATGGCTGAGATAGCCTCCTCAAGGCTAGGGATCTTTGGTTGGGCTAGAAGTAGGGCCGTCCTTTGTGCGAAAGCTACAGTCAGCCCTTTGAGGAACTTCATCGTCCTCTCCTGCAGACACACCTGTCTCTTCTTACACTTAGGGTCCCCACAGCTCGCCCGATCTGAGGAGTGATCATAATCCAACCACAGACGCTCCAACTCCGTGGCATACTTCTGCACCGTCTTCTCTCCCTGTACGGTGTCATCAATCTCCCCCTTTATCTAGAAGACCCATAAGTTGTTCCCCACACCATCATAGGTCCTTCTCAACTTCTCCCACACATCTTTCACCATCTCAATACCGTCTACTGTGGCGGTAATAGACTGGACTAAGGAGTTGAGAAGCCAGATGTCGATCACCATATGAGTGGACTTCCACTCATCGCGTCCTGTCGAGCCCTCGTCCGGCTCTGTCGTCTCGCCCGTCAGGAACCCCTCCATGTTTTTTCCTGCGAGGGTTCTTCTCACCCGCCGTGACCAACTCAGATAGGTGGCTGGTCCATCTAATTTCAGATCGATGGAGGGAAGCTTCAACTCCGGCGACGTTCGTGTCGTGTTCTCACCAGCCGACATCGTCAAAAACTTCATCAACGTCGCCACCTCTGCAGAATCTAGCTTCTTGATGATCTCCTCCATCGATGCGTCGTCTATCCAATCACGTCACGTCCGCTCCATGACTCACGTTCGTCCTCGTCGTCCGCTCCTAGATCCGAACATGTCCCCCCTTTTTTCAGATCTAGGCATCCCTATTAGGCGCTGTCTCGTGCTGGTGCGGAGGAGGCGGCAGCACGCATATCACAGCCGCCGTCGCAGCAGCAGCAGCAGTCGCAGCAGCCGCAGCAGCAGTAGTAGCCGCAGCAGTAGCGGGACGGGGCAGCAACAGCGAAGGGCGGCCTGCGAAGGGCGGAGAAGAGAAGAGAAGAGTTCGGTGGAGGAGATTTAGGAAATCCTCCTGTGGGTTTGTGGAAGCTTGGTGACGGCTAGGGTTTGTAAAAACTTGGCTCTGATACCATGTTGAAATTAGTTGATTATTTTATTGATTGTCTCATTGGCATTATATAGCCTTACAGTCATTAATACAATGATCTCAATCATTATGACAATAATCTCATAATGGAATATCCTGTGACATATTCTGGCATCCCAAATATGTCATCAGGATATTCCCATGTGCTTATACTATACTTAAATATGACACCCAACATACCATATCAACAAAATCAATATACAAACATTCGTACAAACTAAAACATGTTTAGGTGATCATCATGATACTTTTATTCATAAGAATACCACAATAGTCATATAATTTAGGATGAATAATCAAAGGTAGCTTAGCGTCAATGTAAGCCTTCCTTGCATGCAAGGAAAAAAAAAAAAAGGAAAGTAGTGAAAAAAAGGATACCTGCAGAGGAATCAAGACCTCACAACTAAAAAAAAAGTCTGATTAGTTAAAAATAACAATAAGATTAGTTTGGCATTTACTTTAGCAGTTTTAACTGGTGTCAGGAAAAGAAATAATGTTTGAGAATACATAGTATTCATAAGAAATTCTAGTACTTCACATGTTATTCAACTTTTGATCGTGGAACCTAGTAGATCAGGCATATACTCCTCTGTCTTCCCTCATAATATTATCATACCAATTATTCCATTTACACACTGTCATGTTATATTGTAATTAGTGCTAAACCAGAACACTTTTTTTTGTGCCTTTTTGTTAAGGTTATGGTTTGATCTAATATGAACCTTTCACAAATCAACCATTTTGGTAAGAAGACAATGATCTAATTAGAATATACTTGATCATGAATTCTAATGGTATTGCAGGTCCTTCTGGCAAAGTTATGCTGTTACCCAAGGATGACCCTAAAGCCACTCACATCATGACTGCCACAGGGACTGGGGTTGCTCCTTTCCGTGGCTACCTCCGCTGCATGTTTATGGAAGCCGTCCCCTCCTACCATTTCCGTGGCCTTGCTTGGCTATTCCTTGGGGTGGCAAATACTGATAGCCTTCTATATGATGATGAGTTCTCTAGTTATCTCCACAACCATCCTGACAATTTCAGGTTTCTGGGCATTACCTCCCAATTCCCTGTGCAAGCTTTGTTACACTGGTCATTTATATTAGCTAAATTTATTGAGAGTTTACATGGGAAATTTTGCCAGGTATGACAGAGCCCTTAGCAGAGAACAAAAGAATAAGAATGGAGGAAAGATGTATGTACAAGACAAGATTGAGGAATACAGCGATGAAATCTTCAAGCTCCTGGATGGGATGAGGGAGCACATATATACTTCTGTGGGTTGAAGGGGATGATGCCTGGAATTCAGGAAACATTGAAGAGGGTTGCGGAGCAGAGGGGAGAGAGTTGGGATGAGAAGCTCTCCCACCTTAAGAAGAGCAAGCAGTGGCATGTTGAAGTTTACTAGATGAGACTTTAGAGTTGGGAGGCTACTGTGTGGTTTTCAGGCACAGCACAGAACAAGTACAGGACATCACTGGTAAATTTGTGGTTCCAGTCTCGGTTGCCAGGCATGAGGTGACAAGGCTATATTCACGCATATCAAAATAAGCATTTTTTTTTTTTTTTTACAATAGCTTCTATTAGAAACTAATGATTCAAACAATATCAGAAATAACAGTTCTCAACTAGGGACGTGGAACACCATTTGTGGGCAATTTTTCATTAGTGGGTGCTAATATAAGCTATTTACCCCCTTTTTTTTTGGGTTGCTTTGGGAACTTTTGTATGACCTGTTACAAACTCATTTGAGTGTTATATCCTAGTGTCCTTAAGGTTTCGAGCAGTAAGAATCAGCAATATTGTTCTTTTTGTTGGTGGCACGGTTCACCATTTGTCTAGAAAATGATTGGGCATTGTGCTCTCTCAGGTAAAGTGCTCTCTTTTCAATCTCTGAATTATCGTCATCGCAGTCATGTAAGCCAATGGAAATTTGTGGTTGTCGAAAGAGCTAAGCTTGAAGTTGAGAGGCTCTGTAGAGCATTCTTCAGATCATGAAACAAGTGTCAACCTGAAGCAAAAGTTGCTTGTTTTTTAGAACTGTTAGAAACCTATATATGATAAGCTACTATACAAGGAAAAGATGAAAAGACTCGACCAACCAAAAGGAAGAGATGAGAAGTTAACAAAATTATAATGTTAGTATCTTGATAGTACTAAATCCATTCTTTTTTTTACATTATAAATGAAATTAATTGCACGTCATTCTAGTAATTCATTCATTTGTACGTATTTTTATTAACAGTGTGGAATTTGACAGTTAGGGCAACCTTCAAAAATCCATACCCAGACAAAGATCTCTCCAAGTAAAGAAAAAGCTCTACTACATATATACGCAAAATTCTTGATCCATCCTTCGCCTGTTATGTCAAACAAATCTCCCTTGTATTACATAAGTCTCTCCAAACATTTATTCGTTGGATAACTTGGATAGCAAATTCCAGTAGCAGACCCAATTTCAAACCTCTTTTTTCCTAGATAGGAGGACAATTGTAGGGGAGTGTCACTCCTTTTCACTTTTTGACTTAATGCGTCAATAGAAATTAATGCAATTCCATGTAGAAAATTGTATCATCAAACCTCTTCCTGGCTTTTTATACTCTAGGGAACCTCAGTGTCCTTGGTTGCATTTAAACTGCATAGTCAAAAGCTAGGCTTACCTACTCGCTAGCTTGCAATGTAAATTTTATGGATGACTCTCTCATTCTTGTAGTTATTCGTCTTTGAATATGACAGTAACATAGAGGGTTTTTGACAGGTCAACCATCATAAAATTTGTCAATTCTTTTATGGGGCATACTCATGGACGAAAGCTTGGATGATGATTTCGATGAGATAATTGTGCAAAAAGTACGTGTTGCTTCTCTAATCCCTTCCCTCTTTCAAGTAGGAGAATGTCCCTATCGAAATGGTTCAGAAGTTTACAATGACTCCCAACCTGTGGAATGTTGGGTATGGGGTCACAATACCAAAGAATCTTGAGAAAACTGGCAGCAGCCTATTATGATGGTGTTCACATAAACAGTTTGGTTTGGCTTGGTTTATCAGATACTGATTTGGAAACTTGTCACTGAATCAATTTTTAGTAGTTGGTGTAGTAGCAAACTTAAAGGTTCACAGTATCAAAATCGATATCGGACCATTCCTATGAGTATCAGGATCGGCGATATCCGCAGTATTGATGATTTCGAATCAAAGTATCGGATTTTTTGGTATCGAAAAACAAATATTTATGGTATTGGTATCGACTATATCGAATCAGTAACGGCTGATACTGCAAACTATGCTATGGTAAGCCAATTGATATCCAGTGTCACACCCAACCAAGTTATACTATATTTCTATGAAGCATGTGGTCATGAGGACCAGAAACGATAGGTACACTGTTGGTTTTGCTTTTGCTTTGGTTTTGCTTTTCTTGCAAAAGCTCAAGTCCCTCTTCCTTTCTTTAGTCCCACATCGGATGCACCAAAGTCTTCTTGTGTACATATATTAGTTTCTCTTCTTTGCTCTATTAAGTTGTTGTGTGGGGAACCCCTTGGGCCACACGCGCGCGTCGCCGCCGCCGCCGCTCGGCTCGGTTCGGTTCGGTTCGCGTAACGGGTGCGGGCGCCGAATGCCGATCCGATTTCCTCTTCGGGTTCGGGCTGAGACCCTAAAATTCTTTTTGCTCCTCTTCTTCTTCATTTATTTTTTTCTGAAACGTTGGAATTTATTTCGTCCGTTACAAGTGTTTCTGAACCGTTATTGTGTCCAGGTTCATTCTTTTAATTTGTGTAACGGCTGAATTAATAGGGAAATTAATTCAGACCGTTACATATCAGTATTCTGAAATTTATTCAAAAGGAAAACGAAAATATTTCTAACAATCTAAGAGTTTATTCGTTTGTTAGAATTTCTAAGTAGCCACTGTTAGAAAATCTTCTAGTAGCATATATTCTAGTAGAATTATTACTGTAGCTACTGTTAGCAAATACAAGTTGATAATTAGAGTTGATTTCTATACTGTAGCAATTTGTTAGAATAGAAATTTTGATCCAAATAGCTACTGTTAGAATTGCAAATAAAATCAAGTAGCTATTTGTAACCAAAACCAAGCTAATAAAATCAAGTCACAATTAGCTACTGTTAGAATAACAAATTGTACTAAATTATTCTCTTTTCCTAACTATTTGTTACAAATACTGTCAGAATATCTAGTAGTAGCTACTGTTAGAATATTGATTCATTATAACAAGCAAATATTGTCTAGAAATCGACAAATACTGTCAGAATATTAAATTGTTCAGTTAGAATTAGCTACTGTTAGAATTAATATTTACTGTTGATTTAATTGTATTCTAGAGAAGAATTTAAATAACAATTTATTTTCTAGAAATTTGTTACTATAGCAATTTGACTTCTAGCAATTTGTTAATAGTTACTCCACCAATTTTCTACAAAATTCAAGTTAACAGTCACTGTATCAATTTGTTTCAATTCCTCAATTGATTTATTTGTTTACTTATCAAATTGCTTACTATACTGTCAATTGCTTACTATAATTTTGTCAATTGCAATTTTTGATCACAAAATTTTCTTTCAGTTGTAACATAAAATTTGCTTCATTTTAATCACTTAGTATTTTTGAAAGCAATCTAGGACCAAAAGAAAATAGTTTAGTAAAAAGGAAATTGTAAATAAAATCTTCAAATCTAAAGTTTCAAAGTAGAGACAAACTCGGGCACAAGCCGAAAGGGTCCTTCTGTCAACCGGGTGTAAATAGCCCTAAGCGACACGGTACTTAAGAGTCATCGGACCGCCACTAGCTGGGATTGCAAGGAAGAACGAAAAGTTTTATTGTAACTATGTTTTGTCCGTCTGCAACTGCGATTGCAAGGAAGAACGAAAAGTTTGGTTAATTCTGATTCTTTTGTAATCTTGAGAGCAAGTTGTAATCAGAATCCTTATATAGTTCTCCAAGAAAATCGAGAATAGTCAGAGTGGAAACTTTTGTGTGAACCTCTGATCTCGACCACGCGTTCTTCCATCTTTGGTTAAGCCTCGGGACTAACAATCTCAAAGCAAGATCCGAATAAAGATGGGGAACATCCTTTCAAGTCTTCTGGACACAAGTTTTCACAAACTTGAGAAGATTGACGGAATTCACTTCGAACATTTGGATGAGGGAAGGAGTCCTTTGTCAAATGTTGAAAGTGAGTTGTCGGTACCTAACATTTCCGAAGATGGAGGAGATAGCGACTGAAGGACGCGCATTCCAGTTGGAAGGAAGATTACAAGATGACCAAGGATTGCAGAGTATCCGCGCAAGGGACAGACCTTTGCTCATGACAGGATTTAGCGCTTTCCAAGACTTAGCGCATGACAGCGCATTGGAAGTCTTGGCGTCTTGGCGCATGGCAGAGCTGGGCGCATAGTGTCTCAATGCGCATGATGTTCTCATGAAGGCTTATGCGCATGGATTGGCGCATGGTGGCTTATGTGCATAGATTGACGCATGTTGGCTTATGCGCATGGATTAGCGCATGGTGGCTTATGCGCATGGATTGGTGCATGGTGGCCTATGAACATGAAGGTCACTGCACTATACAAGACTTGACGCATGGCTGAAATTGGAACTTTGAAGTAGAACCAATCCGAACCAATATAGCTAGGTATAACTAAACTTGGTTCCTTTGATTACTTAACTTGGTTGCTATGATTGCACAGGTTAAGTCCTATGGCGTGGTTGCTGATCAGTGGATAAAAATTGGTGCATCTAGCCACATGTACTTTAGGAAGAGCTGTTGATCAAGGTCGAACCTTTCAGTGGTGAAGGTCTTGATGGCAAGCAAGGATCAAGCAGAGAATCTGGAGATTGGGACAATGGTTCTGAACTTTGAGAAGTTACAGTCAAAGGATTGCGTGTAGCAACGTACTAGTGATTACCAAGGACCTGATATCAGAAAGTCTGTTGCAGACTTGAGGGTGAACATCCATGTTTACCAGATGGTGATATCTTGGCAGGAGACATACTTTGAAATAAGGTGTTCAGATTCAAATGGATGGTCGAGCTTCTGCTTGTGACTGAAGTCTCATTGTAAGAGTTGTAGGACCCCAGACTAGGACATGTACTTCGTACTGCCAGATGTCTAGTCTAGGATTTATCTCCAAATGTGGAGGTAAGAAGGTAGAGAAGTGTAAGGTCTGTGCGCAGACAAAGATCACAAAAATATCATTCAAAAGGGTAAACTGAAGTACAGATCTTCTGGAGTTGGTTCACTCAGATATATGTGAATTCAAGCAGTTCTTCACAAAGGCCAAAAGGAAGTACTTCATTACTTTCATCAACGACTACTCGAAGTACGCGTTCATCTATCTGCTCTAGTTAAGACGAAGCATTCGAGAAATTCAAGAAATTCAGGATTGAGGCTGAACTTCAAAAGGGGCAACAACTCAAGAGACTCAGAAGTGATCTAGGCGGAGAGTATAGGTCTATTGAATTCGCATCGTTCTGCAAAGAAAATAAAATTATCAATGAGACAACTGCTCCGTATTTTTCTCAATCAAATATAGTAGCTGAAAGGAAGAACAGGACATTGATAGAGATGGTAAACTTAATACTGTTGACTACGGATCTTCCAAACTACTTCTGGGGAGAAGTTGTGCTGACGGCTACGTTCATTCTGAATAGAGTGCCATACGCAACTTCCGATGTCACTCCTCAGGAACTCTGGTTCAGACTCAGACCCAAATTGAACGTCATTCGAGTGTGGGGTGTCTGGCGTCTGTGAAGCTTCCAAAATTAAAGATTCAGAAGCTGGAATTGAGGACTACGAAGACAATATTTCAGGGTGATGTTGAGAAGAGTAATGCTCGAAGATTTCTTGATATTGAATTAAATTATATCATTGAATCTCGCGACGCAGAACTCCTCGAAGATAAATTTGCAAGGGACAAGAACATTGTTATCGGGGATATTTCGAAAAATAGTGTGGGTGCACAGGAGGCTAAAGCTTCCAACGAAGATGTAGTCCAAGAAGAAGTTGTCATCCCAATAACAACGATCGAACCAGAACTCGCAGAGCCGGTGTCTAAGCGAGTGAGGAGAGTGAAGGGCTAGCCCAGTATTGGGGGTATTGAGCAGAGCATGTATTGAGCAGAGCATGTGTTGTCTGGGCTGCTCTGCTCACAAGAACTGACTCACATATCTCATGCTCGTGCTCATCGGCAACCAGTATATATAGGTTTGTGATAAAGGCACTACAAATTGCACTCAGGGCTAGCCCAGTATTGGGGGTAACCCAGTTATAAAGAAATTTTACTCAGGCTAGCCCAAATTTTACTAAGGCTGCCCATCCTCTCACCTCCCTCCTCCTTCTCCCCCTCCCGCTCCTCCACCGCTCGCCGCCGCCCCCACCGCTCGTCGTCGTCCCCGAGCGTAGCAGCAGCCCCGTCCTCCACCGATTGTCCCCGTCCCCACCGCTCACCGATGCCCCTGCGCTCAGCAGCGGCCCCGTCCTCCACCGCGTGAGCGCCTCCGCCTCCTCCCCCGTCTTTCGTAGCCTCCTACCACTCCCGCTCCTCCGCCTCGTCCCCCCTTCCGGCCTCCACGCAGCCCATCCCTCGTGGTCACCTCGCGTAGCCCTCCCTTCCGGACTGTCAAAATTTTGACAGTCCTACCAATTGGAAGAAATGTCAAAATTTTGACAGTCCTAAAAAAGCAACATATATTTTTAGGACTGTCAAAATTTTGACAGTCCTACCCATTGTTAGGACTGTCAAAATTTTGATAATCCTGATTATAAAAAATCAATTAAAAGTGGGTAGCCCGGTGAGTAACTTTTGGGAGTGGAAAACTTGTAATTAACAATGGTAAAAATTTGGGCTGCCCCGATTGAATTTTGTAGTGCCTTTATCAAGAGACTATATATATTATAGGTCCCAGTACTATCAGTTACTTCATCAAAATTGCAGGTCTTACTATTACGGCATTCCACCCTCACTTTCGTACCTACAAAGACGAAGAATTTGAGGGGTGTCAAAATATATCTTCATGTTTTCCACTTTGCGTTGGTAGATAAGAAATTAAGCAATATGTATATCTCAATATATAGTTTTTTTTAGTATTGATATATGCACATAGGGTGGTGGTCCATGTGGGTTGACTTTCCTAAAGGGATTAAGTGTGAAGCCCTTTATGACAATCTTTATTTTGTCACCACCTTTGGGATGTTTCCCTTAGGACTTAGCGACTCGGACTCGAGCTCAAGGGCGCAAAGTAGTACTTTGTTGACGCACTTTGTACTTTGCACGTCAGCATCATTTATGCGGTCAGGCGCTATGCGGCCAGCGAGTTTGCATGAGTGAGTCGAGTATGGAGGGGAAATGATCTACTATTGACGGCGCATGCGGCGCATGGTTATCCTTGCCTTCTAGAACATGTGACTTATGCGAAACGCGGGTGTCTGTGCACAATGGCAGCTGCTTTCGACGCTTGATGATGTTTAGCGGCGATACTCTGTGCAGCGTAACCGGCGACGACGACGACAAATACGGCTACGGCTATGCATGCGGCTTGGTGTCTGGTCGGATGGCGCATATGCGGCATGGGCTTTCTCAGGCCGTATATCTGCCAATTTTCTCTATATATAGAGGAGGTTCTCTTTCATTTGAGAGGTTGGAAAAAATTGAGAGCACCAGTGCATATGCGGCCCAGAGAGCTCCCCTCCCAAATAGTAATTTTCGAGTGATCCGAAGATGACTTAGAGCATTCCATAAGTTCTCGTATAAACTTGCTGGATTCTAGGGGCAGATCGTCGTATAGGACGAATCTTGCCTTGAGCACCGGTGGTTTTGATCACCCCAGCAGGAGTTTCTTTCTTTGAATTTCTCTTCTTGTGCCCGTTCTTTCTTATTGTAGCATCTGCTAACGTAAAGAGAAGAACGTTTTTCCCTTTGTTGTTGTATTTTTTCCTTGTTCAGTCAGTTTGTAACATGTTCCTGGTGTTATGCTTTCGTGGAGTTATGTGTCACTGTAGAGGAACACTTGTGTGAATCTCAGTGCACCGACTTTTGTAGAGACGAACTCTTGTGTGAGTCTCTACTTTGTGGATCTCCTCTACTTTGATCCGACTTCGGTATCAAGGCAAGATCCGAGTTAGAATGTACAACCGCTCAAACCTTCTCGATACTAGCTTTTACAAGCTTGAGAAGTTTGATGGCGAACACTACAACATTTGGAAGAAAAAAATCTCCTTGAATCTTCAACTTGTCAATGTTGCCTATGTGTTGGTTGATCTTGAACCTACCATTCCCAAAGATGGATGAGAGCTTACAGTTGGCATGGCACAGGACGCGCACTCCAAGTGGAAGAAAGATAACGATCTCTGCAAGTTGTTGATCCTAAATGCCATGGACGACTCGATGGCAGAGTCCTAAAACAAGAAGGAGAAGGCAAGAGATGTCATGGAATCTCTTGAGAAGCACTACAAAACTGATAAAAAAATGTCTAGAATTGTTACTACCACATTTTCTAGGAAAGGGTATTTTAGTCTTTTTCTATTTAATTAAATATTGTGCATGGTAAATAATTATTTGTTGTATTATTTAATTGTTGTTAGATATTATTTATTTAATTTGGACTTTTATTAGTGGACCTAACTAGTTTAGTTTGGACCCATGGACCAACATGAATTAATTAGTTAGACTTAGCCCAATTAGAAAGCCCATTGTTAAGGAGATGGATTAAATTAATTAAATCATTAGACTATAAGCTTCCTTAATTATTTCTTCATAAGAGGCCCCAAGGGGTATATTGGACATTTCATAATTACTTGAGGGAGAGGAAATGGCCGGCCTATATAAAAAGAGGGAGAAAATTCTCTCTCCTCTTTTTCATTCCAAATCTAGATCTAGAATTTCTCACTACCAAATTTCCTTCATTCCCATTTTATTTCCCTACCAAATTCATTCCAATTCCTTTCCAAATCACCATTAGAGACTTGAGAAGCAAGGATCTAGAAGGAGGAAGCAAGGATCTACAAAGAGGAGCAAGGATCTACAATTTGGAGGCAATTTTATCTCAATTGGAGATTTCATTGGGAATCCATCTCCCAATAGGTATAATTCAGTTTTTCCCCTTAAAATAGCTTCTAAATCTGAGATTTAATCATGGAAAATCAACCCATATGTATGTACTACCCATAGGACTTGGTTTTGTGTTCATAGGAGACCTATGGAGAAAATTATGGTACTTTTTGTGTCAATTTTGGGGGAATTTCGGGATTGACATTTGTTGTGTGTGTCAATTGATCCTATAGATCAATTTGGCATGTGTTTATGTGTTTGGGGCTAGTGTCGTGTCTACAATTGGGTACGTGTAGGTCGTATCCCAATAATTTGGTGATACGTGTTGTTTTGGGGGTTTTTCCTCCGACACGGGACTTTGCACATGTCGTATTTTGACACGGACACATAGATCTATATTTGACACTTTGTTTTGTTCATAAATAATATATGTGACTTGCTTGTGTCCTTCGGGATGCAATTGGATGTGTGGTGGACTCGTGTCGCATGCGTATCCTAGATCTAGTGGGATACGGTGTGATACTCTCCATTTGTGGTGTGTTTATGTGTAGATCTAATTATTTGTGCTTTAATACTTGAATTATAATTAAGTATATATATATAGATATTATATATGTATTATAGTGTATTTATTATGGTATTTATTGTAGCATAGATCTATGTATTATATATGTACTAATAGAATGTATAAATATATATGTAGCTTTCTTCTACATGCATTAATATATGTTATAATATATGTTAGGGATATATATATATATATATATGTATGTTTAATTAAGTAATTAAAATATGAATATATATATATGTATGGATGTATATTTATTAACATATTTATGTATGTGTGCATTTAACCATGTTGTAATATGTACATTAGTATATAGGATGTGTATTATAGCTATTTGGTATTTATATATATAGATATATATATTATATATGTATTTGGGTTATATATATATAGATATATATAATTATTTATTTGGTTTTAATATATATTGATATATATATATATATATATATAGGTTTTATATATATATATATATATATACTGTTTTTAGCGACAGCACGATTTTATGACAGAGCAACTGTCATTAATGGCCGAGCATAGCAGCAGCCGTTGTAACAGTGGCGGCGGCAATTAATGACAGAGCCGCCACTGTCATTAATAGCCGCATGCAGCAGCGGGAATTCGCAGCAGTCGCGACAGAGGATATGATGACGGTTGAAAACCGTCACCAAAGCGGAGGCAGCAGTGCAAAAATGCAGCAGCAGTAGCGACGGCGGTTCAGTGACAGCCCGAACTGTCACTGAAAGTCTGATATCTGAAAATCAGTGTTTTTTAACACTGCTTTCAGTGACAGTTAGGCAGTTTATTAGTATATTGTTTATATCTTATATTTATATATATATGTATATTTATATGTATTAATATTGAGATATAATACTAGTATTGCTATACTTCTTATTTTTATAATATTAGTATATATATATTATATTATATATGAGGGTAATTACTATATCAAGGTATTGAGTATTACCTTGTGGAAACCAAGGTAAGTGGGATACTCAAGATACGGGGTTTGGGTATCAAGTTTGTGACTTTGTGGGGATACCAAGTTGGTTCAAAACCATGGTTCCTATTTGTTTGTAATTAATATTCTATATTATTATACATTATTGTTGATATATATGTATTGTGAGGTTTACCTTGGATTCACGTATCTGGAGATACGGTATCCTAATATTTTAGGATGTGGTTTCTATGACTTAGATTTTAGTATTTTGACCCAAGATTTTTGTGTTAGACTTGTGCAACCTAGAAATAGATAGTTGACCTTGGTTTGACCATAGTTGACCATAGTTGACTTAGAGTTGACTATAGTTGACTTTTGACTTAGAATTGACTTATTGACCTAGAAGTTGACTAGTTTAACTTATTCTCTTTTCGGGACCTTGTATTGATGTTGTATTCCATGTCTAGGTCTTCGAGGCACCGAGTTAGACATCTATGAGACTATTCATTGGACTTCAGGCGAGTACATTCTCTGATAGTTTCTCATTTATGATATCCTCTATGTTTATTGTATCTAGTGTAGATATTCATGTTCTCTTGACACTATGGTTACATGGATTGGTATATCTGGATCTCGTTATGAGATATTATTCCTTGGTATATGGTGTATATGGTACATGTACTGTTTCATTGGTTATCTTGTACATGTACAGACACCGATTCTCGGGAAGACTAGCTATCTTCTTGGGGAATCTCGTGCCATAGCATACCGTGGTTGGATCTATTATACCAGTCGGGGTGGAGAGTATTAGTATAGATATGTGATCAATATCCCTATTGTATAAAGTACTGATTACTGAATAGTGTTGATCATACACCGCACGTATGATTTGCCAGGCCGCATTGCATCTTGCCCAAGCCGATCACATGTTAAGCTAATACTCACACACTGAGTCATTAGTATTATTTTTTCATTGGCATATTGTTCATTATTGTATTTATTTCCAGTATTTCCTTATTATATATATATCTCTTGTATCTATTGTGCATCTTGTTTATCCACAGCTATTTACTGTTACATAGTTTTTATCATTAATTAGAACTGCTGTTAGAGATGTGCTCTGCTCCTTTCCTGACTGGATATATTTTTCCAGATGACACTGAGGAGTGGTACCCTACCTATTATGGACCCCAGGATGTTGTGGGTTTAGATTCTGAGACCCTGGCTCAAGAGGGACTTATCCCAACTGAGATAGTTGACCCTGGAGTTGTAGCTTCGTAGTATTCTTTGTACTGGATTTGTCTCCAGCTTATTTTGTTACTTCTTCAGACTCATTGATGTATTATTTTAGACTTATGAGTTGTATTGTGACTATTCTATTCTTTATCTGATTCGTGCTCATTTCTATCTTAGTTCTGTGATTGAGTATACTATCATTATTGGTGGTTCATTATATTGTTAGATAGTTCATCTAGACAGCGTTCTACCGCCGATTCTGCGGCGTAGGCTGGGCGTTATTTTCGACTAGTACCCTTACACCGGGTGCGGGTCGTGACACGTTTTTGGTGGTGGCCCATGCAGGTCTAGCTTCACAAAGTATGTGATGTCGTGGTAGTGCGATAATTTAGTTGTACTACTGCGAGCCTGCGATAGGATATATGATATAGGCTGAGATACTCAATTACATCTAGGAAATTTTTTTTGATTCAACTATTCTCCTTTGATATTGATACTTGATCCCTTAAACTGTCCTTTCCTTGATGTCTTACATCTTGTGCCATATTGATTCTTTTTTTCGCTTTGTCTCAGGATGCCGCCTAAGACTAGATCGCAGCAGGGGAGAGCAGTTTCTGAGAGGTCTGCGACATCCCGAGGGCCTGCACCAGTCACTTCTCCGGTGATTGTAGTGTCAGCTGCTTTCGGAGGTCCACCACCTACTCAGAGGACTGTGCCAGCTGTATCTGAGGGGCTTCCACCTCCACTGTCACGCCCCAATCTCCCGAAAGCTCAATAGTTCCCGCTGGACGTGAATCACCACGTTGCAGCTCTCCCGCAGGGCTATTTTTCTCATCGGGACGTGATGCCGTACGAGCCTGGAGTTGCGCTCGTACAAGGCGATGTTGTTAAACACCAAAAGTTATCATCGAAGCAACCAAGTTGCAGCGGAAGTCAAGTATTGTGTACCAAGCACACATCAGAGTAATACGCAGCGAAGCTCACGATAGGGTCCAAATGAAATGCCGTATCGAAGGCAATGCCACAAAGGCGATGCCTCGAAGGCGATGAAATACTCTTGCTCTTTTCTCTAGCCCACAAAGGTACTTACAGTTCATACATCATGCCTCGTATATCCAAGCAGCGCCACTACGCCTGTGTACCTGAAATATTGCCCACAAACGTGGGTCAGTACACAACCGTACTGGTGAGCGGGGTAACCCACTCGCCTAAGCCGACACTAAGTAAAATAGTGAATGCACACAGTTATATGGTGATCTTTCTAGTTGAATCCTAGATTCTTTTCATGGCATATGAATGACATGTTAAGGAAAGCTGTAAAACAGTTTAAGCATGCTAGCATTCAATCTCAAACCAAACGACAAGCATTTATATAAAAATCCGACCCGTCTAACTCAAGTTATCGCCTGAACGATAACTTATCGAACCATCAGTCTCGCCTCAATATCCATCCTCAACCAAAGTTATATATTCCAAACTCGAGTGCACACTCTTGCCGAGGCAAGGTGGCCGCGCCTACACGATGCACAAACCAACGAAAGTAAAGCAAGCCAACTCTTATCTATATGAAGTCACTGGCAAAGCCATAAAGGACATATTCCAAGCATTACGGCGCGCCCTATCAGCCCGGGATGCAAGCCCCGCTGGAGGTCCCGCAATGCATCGCGACTGAACGCGAATCAAATATTCCCTCCGGATAGAAACGGCTCCAGTGCCCCGGATAAAAACCGTTTCAAGGAAATCAACACCCTGTGTACACAGGTTGTCCGTGACATGCAGAGAGTAGGTATGACGAGAGGATCGAACATTCTCGCCCCACCAAGCGATCCTAGACTCGTTCCACCGATATCCAACTAAATATCCATAACCATTCTTCCAACATATCCTTCCAAGGAGTCCAAATCTCGACCTCAACATATAGCCCAAGGCATCAGATCATTCCATGTTTCACATTGCCGCTTTACAGCAAATGTATTCCGAAATGGTGCCACACCCAATGCTCAAAGCCAACCCATGGCACAATGCCGTTTCAGTGGCACAATGCCCCATTCGGGACACAATGCCCCATCAAGCGGCACCATACCTCGCTTATGCAGTTGTTCGGTTTCGAACCACAACTGCTCGCTTTGTAAGACAAAGCGACCAAATGATACTCGTGCACGGATGCACGCACGCTCGCCCGAATCCCCGATATTCTCGATATTCCCATTGCCTCAATTGTATCATTCCAACTTGTATATTTCCAACCGTTCAAGCCAAATCCCAAGTATCCAACCGACTGCCTTAAATGTATAATCCAGCTATCGCATCCAACTATCCAACGCGTAAACCATTCAAGCCACAATCCTACCAAGCCAACGACGCACACTCTATGCACGCCTCAGTGTAGTGCTTCCCGATGTTCCAGTCCAAGTGTTCAAGCCTATTACGTGTTTTCCATATTATTAGGCATGAAGGGGTAGAGGAGAAGGGAAAGAGCCCACTCACATTGTTTGATCCCGTTAGGCATCCTGTCCTGCCGATACGGCCAATCCCTTGAACCCGTGGTCCGATGCAAGCGCGATCTACTCAACTGGTATGACCGTGCGAGCAGGCCGTGCTCTCAAAATCATCCGACCGATCGGACTAAGGAAACGACATTATCGATTCCATCCAGCTATTCAGTATTGTTCTGAACGAACACCTGTTTTCCTTCGCACCCGCTAGCCATCTGCACATTGAAACCAACTCGATTAATCCTTCTTCCCGAAATCCAACATTTCAAATGTAACCAGCATTTGATTATTCAATTCGACTCAGCGTAACGCTCCGAGCGGTTGCGGGGCGTTACATAATATACCACTTAAAATCAGGTTCGTCCACGAACCGTGCTGGTACTCATTCCTGTCACATGCCACAATCCAATTCCATTGATCTGCTCTAAGCAACTCACATATTCACGATTCTGACTCCGCATCTCGTTCTGCTGAATGCTCGTACAAATTCCACGAATTCCCACATCCTCCTTGCAGCTCAATACGAATTCTTCGTATCGCTTAGTTTTGGATCGTACATATATTTAAGGCGTCCCTCAAATACATGCATTTCAGCCGAGCTTTGCGATAGCGAATTTGGACAAGTTACAAGGGTATCTTTATGTTCGAGGCGTCCATTTGCTTTGCTCCCAATTGAACCAAGTCACGATTTCCATTCCAACATATTCGCTTGAGGACTATTCTCAATTATGCAGATTTTCCACCGACTCAATCAGTTCGTGTTCCAACTCAATCCATCCAACTATTCTGAATTCAGTAGTAGCAACATCTCCAAATATATCATATGCACCGAACGATCATCACAACTGATACTACCCCAACTATGCAACTTACCCAAATAACAACTTGCTTTCAGATCATCTCAGCCCAACACATTCCCTGCCAATCTCAATATCTCACTGGGTGAATATCTATATTGAGGTTCGTGTGATCCACGAAGATCTCGCCGCCACGCCAAAGGATAGTGTCGCCCCGATTTCAACGTGGACACACTCGCCACAATTCTTAGGTCGCACATGGAATAATTCTTCGCGCTGCTTCCACTGCCTCGAAGCACAGGATATCACCTTTGCCTTCCGAACGAGCACGCTTCCCAGACTAAGTTTCAATGCATCTTGTAAATCTGAGGCACATCTGTCCTTTCCAGTATTCGCAAAGATTTGATTTGAACGAGCCGCCACAGTCGTCCATTCATATAAATGCTATTCCCTTCCAGAGCACGATGAGTCAGAGGCGATGCCATCTACAAAAATCTGTGACTCTGAATCTCATCAGTTGACTAGGCTACTTCCACCATCGCTTCGATCTTCCGGCTGCATCTTCAGCTGAAGACTATCCCAAGGGTCTCTCGAATCCAACACTCAGCACTCACATCCGCCCTCGACGCATTCCCAAATACGTCGCCTCAAGAGTCGATCTATGGGTCTATAATATTCATCTCCGATTTACGGTCAAGTCGCTAGGGTCAGCCGTCCCGAAACTACGCTCGATAATTGTAATTATCACGATGGACAGTTACTAAGAACCATGCTATACCTCAGTGCAATTCCAAATCAAAATCCAACCATTCCATCTGAACGAACTTCCGAATCCAAGAACTTCATGCACTACCTTTGATGATCCGTCAACCAAAGCTGCTTAACCACTTAGAGTCTTGCTATCTATCCAAGCCACAGTTCGAGAACTGCGCTCGCTGAAACCGTCTTCCATCAATCCGTCGTTCTGCCCTGAATCCATCAAATTTCCGAATTACCATGTTCGTCTTCTCGCATTATGACTTGCAAAAATTCTCAAAACTAAAGACTTGCCCAAATTCACATCCGTTTGCCACGTCCCACCTTGCACTTCCAACTTACTCGAGCAGCACAAGGATTTGTTCCGACGTTGCTCCCACATTTAGCTATCTCAAAAGTCTGTCCGCCATAATCTTGCCTTTAGTTCTTGCCACAATCCGTCCACGTCTTCCGGAGAATCCGACTTCCATTGTTGCACCTTCTTGCCCAAAATTTCATTTCCGCTAAACCTGAGTCGACTTCTCGAGCAGCAATATCCAAAATCTTTCAAGTTTGTGTGAATCTATCGCATTGTTCCTCCAAGTCAGATTTGTGTTTCATTGCTTAACCAACAGCTCAAATGTGTTGCCCAAAATTTGTAGTCCGTGCTCGCTATCCTTCCATTCCCTAATCGCTTCGCTCAAGCGTATCCCAACTGTCCATTCCGATCTCGTCCATCTCTCAAGTCCAATGATACTTCCATTTACAAAAGTCCGTTCTCGATATGCCCAACTCAATATTCGCCTTGCTCCATTTTTCATTCTTCCCAACTCAACCGATATGCGCCTACCAACTTACATTCCCGTTACTCGAGTCCGTTCAGACAATTCCCATTGATGTCCAACCAATGTATTCCAATGCCTTGCTCACTATGTGGTATCCCATATACCACTTCGAATCAAGTCGCTACTCGCATTACTATTCCCTTGCACTGATCCAAGATCCGTTCGAACCATCCCTCATGCGTGATCATGCCTTGCCCAACTCAAGTCTGACAAGAAACTCAGCCTACAAGTGAACCATCTTACTCTTTTCATCAATCTCGCTAGGCAACTTGTGCTAGGTTCCATTCTCGATACTTCCAACATTTCTCAAACCGTCTGATACTTTCGCAGCACGAGCAATCCATGCGATGATTGTCTTCCAAGTAGTCCAACCCAATACCCAACGGTATCACACATTTGCTGTACGAGCAACTCGTGCCAACTTATCCTGATATTCCCGAGCCAAACTAAAACATGCTCAACCGATGCGCCACAGCCAAAATTCCAACTTCTATCCAACACAGTCGCTACACGAGAGACTCGTGCAACGATCCATTCCCATCGAATGTTTCTACTCACAACATGCTGCATAACCAAATCTCGTCTGCCAACCAACTGATCCACTGATGCAATCAGAAACCCTCCGAATGATAAGCCAACCCAACGAAAGCCCACAACTTGTTGCACAAATGCAACAACGCCAACCAACTTGCTGCACGAATGCAACAACGCCTAACGAGGCTAAACGATCCTACGAAAACCAACCAAACCAACACAACTAAGAACAACATGCAGCCACAACCAACAATATATAGACTTATTGCATGAAACATCCGATGCGGCACTGAGTAGAGTCAAGAGCTAGACGACACGCGGAAGCTATTTAGAGTTTGTGATGAAGCGAAGGACCAAGTCCGTTCGAGGAAATGAACCGGGCGCTCTGATACCAATTTGTCACGCCCCAATCTCCCGAAAGCTCAATAGTTCCCGCTGGACGTGAATCACCACGTTGCAGCTCTCCCGCAGGGCTATTTTTCTCATCGGGACGTGATGCCGTACGAGCCTGGAGTTGCGCTCGTACAAGGCGATGTTGTTAAACACCAAAAGTTATCATCGAAGCAACCAAGTTGCAGCGGAAGTCAAGTATTGTGTACCAAGCACACATCAGAGTAATACGCAGCGAAGCTCACGATAGGGTCCAAATGAAATGCCGTATCGAAGGCAATGCCACAAAGGCGATGCCTCGAAGGCGATGAAATACTCTTGCTCTTTTCTCTAGCCCACAAAGGTACTTACAGTTCATACATCATGCCTCGTATATCCAAGCAGCGCCACTACGCCTGTGTACCTGAAATATTGCCCACAAACGTGGGTCAGTACACAACCGTACTGGTGAGCGGGGTAACCCACTCGCCTAAGCCGACACTAAGTAAAATAGTGAATGCACACAGTTATATGGTGATCTTTCTAGTTGAATCCTAGATTCTTTTCATGGCATATGAATGACATGTTAAGGAAAGCTGTAAAACAGTTTAAGCATGCTAGCATTCAATCTCAAACCAAACGACAAGCATTTATATAAAAATCCGACCCGTCTAACTCAAGTTATCGCCTGAACGATAACTTATCGAACCATCAGTCTCGCCTTAATATCCATCCTCAACCAAAGTTATATATTCCAAACTCGAGTGCACACTCTTGCCGAGGCAAGGTGGCCGCGCCTACACGATGCACAAACCAACGAAAGTAAAGCAAGCCAACTCTTATCTATATGAAGTCACTGGCAAAGCCATAAAGGACATATTCCAAGCATTACGGCGCGCCCTATCAGCCCGGGATGCAAGCCCCGCTGGAGGTCCCGCAATGCATCGCGACTGAACACGAATCAAATATTCCCTCCGGATAGAAACGGCTCCAGTGCCCCGGATAAAAACCGTTTCAAGGAAATCAACACCCTGTGTACACAGGTTGTCCGTGACATGCAGAGAGTAGGTATGACGAGAGGATCGAACATTCTCGCCCCACCAAGCGATCCTAGACTCGTTCCACCGATATCCAACTAAATATCCATAACCATTCTTCCAACATATCCTTCCAAGGAGTCCAAATCTCGACCTCAACATATAGCCCAAGGCATCAGATCATTCCATGTTTCACATTGCCGCTTTACAGCAAATGTATTCCGAAATGGTGCCACACCCAATGCTCAAAGCCAACCCATGGCACAATGCCGTTTCAGTGGCACAATGCCCCATTCGGGACACAATGCCCCATCAAGCGGCACCATACCTCGCTTATGCAGTTGTTCGATTTCGAACCACAACTGCTCGCTTTGTAAGACAAAGCGACCAAATGATACTCGTGCACGGATGCACGCACGCTCGCCCGAATCCCCGATATTCTCGATATTCCCATTGCCTCAATTGTATCATTCCAACTTGTATATTTCCAACCGTTCAAGCCAAATCCCAAGTATCCAACCGACTGCCTTAAATGTATAATCCAGCTATCGCATCCAACTATCCAACGCGTAAACCATTCAAGCCACAATCCTACCAAGCCAACGACGCACACTCTATGCACGCCTCAGTGTAGTGCTTCCCGATGTTCCAGTCCAAGTGTTCAAGCCTATTACGTGTTTTCCATATTATTAGGCATGAAGGGGTAGAGGAGAAGGGAAAGAGCCCACTCACATTGTTTGATCCCGTTAGGCATCCTGTCCTGCCGATACGGCCAATCCCTTGAACCCGTGGTCCGATGCAAGCGCGATCTACTCAACTGGTATGACCGTGCGAGCAGGCCGTGCTCTCAAAATCATCCGACCGATCGGACTAAGGAAACGACATTATCGATTCCATCCAGCTATTCAGTATTGTTCTGAACGAACACCTGTTTTCCTTCGCACCCGCTAGCCATCTGCACATTGAAACCAACTCGATTAATCCTTCTTCCCGAAATCCAACATTTCAAATGTAACCAGCATTTGATTATTCAATTCGACTCAGCGTAACGCTCCGAGCGGTTGCGGGGCGTTACATCCACCTCCTGTGCCAGCAGAGGCATCACAGATGTTTATACTGTTTCGTGAGATGCTCGAGGCACAGAGGGCTCAGTCAGAGGCACATCAGAGGCAGACCGACGTTCTACGGCAGGGCATCGAGAGTGCTCATCAGCTTGCTCGTGCTGTAGTTGAGAGAGGAGTTCCGGTCCAGCAGCAGGTTGTTCCTCAGGTTGCTCAGCTTCGGCCAGGCAACATTCAGGACTTCAAGAAACTGGAGCCTAGGGTTTTCAAAGGGATGGAGGGCATCATCTATGCTGATGATTGGCTTGAGGACATTGAGCGTCTTATGAGGGTGTCCCGTCTTTCTGAGGATCTGAAGGTTGAGGCGGTAGGACTTCAACTGTTCGACGTCGCTCGCACTTGGTTCAGGAATGAGCTGGTTCTGGTTGACGTAGGACAATCTTGGGAGGTATTCAAGGACCTTTTCAAGAAGAAGTTTTTCGCCCGGGCAGACAGGCTAGACTTGGGGAGACAGTTTGAGAGTCTCAGTCAGGGGAGCATGTCTGTGGAGGAGTACGCTGCAGAGTTTGGTAGGTTGAGCCGATTTGCAGAGTATTTGGTGAGAGAGCCGGAGGTTCGAGCTATTCGTTTCTGTGAGGGTCTAAACTGGGAAGTAAAGATTCTCATTCCGTCTTTTTATGAGACATACTCGGAGATACTTGCGGAGGCATGCAAGGTTGAGCAGGAATTGGGTTTGAAGCCCAAGAGAGACCGTGATTCTTTTCTGGGGGCCAACGGCAGTGCAGTATCTGCCAAACGTCCTCATTTCCAGTCCAGACCTTTCCAGCAGCCACAGCAGAACCAGACTCCAGCTAGAGTGCCTTTTCACTAGGCACCTCAGCAGCAGAGACAGTTACAGCAAGCTCTATGCAACTACTGCAAGAAGCCCGGCCATATCTGGAAAGTTTGCAGGAGGAGGCTAGGAGTTTATTTGTATTGTGGTACTGAAGGGCATCAATCGAGGGAGTGTCCTCGTCGTGCAGTTCAGGGAGCAGCTCCGGCTCCGAGGGCACAGACGAGACCACCTACAGCACAGCCGAGGGGACCGCTTCCGACACAGCAGCAGCGTTTTGTCCAGCATCAGCAGCAGGGAGGTGCTCGACAGGGACAAGCGTTTGCTATGACCGTCGAAGAGGAGGAACCCACCGGAGATGTCATCGCAGGTTTTATTCTTCTTGATTCCATTCCAGCTTTAGCTTTGTTTGATAGTGGTGCTTCCCATAGTTTTGTATCTGTTTCTTTTGCTCTAAAGCATGGTTTGGTAGATGAGTCTTTGCTTAGGACTTGCAAGATCATGACCAGGGGAGGCATTATCCTGGTTAGTGATATTTGCAAGGATCGGAGAGTTACTTTGGGAGGCCGGGAGTTGAGTGCGTGTCTACTTGTAATGCCACTTCCGAGCTACGACATTGTACTCGGGATGGATTGGTTGAGTAGGCACCGTGCTAGCATAGATTGTAGAGGAGGTAGAGTTTTTTTTGGTCCGCCAGGAGAGCCAGTATTCGAGTTTGCTAGAGGAGCTGCAGAGCAAGGCGAAGGCATTATTTGTGGAGCTATGGTGGAAGACAAGGAGTTGCCACATCCGTTGATAGCAGAGTTCTTGGATGTATTTCCTGAGGAATTGCCAGAATTGTCGCCAGATCGAGATGTTGAATTTTCTATAGACTTGGTGCCAGGTGCAGAACCAATTTCGCAGCATGTCTATAGAGTAAACAACAGCGAGCTGGTCGAGTTGAAGAAGTAGGTGGATGAATTGCAGGATAAGGGGTTTATCAGATCGAGTTCTTCACCATGGGGAGCCCCGGTATTGTTTGTACCGAAGAAGGATGGATCGGTGCGTATGTGCATTGATTACAGGGCTTTGAATAATCTCACTATCAAGAATAAGTATCCCTTGCCACGGATTGATGATCTGTTTGATCAGTTGAGTGGTGCGAAGGTGTTTTCTAAGATAGATTTGAGATCAGGCTACCATCAGGTGAAGGTGAAGCCGAAGGACATACCGAAGACTGCTTTTAAAACTCGGTATGGTCAGTATGAGTTTATGGTGATGCCATTTGGTTTGACTAATGCACCGGCGGTATTTATGAACTTGATGAACAAGGTGTTCTACCAGTACCTTGACAAGTTAGTGGTGGTGTTCATCGACGACATACTCATATACTTGAGGACACCGGAGGAGCATGAGGAGTATTTGAGGATTGTGTTGGATGTGCTGAGGAAGGAGAAGTTGTATGGGAAGTTGTCCAAGTGTGAGTTTTTCTTGGACAAGGTGGAGTTCTTGGGGCATGTTGTGACTGGTGATGGTATTTCAGTGGATCCGAAGAAGATTTTAGCAGTGGAATCTTGGAAGACTCCGAGTTCGGTAGCAGAGATCAGGAGTTTCTTGGGATTGGCAGGCTACTACAGGAAGTTTGTGCAAGATTTTTTGAGGATTGTCGAGCCGATGACCAGACTCACAAGGAAGGATATGGAGTTTGTTTGGACGGAGGATTGCCAGGTTGCTTTTGAGGAGTTGAAGAAGAGGTTGACGTCCACTCCTATTTTGACGTTGCCATTAGGGTCCGGAGGTTTCACTATTTATAGTGATGCATCGGGGAAGGGTTTGGGTTGTGTTCTTCAGCAGCATGGAAAAGTGATTGCCTATGCATTCAGGCAATTGCGTCCTCATGAAAAGAACTATACTATCCATGATTTGGAATTGGCAGCCGTCATATTCGCTCTGAAGTTGTGGAAACATTATTTGTACGGAGAGCGTGTGGAGATCTTCACAGACCACAAAAGCTTGAAGTACGTTTTCACGCAGAAGGAGTTGAACATGAGGCAGCATCGGTGGTTGGAACTGATGAAGGATTTTGATATCTCTTTGTAATATCATCCTGGGAAAGCCAATGTAGTTGTCGATGCTTTGAGCAGGTATCCGGTAGCTATGTTCTTGATGCAGGATCGATATTTGTTGGAGGACTTGGAGAGCTTGGGCATTGAGGTGATTGTTCCTGGGGGTGCTATGCAGATGTGGGGACTGCAGATACACTCATATTTGATAGACAGGATCAAGGCAGCACAGTATGAGGATGTATCTCTAGGAGTATCAGAGCTCAGGTGAGAGCAGGATTGGAGGATGATTTCACTATTGTAGAGGATGGATCTTTGAGGCATGGAGTTAGATTGTGTGTGCCTAGTGAGGAGTTGCAAGAGGAGGTGTTGCAGGAAGCGCATCGCTCTCAGTATTCCATGCATCCAGGTGCTAACAAGATGTATCGGGATATGCGAGAGAGTGTGTGGTGGTATGGCATGAAGAGAGAAGTGGCACAGTTTGTATCCAGATGCTTAGTGTGCCAGCAGGTGAAAGCCGAGAGGCAGAGGCCAGGAGGTTTACTTCAGCCATTACCCATTCCAAAGTGGAAGTGGGAACACATTACTATGGATTTTGTGTCCGGACTTCCACGATCTCCAGGAGGAAAAGACGTGATTTGGGTCATTGTTGATAGGTTGACCAAGTCGGCCCACTTTTTGCCTTTCAAGGTGGGTTTGTCTACGGAGAAGCTGGCAGAGATGTATATGAGGCAGATCGTTAGGATACATGGAGTTCCCGTCAGCATAGTCTCAGATCGGGATAGTCGTTTCACTTCTCATTTCTGGAGGAGTTTGCAGGAGAGTTTGGGCACTCAGATCAAGTTCAGTACTGCATATCATCCCCAGACAGATGGGCAGTCAGAGAGGACTATCCAGACTCTCGAGGATATGTTGCGCACTTGTGTACTAGATTTCGGGGGTTCTTGGGAGGACCATCTCTATTTGGTAGAGTTTGCTTACAACAACAGTTACCAGGCCAGTATAGAGATGTCACCTTTTGAAGCTCTATATGGTATGAGGTGTCGTACTCCTTTGTCTTGGGACGATGTTGGAGAGAGAGTTTTGCTTGGGCCAGAGATGGTTGTGGATGCAGCAGAGAAGGTTCAGTTGATCAGAGACAGACAGCGGCATTGGGCCGATAGCCATCGGAGACCTTTGGAGTTTGAGGTATAGTTTAGATTTTGTTTTGTGCTTGTTTTTTGTTGTTGTTATAGATTAAGTTCTTAAGGTGGTGTTTTGTTCTAGGTGGGTGGTTTGGTGTTTCTGAGGATTTCTCCGACACGAGGCACGATTCGCTTCGGTGGAGGTGGAAAGCTTAGTCCGCGATTCATCGGACCTTTCACTATTCTAGAGAGGGTCGGTGCAGTTGCTTATAGACTAGACTTGCCACCTGCATTGGAGGGAGTGCACAACGTATTTCATGTGTCGCAGTTGAGATGATACGTGACAGATCCTAGTCATGTATTGGATCACTCGGAGATAGAGGTGGGCCCTACTCTTAGCTATCCAGAGCAGCCAGTTGAGATTCTGGATCGAAGAGAGAAGGTGCTGAGGAACCAGACTATTCCTTTGGTATGCGTCGCATGGAGGCATCACTCTCCGGGGGAGTCTACCTGGGAGAGAGAGGATGAAATGCGAGAGCATTATCCATATTTGTTTGTACCTTGAGGTATGTTATTTTCTAATTATGTTCTGTTCATTAGTTAGTTGTGATTCTTTAGTTCTGTTCTGTTATTTTTGGGGGTAGTTTTCGTCTTTGAATTTCGAGGACGAAATTATTTTAAGGAAGGTAGACTTGTCACTACCACATTTTCTAGGAAAGGATATTTTAGTCTTTTCCTATTTAATTAAATATTGTGCATGGTAAATAATTATTTGTTGTATTATTTAATTATTGTTAGATATTATTTATTTTATTTGGACTTGTATTAGTGGACCTAACTAGTTTAGTTTGGACCCATGGACCAACATGAATTAATTAGTTAGACTTAGCTCAATTAGAAAGCCCATTGTTAAGGAGATGGATTAAATTAATTAAATCATTAGACTAGAAGCTTTCTTCCTTAATTATTTCTTCATGAGAGGCCCCAAGGGGTATATTGGACATTTCATAATTACTTGAGGGAGAGGAAAGGGCCGGCCTACATAAAAAGAGGGGGAAAATTCTTTCTCCTCTTTTTCATTCCAAATCTAGATCTAGAATTTCCCACTACCAAATTTTCTTCATTTCTATTTCATTTTCCTACCAAATTCATTCCAATTTCTTCCCAAATCACCATTAGAGACTTGAGAAGCAAGGATCTAGAAGGAGGAAGCAAGGATCTACAAAGAGGAGCAAGGATCTATAATTTGGAGGCAATTTTATCTCAATTGGAGGTTTCATTGGAAATCCATCTCCCAATAGGTATAATTCAATTTTTTCCCCTTAAAATAGCTTCTAAATCTGAGATTTAATCATGAAAAATCAACCCATATGTATGTACTACCCATAGGACTTGGTTTTGTGTTCATAGGAGACCTATGGAGAAAGTTATGGTACTTTTTGTATCAATTTTGGGGGAATTTCGGGATTGACATTTGTTGTGTGTGTCAATTGATCCTATAGATCAATTTGGCATGTGTTTATGTGTTTGGGGCTAGTGTCGTGTCCACAATTGGGTACGTGTAGGTCGTATCCCAACAATTTGGTAATACGTGTTGTTTTGGGGGTTTTTCCTCCGATACGGGACTTTGCACATGTTGTATTTTGACACGGACATATAGATCTATATTTGACACTTTTTTTTCTTCATAAATAATATATGTGACTTGCTTGTGTCCTTCGGGGTACAATTGGATGTGTGGTGGACTCGTGTCGCATGCGTATCCTAAAAATAGTGGGATACGGTGTGATACTCTCCATTTGTGGTGTGTTTATGTGTAGATCTAATTATTTCTACTTTAATACTTGAATTATAATTAAGTATATATATATAGATATTATATATGTATTATAGTGTATTTATTATGGTATTTATTGTAGCATAGATCTATGTATTATATATGTACTAATAGAATGTATAAATATATATGTAGCTTTCTTCTACATGCATTAATATATGTTATAATATATGTTAGGGATATATATATATATATATATATATATATATATATATATATATATATATATATATATATATATATATATATATATATATATATATATATATGTGTGTATGTTTAATTAAGTAATTAGAATATGATTATATATATGTATGGATGTATATTTATTAATATATTTATGTATGTGTGCATTTAACCATGTTGTAATATGTACATTAGTATATAGGATGTGTATTATAGCTATTTGGTATTTATATATATATAGATATATATATATTTTATATGTATTTGGGTTATATATATATATATATAGATATATATAATTATTTATTTGGTTTTTATATATATATTGATATATATATATATATATATATATATATATATATATATATATATATATATATATATATATATATATATATATATATATATATATATATATATATATATATATATATATAGGTTATATATATATATATATATTTACTGTTTTTAGCGACAACAGAATTTTATGACAGAGCAACTGTCATTAATGGCCGAGCACAGTAGCAGCCGCTCTAACAGTGGCGGCGGCAATTAATGACAGGGCCGCCACTGTCATTAATATCCGCATGCAGCGGTGGGAATTCGCAGCAGTCGCGACAGAGGATATGATGACGGTTGAAAACCGTCACCAAAGCGGAGGCAGTAGTGCAAAAACGCAGCAGCAGTAGCGACGGCGGTTCAGTGACAGCCCGAACTGTCACTGAAAGTCTGATATCTGAAAATCAGTGTTTTTCAACACTGCTTTCAGTGACAGTTAGGCAGTTTATTAGTATATTGTTTATATCTTATATTTATATATATATGTATATATATATATATATATATATATATATGTATTAATATTGAGATATAATACTAGTATTACTATACTTCTTATTTTTATAATATTAGTATATATATATATATTATATTATATATGAGGGTAATTACTATATCAAGGTATTGAGTATTACCTTGTGGAAACCAAGGTAAGTGGGATACTCAAGATACGGGGTTTGGGTATCAAGTTTGTGACTTTGTGGGGATACCAAGTTGGTTCAAAACCATGGTTCCTATTTGTTTGTAATTAATATTCTATATTATTATACATTATTGTTGATATATATGTATTGTGAGGTTTACCTTGGATTCACGTATCCGGAGATACGGTATCCTAATATTTTAGGATATGGTTTCTATGACTTAGATTTTAGTATTTTGACCCAAGATTTTTGTGTTAGACTTGTGCAACCTAGAAATAGATAGTTGACCTTGGTTTGACCATAGTTGACCATAGTTGACCATAGTTGACTTAGAGTTGACCATAGTTGACTTTTGACTTAGAATTGACTTATTGACCTAGAAGTTGACTAGTTTAACTTATTCTCTTTTCGGGACCTTGTATTGATGTTGTATTCCATATCTAGGTCTTCGAGGCACCGAGTCAGACATCTGTGAGACTATTCATTGGACTTCAGGCGAGTACATTCTCTGATAGTTTCTCATTTATGATATCCTCTATGTTCATTGTATCTAGTGTAGATATCCATGTTCGCTTGACACTATGGTTACACGGATTGGTATATCCGGATCTCGTCATGAGATGTTATTCCTTGGTATATGATGTATATGGTACAGGTACTGTTTCATTGGTTATCTTGTACATGTACAGATACCGATTCTCGGAAAGACTAGCTATCTTCTTGGGGAAT
This sequence comes from Iris macrosiphon, assembly GCA_036927795.1. Lineage (NCBI taxonomy): Eukaryota > Viridiplantae > Streptophyta > Magnoliopsida > Asparagales > Iridaceae > Iris > Iris macrosiphon. The sequence continues at coordinate 150,707 of JAYESA010000400.1, read as the reverse complement.
CTCGTGCCATAGCATACCGTAGTTGGATCTATTATACTAGTCGGGGTGGGGAGTATTAGTATAGATATGTGATCAATATCCCTATTGTATAAAGTACTGATTACTGAATAGTGTTGATCATACACCGCACGTATGATTTGCCAGGCCGTATTGCATCTTGCCCAAGCCGATCACATGTTAAGCTAGTACTCACACACTTAGTCATTAGTATTATTGTTTCATTGGCATATTGTTCATTATTGTATTTATTTCCAGTATTTTCTTATTGTATATATATATCTTGTATCTATTGTGCATCTTGTTTATCCACAGCTATTTACTGTTACATAGTTTTTATCATTAATTAGAACTGCTGTTAGAGATGTGCTCTGCTCCTTTCCTGACTGGATATATTTTTCCAGATGACACTGAGGAGTGGTACCCTACCTATTATGGACCCCAAGATGTTGTGGGTTTAGATTCTGAGACCCTGGCTCAAGAGGGACTTATCCCAACTGAGATAGTTGACCCTGGAGTTGTAGCTTCGTAGTATTCTTTGTACTGGATTTGTCTCCAGCTTATTTTGTTACTTCTTCAGACTCATTGATGTATTATTTTAGACTCATAAGTTGTATTATGACTATTCTATTCTTTATTTGATTCGTGCTTATTTCTATCTTAGTTATGTGATTAAGTATACTATCATTATTGGTAGTTCACTATATTGTTAGATAGTTGATCTAGACAGAGTTCTACCGCCGATTCTGCGACGTAGGCTGGGCGTTGTTTTCGACTAGTACCCTTACACCGGGTGCGGGTCATGACAAGAATCCATCTTGTCGAGAAGTTATTCATTCTGCAATTTAAAGACGAAAAGATGATGCTACCACAAGTCAAGAAACTTTTGAAGATGCAGCAGAAACTAGAGGAAGAGAGCATGAAGCAGGAAGACAAGTTTATGGTGGGGGCTATCGTCATCAAGCTTCCTCCAAGCTGGATCAAGTTTAAGACTGTGTCACGACCCGCTCCCGGATATTCGGGCACGAGTACGTGGTTACGCCCAGCCTACGTCGCAGAATCGGCGGTTGAACGCTGTATGGGTCATTTCTAACTATCTAGCATCTCAACAATATAATATGGTATTTGTCAATCATCTTAACTCCAAACGGAGGAACAAAATAGTATCTCATAATATAACTAAACTCAATCACAATGCAAACTAAGCAAGATAAACACGAATGGAATAGCGAAGAAAAGAATAAGATATAAACCATAATCTAAAATAATATACAACCCAAAGAATCTTAATAATATAATATAATACAAGTCCAACACAAATAAACTAGACCTCATCGGGCTCTACAACTAAGTCCTCCTGGTCTACCAAAGGATCCTCTAAAGATATACCGTCCTATGGACCGTAGAATGTGGGACACTGCTCTATAAGCCAATCATCTGAAAAAAAATATCCAGTCAGGATTGGAGCAAAGTACATACCTCTGAAAGCAGTTTCAATAGCATAATCGAGCATATAAACAGATATAGAAATAAAATACAAGATCACTAAATATATGAATGATGAACAAAATATACAGGTAATGTATGAGAATATAGATCAATAATATGAATATCACAATATAATAAAGTAAACTGCAACTAACTATCTAAATGTGCCTCAGAATACGAGTTCATTATGTGATTGGATTGGGTGAACATGATCAGATAGACGGATTACAAGTGAGGTATGTAACTAGAATGTACATGATTTGTAACAATGGCTTTGATCACATAATCAACTCCTACTCTCCCACCCCCAACTAATACCGATGGATCCAATCACAACACGCTACGAACACGAAAATATAACCACTGTCACAAGCAGTGGGTGTACACGAATATCATAAACACCGAATACGAGCGATGGGTGTACACGAATAAGTACACTGAATACGAGCAGTGTGTGAATACGAAGTATCATCAATACCCATTATACACGATGAGATACAATGTACACGAGTACCCGCTGAACACGGTAGGGGATAACATCTCATGACGAGATCCATATAGCACCAGTCCGTGAAATCACTGTGTCGGGATCAATGTATACAATTCTAGAACATGCATATATACAATATTATGAATTGAAAACAATCAGAGAAATGTACTCGCCTGAAGTCCTGAGCAAGGTGTGTCTCTCGATGCCCAAGCTGGTGTCACACAACCTATATATATGGTATGTTGCATCAATACAAGGTTCTAAAATAGAAATAAGCTAACTTGATGCAATTCTAAGTCATAAAGCTATTTCTAGGTCAAACCGATGAAATCTAGGTTGCAAGAGTCTAAAACTAAGTCACTAAGTCGAAATACTATGAAACTATGCTATACAATCCAAGCTAAGATACTAAAAGGCATTCAAAAAGTCGTATCCTAAGATACGCAAGTTCATTTATATGAAAATAGTATTTTAGATATATATACAAGTCATTATAATTAATACTATATTAAAACAAGGAATTTAGGATACCTTGACCTTGCACCAATGCGTATCGCACCTATCTCGATACCCAAACTTAATACCTTGGGTATCGACCCAATACCTTGGTAATACCTTGGATCCCGAGGTAACCCAAAACTCAACATATAACTAATATCAATAGATATATAAAACCCCAAACTAATACTAGTTATAACTAACACTAATATATACATCTCAATATAACATAGAACTAACTATAATACTAACATACATAGATATGTATAGTTAATATAACTAACTATCAAGATACACTACATATTAGTATATGAGACTAACTATCAATCATAACATATATATACTAGTTTACATATCTAACTATCTACATAATCAAACATATACAACTAACTAACTACTATAGTAACTAACTAGACTAAACCAACCCATTACCTAATACCTTGAGTATCCCTCAATACCTTGACATTAACTTGGTATCCCAAGGTAATTCAAATCCTAATACATATAGTTAATATATATAGCTAACCCCCATTTACTAATGTCACGCTCCAGTCCCAAAATACCGAGGGACCGGACGCGTGGCAATGGCCAGCAGCACACACCGATGGACAAACCCACTTTAATGGATCCATCGGGGCATACTTAAGCTGTAATATAACAATAAGCAGGTCCAATGATACATGTCACAGTCTATACTAATCTCATCCACAACAGATAATCACAGATCAAATGCCAGAATAAATGCAAATAAAATAAACTAACAAATCTCAATAAAAGTGTCTCGGAGAACAATCTGAGAACAAGTCTGATACAGCAATGCAATAGACTGGAAATAAAGTAAATAGAAACAGAAATAAATGAGTATCGCAAGCCAATACTCAGGAGAAGTCCTCTGGTACGATCTCGTCCTCGGATCATGGTTCTGCTCCAATGTAGGCACCTACTGTAAAACCCCCTTCCTAGAAAATCGTATATACCCTTTTATTTATTTATTATTAATTAAATTGTAGTAATTAGGTCTAAATAGGAGAATTAGATTTTTAATAATTTTTATGTTAGGTGTTCGGGCACTTAGAGGACTTGTGGGACCATCAGGAATTTTTCGGATTTTATTCCATGTAGGAGACCCCCTTGAGCAGTTGCTAGCATAATGCGGTGCATTATTCTAATCTAGAATTTTTCTATGAGTATATATATATATATATACAAATATATATATATGCATATATTAATAGGAAAAAGAAAAGATTAAGAAAAGAATTAATTAATTAAAGCTTAACTAATAGAAATTAACTAATAAGTTTAATAATAATAAAGTAATAGTAATTACTACTACTACCATACTACATTCTTAGCAAATTCCAACTCTTATTCTCTTTAGAAACTTGCTGCACTTCAGCGGATATGTGCCAGGGACCCCCCCCCCCTTAAACCAAAACTTCAGCAACTTGTTTGCTAACCCACGGACCCGATTTCTTCCTTTGGCCGAACCTATTTCCTACTTCCCTTCTTCTCTCTTCCAATTATATATATATATATATATATATATTATTTCAAAACCCTAACCTAAAACTCCAGACTCCCTCTTCCCATCTAGAGCCGTCACCGCAGCCAGAGAAGCCCCACCAAGCCATCCAACCATCCCGTCGACGCCGACATCGCGAACTGCAGTTTCCCACTCGAGGCACCTTCGCTCCGGCGTGATTTCCTGTCGACTCGCTCGACCAAACGCTGTTCCGTTTTCATAGGTATGATCACCCCTTAACCCTCTTCCATATTTGTTTTATAGCCAACCTCGGAAAACGTGTGCCCCTAGGTGAAAAACAGCGCCCAAGTTGGCCCGGACTTACCCAATTCTGAAATCGCAGAAACTTGCGATGACCACCCATATTGTCGAGTTCGTATCTCCCACCACAGAGATCCGAATTCGATGATTCTTTTTGATACCTGTAGATTACATGACCTAGTTTATTTTATGTATAATAACCCTGTGCTATTAGTTGCTGTGGAAAAAATTATATTCGTCGCAAAACTGCGCGCACCCACTTTTTCCAAATTTCCAAAAGTTGGAAAACGGAGCGCCCCGCCAAACGGGACCGCCCCGCCGTGTGCCAAGTGTACCGAATGGTGCACACAGCATAATCGGACACGTGAAAATTCGTGGGGACTGATTCGGACGCGTGTGCGCGCCGGAATCAGGCCGTATCCGCGGACACATTCCGTGTCGCCACTTTTGTGGAACTCGCGAGTATTTTGTGCACGCTTGTCAGATTGTGACGAAACTTGCGCCACTGGACTCGTGGTAACGCGCTGGTCCTGTGACCCAATTTTCACGTATTTCTGAGACGGTTGACCAGATCGCCAATTGGCGGGTCCCACAGTTGACTTTTTGGACAAAATTTTGTTCGGCTCATCGGAATCCAAATTTGGACATACCGATGGGTTCGTATTGACATTTAAAGTTGTTTGACCCATAGTTTGTCCCATTTAGAGACTGTTACCCTCGGCACGCTTTTCGGTGCAAAGTGGGCCACACGTGGACCCCACTTTTATCCGAAATTACCGTTTTGCCCCTGTGTCCAAATCGGACGAAAGGGAAGTGCTTTTTAGCTATTTTGCTTATTCTGGGAACGTTGGTGATGTTTATTTCAGCATCCGGAGACGTTCATTCTGAGGCCGTAGCTTCTGACTCTTGGTGTTGACATTGGGACACTACATTTTGCAGCTTCTTGCCAGGCAAGATACCTTGCCAAATTATTTACAGTACTTTGCATGCTAATTATATTTCTGTTTATTTATTTCATTTCTGTATAGTTCTTGCATGTGTAGTTTTTCTCCAGTCATTACTATGTATTAGATATGTTGACACACACATGACACCTAGTATCATAGAGGACAATTATTAGGCGTATGGGCTTTTAACCACTTTGGTAAACCGTAGTATATAGTTCGCACTACGGGCGTGTGTGTCCGCTGGTCGCTACCCCCGCGGTATGTCGATTTCTGGAGTCTCGCTGGTCGCTACCCCCGCGGTATGTCGATTTCTGATGTCCATTGACGGGTGTGTGAGTTGTGAGGTAGATCGAGTAGCCTACCCTTGCCCATACGTCGAAAAGTTGTCCTCATTTGCATTCATATAGATTGTCTTGTACAGCGTACTTATTTATTTTCAAATTATATGCATGTTTACTGTATTCAAGTTGGCTCGTATTTTCTGTATCTTGTTACGTCCCTCTGAGGACCTGGTCCTCTGCCAGGTGTATCTATTCTTGAGTATTTGCAGGAGCACAGATCGGATGGCTATATATGTTTCGTGGATGTCCTCTCTTCGAGCCCGTGATTGCTAGATGGTGTTCTTATATTGTTTGATTGTGTTGTACTTATATTGTAATTACTTTTCTCATTCGAGTTGGTAGTGAATTTGTTTCCATCCAACTATCATCCTTAGATACTTATGTTGAGATCTAGTTATATAGATGCTGGTCATTCATTTATATTGATTTTCTGTGGATGAGATTTAGATTGTACCATATGACTTGTGACATATATTTATACCACTTGTGGATTGATTTTCATATTACAGCGTACGTGTGGATTTGGTTTCCATATATTGGAGTTGCCATATCTATGCGGCTGGCATGCTTACGTGTCCTAGTCCTACGTATTTTGGGACTGGGGCGTGACACCTACTCCTGCTAACGCTAATGCTCCGGTCCCGTATACCTTGGGATAGATCTCGTCTGCAATATCTGGGGACAGAATCCGGATCCAGGTCCTCAGGGGACATAGCAAGGTACAAAGAGCTCATGCCAATAAATAAATATGCAGTGCAGCAATAAATAAAGCAATAGGGTAAATATGTAACCATCTAAGTGATATGCAATATGAGAGCAGCACTAGAACTCAGGCTGAAGCCACTACAAGCTCTGTGTCGGGGAGCCGGTAGCAGTGATATCATGTGGTCGTCTAGCTCAGCGAAAGACTGAGAGGCCAGCAGTCGTCTAGCTCAGAGAAAGACTGAGACGCTGTCATAATATATAAAATCAACATGTAGCCTGTGTGTCTCTCCCCACCCAATGTAACCATACGTCTCATGTCCATGTGGCCCCATGTCCATGTCACGCAAGATCATATCTAATGCAGCAAGTCATAATAAACTCTAAGCATATAATGTCTAAGTCATAAAACCTGTATCCTATACAGAATCACCATGAATATCTCAGGAAGATCCTGTCTCATGAATAGTATCAAGTGTCCTGGGTCATAGTGTACTTGATAAGACAAGTACGAGAATATAAAGTGTCACGAATGTCCATCTCTAGATGACAATACCCAACACCGCGTACGGTGTTGGCACCCGACTGATAATCGGACGCTAAGTACGTCACACGGTCCTAGGTTAAGCATGCATAGCAATATAATGAAGCAAGGAAAATATGTAACAATACTGCAGAGTTTGGCAAGGTACACTTGCCTGGGGTCCTGGCTCCAACTGTAGCTCTGGTCTCAGGGTGATCTGCAGGTACTACTCCGGTTGCTGAAATAAACATCACCATTAGATTAAGAAAATATCAAATAGCTAAAAACGCCTGTCCTTGAGTCCAATTTGGACACAAGGGCAAAAATAACATTTTCGGCCAAAGCGGGGTCCACACGTGGGCCACTTTGCACCGAAAAGCGTGTCAGGGTCAAAGGTCTCCAAATTCGCCATACTTAGTGTCAACAAGTCAGGAACGATGATACGAAGCCAACGGAACTTCCAGAATTGGATTCCGATGAGCCGATCACAAAATCGCCCGTCAAGTGGAACCGGTGGGGCCCACGATACGCGATTTTGCCAACGTTCTCAGAATCGAACCAAACTTGGGTCACAGGACCAGCGTATTGCTACGAGTCCGATGGCGCAAGTTTCGTCTCGATCCGACGTGTGTACACAAAGTTACAGCGTGTTCCAGAACTGACGGATACAGGGCGTTGTCGACGGATACACGTTGATTCCGGTGTGCACGCACATCCGAATCGACTTCTGCGAAATCCCACACGTCCGTATCAACGTCGCGCACGTTTTGGTAAAGACCGCGTGCGACCAAGTCGTCCCGTTTGGCGGGGCACACTCATTTCCGGGGTAAAACAGAGCGTTATTTTTCCTGTTTTTGGATCGCGGTGTGCGATCACCACAGGACGCGATGCACCGAGCGGGTTGCACGGGCACCGAGAGGGTTATACTGTCTACGCGTAGCAACTGACGGAATCGGAAACGGGTAAACGAGCAGGGAGATACGCGTACCTGAACAGGGTTCGAAAAAGCCGAAATATTCCGTGTCCGACACGACGCGAAGTGTTCTGATCCGAATCCTAGGGTTAGGGATTTGGGGGCTGAGACCGGAGCTTGGCGGCGTTGCGGCGGGGGAGGCCGGCCGGAGGGGGCTGGGACGGCGCCGGCGAGGCTGGACGGAGGCGGCGGCGCGGGCACGGCGGCCGGAGGCGGCGGCCCCTTGCTGCTGCTGCTACTGCTCGGGCTGGGAAGAAGGGGGAGGAGGTCGGCCGGCGAGGCGCTGCGGGAGGCGGCTGTGCGGCGGAGTAGAGGCGGGTCCGGCGGCGCGGGTGCGGTGAGGAGCGGCGGTCGGAGTCTAGCGGCGGAGCAGCGGGGAGGGGTGAGTCCGGGCGGCCGGGCGGCCGAGGGGTCCGAGGAGTTGGGGACGGGCGGCTGGAACTGTGGAGACGAGGGGCTGGGGAGTCCGACTAGGGCGGCTCTGCGAGAGGGGGTGATCGTCGGGAACGGCAGGGAGGTTCAGGGCGGAGGTAGTCGGAGAGGGGACTCGAAGCGGTGGCTGAGGGTTTTTAGGGTTCAGGCGGCCGCGACGGGGGATTAATAACCCTATCGGAACAGTGAATCCGATTGGGTTTACGACTTGGGGTCTAACGGGTCGGTGGGTCGGGTCGGGTCAGGCGGATCCGACCCGATCCGCATAAAGGAATGCGGGTTTGGGTATCGGGTTGGCGGGTCGCGGGTTAGACCCGGATCCGACCCGCTAAGGTGGGTGTGGGTTGTTCAATTGAACCCGGTCCGGTTTGGTTTATTTAAAAATAAGCCCGATTTAATTAGGGTTTAATTTGGTTTATTTATTCAAATAGTTTTTAGGGCTTTATAAATGCTTCCAGAGTCCAATAAATTCGCAGAAAATTACCCTATGTCCAGTTTTCCATTTTACACCATAAAATATTATTTCCATAATATTTTAATATGAATTAACAGCAATTAAAAATCATTAATTTATCAAACCCTAGGTTTAATTTACAGAAAATTCTCGAAAAAATCCAAATTAAAAATTCTGAAAATCAGGGGGCTTACAACTAAACTATACTAACATAACTAAACTATTAAAATTATTAACTACTAACATATAATACATGTAGCGCCCCGTTCTCCCGGTGCGGAGAGCGCGGCTAAGAAACACAAGACGGTATCGTTCGATCGGGATAGATTGAATTAAGAACTCATCCTCGTTATGGATTTGTTTCTTCGGAATCGATTCCCATATTCAGTGGACCGCGCCCCAAGGATCGGCTTAGCGGCAGAGTCAGGAGGGACCTTTCCGCTGCTATCTTTTATTGCCTCGGTTTTCGATGTCGCTTGTTGCTTTCGTGCTTTGAGTTTGTTTTGGGATTTGCTTGTTTTCTTTAAACGGTTTCGATGGTTTTCATTGTTTTCGTTCATTGAACTGCACTTCAATTCCGATATTGGAAAAGTGGAAGAGGTATTGATCGAGCTGTTCGTAATGCAGGTGAACGAGCAGTAGGCGGCTTGCGAGCGGAGTCGTGAAGCGCCTCTTTCCTTCTCCCTTCCAAAATCTAAGTGAGTGGCTACCAACCCGATTAGCTAGCCCTGCTTCCAAGCTTCACACCCTAAAAGCTTGAACTCTTCTTTGCCCCGATCAAACGATACCAAGTAATAACTAAAAGAAACCAAGATAAAAGAGAATAGACTTGGTACTTAGCTTGTCAATAAACTTCATGAACGGATACTTGATTTCATGCTTGTTCGTTTGGGAATAAATCATAAATTGTTGCTTGTCTTATGCAAATACATGTCTCGTACTCGTGTTGCCTGAAGTGCATGAATGTTTAACAATTATGAATATGTCTTGTACTCGTGTTGCCTCGAAGGCGTAAAACTGATTGTTAAGAAAGTGTATTGTTCGATCACGGACAACTTGTGCACAAGGGTATAGTTCTGCGGACGGTCGCTGGGGCACTGGCACCGTTCCGGTCCGGGCGGAACTCGTGTGTAGTCATCGTGTGCTGGAGGGGATAGATTGCAACGCATCGTGTGCTTATCGTGTTAAATTGTGTGTTTTCGTTGCATGTTATCCCTGTCCTTGACTATGTCCATTATGGCATTACGCCAGTGATCTCCTGTATATTTAAACCTGTTGCAAACTAACTTGTGTCTCCGTGGCAGGGAAGGCATGGTAAGTATTGTGCAGGTGATTCAGACGGGCAGGTAAAATCCACCGAACGGTGGCACGTTCATTTCAGTAAATTCTATATGCTGCTTACTTGAAAATGAACTAAGGCAAGATAGAAACCCACAAATATGCATGCTTCATTAAAACAACGTGTTGATTGGTATAGTCAGGCTAGCTCGCCTTCACCAGCATGTTTCGATATGCTGACCCTCGTTGAAACAGGTTCTCCGCACCAAGGCGAACCGAGCGAGGAGCCGAAGTCGTCTTCCCGATCCAGTCCAGCTGTTGCCGCATCTTCACCGCGCCCCTTTGAAGTACTTGAAGACCGGAGCCTGCAACTCTTCATACACAAATGCAGCTCCGAGGCAAAGCTATCCTCCAGCCAGGAGGTCTATGTCTTTTGAAATTATAAAAGGATGTAATGTACAGGACTTCTATCTCATTTTGAGTCATCTCTTTTGTAAGCCGTTCGGCATATTAGCTAACTCGTTCAAGAGTTTGTAATAGATGTTCATTATCAATAAAGAGAACTTTTCCATGTTTCAAATCTGTGTTTCAATTTATCTGCGTACTCTGAATATGTGCTTGTTATACAAATCATTAAAGCCTTGTGCGGGCGCAACCCCAGGCCCGCACGGCGGTCACGATTCGGGGGACGCCTCAAGTGATTCTACGGAATTGGGTCGTGACATAGTGGTATCAGAGCACAGATTCAAGTTCCTTAGACTCGTGCTGGAAAAGTTCCTTTAACGATCAAATTCCTGTGCGAACTCTTGAACTCGCTAGGCCAAAATGAGATACATTCATGCAATAAGTCCATAATACATTATGATTCTAATATAATTTACCTTCTTTTGAAGGAATGGTACCAGCGTAATCTGCAGCGCAAGCACCGAACGAAACACAAGAAAGTAGTTCGGGCACTTCGGAAAGCTCTCGGAGCCAGCGTGGCATGTCTCAAGTCGACCCGCTTGAGCGGGTAATGAAAATGCTAGAAGAGCATCGACAAAGAGACGAAGCTCGCCAGGCCCGGATAGAAAGCAATCTAGAGACCCGATTCTCAGTCCAACAGAAGCAGGTAGATGCCCTGCAACAGATTGTTCAGACTTTGGCTGCCAACCATTCTGCCACAACAACAACGACTCTGGTGGAACAGCCCATGCTTGAAGTAGAGACGCCACAAATCCCAAGGCCGAGGGACGTGACTGCCTTCAACTTGGGCCACTTCAAGAAAGTCTGCAACACCCCATTCAACGGGACTGAGGACGCAGTTGTAGCTCTAGATTGGCTAGCCGAACTTGAAGACCACTTCGTTCTGCTAGAGGTCCCCGAAGAGAAGCGCGTCGCCTGCGCGCAACTACAGCTCCGCCTCAACGCACACGATTGGTGGGACGTGCATCGACGATCTCTCCAATTTGATCACGGAGAGGAGGCAATCTCGTGGACGACCTTTCGTGCCGCGTTCGAAGAGGAGTTTGTACCCCCACCAGTACAACGTCGAATGGAAAACGAGTTCGTGCAGCTGAGGCAGGGCAGTATGACAGTTAAGCAATACTCCGCCGAATTCAACCGACTCTCCAAATTCGCTAGGGCCTATTTACCTGATGCAGCGAGTCGAGCAAGAAGGTTTGAAGGTGGTTTGCGTCCTGCCATCTATGCGCACGTGGCCAATAATCAGTATGGTACAATGCGTGAAGTCATAAATCACGCCCTATCCCTAGAACCACAGTATCCTCATGTTGCTGCCGGCGCTGTGCATACATCCAGTCACAAACGCCAAAGCAACGAGGGAGGAAATACCGCTACAAAGCGCCCGAATAATGCTGGTCAGCAGAGTGGGGATTTGAGCAAAATGTGTCACTTCTGTAAAAGAAAAGGGCACATTAAGAAGTATTGCCGCAAAAGACTTGGGTTATGCCTCGCTTGTGGCGATTCAGGCCATGCTATTAGTTCCTGTCCGAACCTTCATGGTCGTCGCCCCCAACAAAATAATCCCTAACGGTAGGTCCTATTCCTAAGTTTCGGGACGAAACTTCCAATAAGTTGGGTAGGATGTAGCGCCCCGTTCTCCCGGTGCGGAGAGCGCGGCTAAGAAACACATGACGGTATCGTTCGATCGGGATAGATTGAATTAAGAACTCGTCCTCGTTATGGATTTGTTTCTTCGGAATCGATTCCCATATTCAGTGGACCGCGCCCCAAGGATCGGCTTAGCGGCAGAGTCAGGAGGGACCTCTCCGCTGCTATCTTTTATTGCCTCGGTTTTCGATGTCGCTTGTTGCTTTCGTGCTTTGAGTTGGTTTTGGGATTTACTTGTTTTCTTTGAACGGTTTCGATGGTTTTCATTGTTTTCATTCATTGAACTGCACTTCAATTCCGATATTGGAAAAGTGGAAGAGGTATTGATCGAGCTGTTCGTAATGCAGGTGAACGAGCAGTAGGCGGCTTGCGAGCGGAGTCATGAAGCGCCTCTTTCCTTCTCCCTTACAAAATCTAAGTGAGTGGCTATCAACCCGATTAGCTAGCCCTGCTTCCAAGCTTCACACCCTAAAAGCTTGAACTCTTCTTTGCCCCGATCAAACGATACCAAGTAATAACTAAAAGAAACCAAGATAAAAGAGAATAGACTTGGTACTTAGCTTGTCAATAAACTTCATGAACGGATACTTGATTTCATGCTTGTTCGTTTGGGAATAAATCATAAACTGTTGCTTGTCTTATGCAAATACATGTCTCGTACTCGTGTTGCCTGAAGTGCATGAATGTTTAACAATTATGAATATGTCTTGTACTCGTGTTGCCTCGAAGGCGTAAAACTGATTATTAAGAAAGTGTATTGTTCGATCATGGACAACTTGTGCATAAGGGTATAGTTCTGCGGACGGTCGCTGGGGCACTGGCACCGTTCCGGTCCGGGCGGAACTCGTGTGTAGTCATCGTATGCTGGAGGGGATAGATTGCAACGCATCGTGTGCTTATCGTGTTAAATTGTGTGTTTTCGTTGCATGCTATCCATGTCCTTGACTATGTCCATTATGGCATCACGCCAGTGATCTCCTGTATATTTAAACCTGTTGCAAAGTAACTTGTGTCTCCGTGGCAGGGAAGGCATGGTAAGTATTGTGCAGGTGATTCAGACGGGCAGGTAAAATCCACCGAACGGTGGCACGTTCATTTCAGTAAATTCTATATGCTGCTTACTTGAAAATGAACTAAGGCAAGATAGAAACCCACAAATATCCATGCTTCATTAAAACAACGTGTTGATTGGTATAGTCAGGCTAGCTCGCCTTCACCAGCATGTTTCGATATGCTGACCCTCGTTGAAACAGGTTCTCCGCACCAAGGCGAACCGAGAGAGGAGCCGAAGTCGTCTTCCCGATCCAGTCCAGCTGTTGCCGCATCTTCACCGCGCCCCTTTGAAGTACTTGAAGACCGGAGCCTGCAACTCTTCATACACAAATACAGCTCCGAGGCAAAGCTATCCTCCAGCCAGGAGGTCTATGTCTTTTGAAATTATAAAAGGATGTAATGTACAGGACTGCTATCTCATTTTGAGTCATCTCTTTTGTAAGCCGTTCGGCATATTAGCTAACTCGTTCAAGAGTTTGTAATAGATGTTCATTATCAATAAAGAGAACTTTTCCATGTTTCAAATCTGTGTTTCAATTTATCTGCGTACTCTGAATATGTGCTTGTTATGCAAATCATTAAAGCCTTGTGCGGGCGCAACCCCAGGCCCGCACGGCGGTCACGATTCGGGGGACGCCTCAAGTGATTCTACGGAATTGGGTCGTGACAATACATACCAATACATAGATACATATACCTACATAATAACCTACTACATATCTAACAAGTATATATATTCCTCTCACAACTATATATATAGATATATATATATAATCACACACATATAAATAACTAGATATATATATAAATGCATATATATAAACCAACACACACACACACACACATACACACACACACACATATATATATATATATATATATATATATATATATATATATATATATATATATATATATATATATATATATATATATATATATAACTATATACACTAGTATATACACACATTATAGTATCATATATATATTTAATCACATATACGTACACGTATATATATAATTATGCAAGTATATATATATATATATATATATATATATATATATATATATATATATATATATATATATATATATATAACTTATATAAATACACTACTATAATTAATAGCTATTACATATGTAGAAATATAGCTACATATATACATAATACATAGGTACATAAATATATGATACAATAACACATAAATATATAAATAAATAAATATATATATATATATATATATATATATATAATTATATATATAATTATATATATAATTATATATTATAATGACTAAAAAATAATGAAATAAAATGCACAAACACGTGGAGTGCATCGCTCCGGTATCCCACTAGATCTAGGATACGCTTGCGACACGAGTCCACCACACATCCAAACGTACCCCGAAGGACACGAGCAAGTCTAATATATTATTTATGAACAATACGAAGAATCAAACATAATTCTATGTGTCCGTGTAAAAATATGACATGCACAAAGTTCCGTGTCGAAGGAAAAACTCCCAAATTAATACGTATTACCAAATTATTGGGATACGACCTACACGTACCCAATTATGTACACGACACTAGCCCCAAACACACAAGCACATGCCAAATTGATCTATAAGACCAATTGACATACACAACAAATGTCAATCTCGGAATTCTCCTAAAATTGATACAAAAAGTATCATAACTTTCTCAATAGGCCTCCTATGAACACAAAATCAAATCTTATAGGTAGCCTATGCATATTGGTTGATTTTTCATGGTTAAATCTCAGATTTAGAACCTAAATTAAGGGGGAAAAGTGAATTGTACCTATTGGGAGATGAATTCCCAATTAAACCTCCAAAATTGGTGAAATGAGCCTTCAACTTGTATATCTATGCTCCTCTTTGTAGATTTATGCTTTCTTCTTGTAGATCTTTGCTCTACTCGTCTCCAATGATGATTTAGGAAAGAATTTGGTAAAATTTGGTAGGGATTTGATGGAATTAGGTTGAGAAAAAATTTAGATCTAGATTTGGAATGAAAAATGAAGAGAGAGAAAGTTTTCATCCCCTTTATATAGGCCTCACTTGCCCCCTCCCTCAAACTACTATGTAAAGTCTAAAATATCCCTTGAGGTCTCTCATAAAGAAATAATTAAGGAGAAAATCTTCTAGTCTAATGGGTTTAACATAATTAATCATCCTCTTAATGATTGAGCTTCTAATTATTGGGCTCAATTCTAACTAGAATTAAATGTTGGTCCATGAGTCTAAACTAAACTAGTTAGGTCCACTAAAACAAGTCCAAAAATAAATCTAACATGCTAACAATAAATAAATAATATAATAAATAAATATTCAATATGCACAATATTTAATTAACTACCAAATGACTAAAATACCCTTTCCTAGAAAATATGTTAGTGACAGACTGACATGTACCGTAAGAAGATGGAGATCCAGCTCAAAGATCTTCTTCACTGGATTCACATTGAAGATGAAGCCAGGGGGCAACTGAAGTTAGACTCCTTGTCCAAGCAGTTGGCTAAGGCCAACATGGTACTTGCTAGTGATTCTAAAGGGAAACAACAATTTTCCTATAAGAAGAAGGACTTCAACCAACAAAATATGAAGTCAGCTCAATTCAAGCTAAAGCCGAAGACTGATGTAACATGTTACAACTGTGGCAAGAAGGGTCATTGCAAGAGCGAATGCAAGTCAAAGCCTAAACTGAAAGAGCAAGGTAAGCTTAACCATGTTGCTATGATTGCACAGGTTGAGTCACAAGGCGTAGACACTGACTGGTGGGTGCACACCGATGTATCTTGTCACATATGCTCTAAGAAGGAGTTATTCACCAAGTATGAGCCAACCAATGAGAAGGTCAGCTGATGTTCTGGGGACTGTACCGTAGTACTGAAGCTGATTTTGAGAAAGTCACTCTCTGGAGAACATAAAGCACGTATCAATGATTGCCAAGAATCTGGCATCTGGGAGTCTGTTGTGCAAATCGGGCTTGATGATATATATCAATGTCGGTTAGATGGTGATGTCCTACAAGGGAACATACTTCGAAAAAGATTTATGTACCAAATGGATGTTTAAACTGCAGCTTGTAACTCCTTCTGTTTGTATCAATGCAGTCTCTACTTTTGGTTATTCTCTTGAGTTGTGGCATAATAGACTAGAACATGTACATTGTAAACGCATTAACAATATGTCTAGTCTAGGACTTATCTCCAAATATGGGAGTAAGAATATGGAGAAATGTGAAGTTTGTGCGCAGACAAAGATCGTCAGGAAGCCGTACAAAAGGGTGAACCAAAGTACATATCTTCTAGAATTGGTACACTCAGATATCTGTGACTTCAACCAATTTTCCACGAAGGCAGGAATAAAGTATTTTATTACTTTTATCGATGATTTCTCGAAGTACGCATTTATATATCTTCTAAAGTCTAAATATGAAGCGTTCGAGAAGCTCAAAGACTTCAAGACTGAAGTAGAATGTCAAACCGGTCAACAACTCAAAAGACTCAGAAGCGATCGTGGCGAAGAGTATCATTTCTTGGAATTCGCATTGTTCTGTAAAGAACATAGAATTGTCAATAAAATGACCACTCCGTATTCTTTCCAATCTAATGGAGTGGCAAAAAGGAAGAACATAATACTGAAAGAGATGATAAACTCCATGTTGCTGACAATAGGACTTCCAAAGTGCTTCTGGGGAGAAGCTGCACTTACGACCATATTTATTTTGAATAGAGTGTCGTTCGCGACATCTGACATTACTCCTCACAAAGTCTGGTTCAAGGTCAGACCCAACTTGAATTTCATTCGAGTGTGGGGGTGTCTGGCGTAGTGAATCTTCCAGACCTTAAGATATATAAGCTAGGAACGAGGACTCGAAGACCATATTTCTGGTCTATGCTGATAAGAGTGATGCTAGGTGGTTCCTTGATATCGAATCTAATCATATCATAGAATATTGCGATGCAGAATTCTTTAAAGACAAGTTTGCTAGGCACAAGAATATTATTCTCGTGGATATTCTGGAGAATGCTGCTAGCACAGACGAGGCAAGTACCTATCAGCGAGAAGTAGTCTAAGAAGAAGTTATCGTTGAAGAGATAATATTTGAACCAGAATTTGCTGAGCCGAGAGAAAAGCGAGTGAGGAGGTCGAAGGATTTCGGAGAAGACTTTGTTACCTATCATGTGAAAGCTGATCCGCTTGCCTATGATGAGGCAATGAAGACCCGATATGCTATTTTTTGGAAGGAGGCTGTCAATGACGATTTTAACTCGATAACTTCTAATAATACTTGAAAGTTAGTCGATTTGCCTGAAGGAGCTAAACCCATCGGATGTAATTGGATATTCAAGAAGAAGATGAAGGCAGACAGAATTATTGACAAGTTCAAGGCCAGACTGGTAGCCAAGGGCTTTTCTCAACAACAGGGGATTTATTACTTTGACACCTATGCTCCCATTGCACGGATGACGACTATCAGGATGCTGATTGCACTTAGTGCTATTCATAGGTTGGTGATTCATTATATAGACATCAAGACAACATTTTTGAATGATGAACAGACAGAGGAGATCTACATGTAGCAGCCAGAAGGTTTTGTCGTCAAGGGTCTTGAAGACAACGTGTGCAAGCTAGTAAAATCTCTCAATGGTTTAAAACAAGCTCCCAAATTGTGGCACAAGAAGTTTAACAAAGTTATCAGGTCATATGTCTACAAGGTCAGCGAGACTGATAAGTGTGTGTACATGAAGTTTGCTGGTGATAGAGGTGTCATTGTTTGTCTCTAAATGGACGACATGCTAATGTAGATCTTCCTTGTTGTTTATTAGGTCATAGCTCGCAAACTTTGATCGTATTCCCCTTGTGCACGGTTGGCTAGAGACCAATGTACTTTCTTGTTTTGTTGAGTTGGTTGGGATTGTGATTGTGTGGCTTGGATTGGTTAGGTGGGATCCAACGGTTCACAATCCAACATTTATTATATATATTCGTGTCTTCCCTCTCTCTCTCTTCCATTATAATCTATGTATCCTAAAATTTTTGCTTAAATGTTGTTATTTGGTTAATTTGGGGCTATTGGAATTTTTTCACAATTTTTGGTTAATTAAAAACTAGTAACAATACATTTTTTAGGGCTTTCAAGAATTTATTGTAGTATCAAATATAATTAAAAATATTTAAAACTTTTATTTTGGATTCTAAATAATCAAATATATTTTCTAGAATTTTGTGAGAATTTTAGTATTTATTGGGAGTTATTTAGACTAATAACTAATTTTGTAGGATTTCTAGAATTTATTGTGAAAGCCCAGGAATATAGAATGGACCCACATAATTTTTTTAGTGTTTATAATATTATTATATATTTTTTGGGATTATTTCAGAATTTTTGGAATATTTTTAATATTTATTTTTATTTAAATAGGTAAAACTAATTTTTAGAGCTTCTCCTAATTATAGTAGGAAACCTATGAACATAAAATTATCCCAAGTATTTTTTTAGGGTTTTCAGGTTCAAAATATATTTTATGTAATTTTTTCAGATTTTTATGATTATTTTTAATGTTTATTTTTTAGTTATTTAGATTTTAAACGACTTAAATAATGTTTTGATAAAGGCAAATCGAAAATAAATAATATAAACAAAATCATCAAATTAGATTCTGACACGTGTCACCTTAAACTTTTGATTCAGTCGCATATATATATATATATATATATATATATATATATATATATATATATATATATATATATATATATATATATATATATAATATAATATAATATAATAACCTTAATTATCCCATTATTTTAGAGAGAGAGAGAGAGATTTGAGGGGATGTCATCTAGGGTTTCCTTCATCTTCCAGAAGCTATTACTCATATCTCCGGACTCCAAACGCAGTCCAATTTCTTAAGTTAGAACCGTATTGAGGTTAGTTTTCTGAATATGTAAATTTTTTCACAAAATTTTGAATATTAAATTTTGAAAAATTCGTAGAGCACAGCATGTCCGAAAATAGATGCGTCTCGGTATTTTTACGATTTCGGGATAACCATGAATCAGAATCATGAACCATTTAAAGTTTCGGAAAGCTAATGTTGAGATCATTGATATATATTTTTCCTAGGATTTAATACGAAATATTTCTATGCTGTTAATTATGCAGAACTTCTAGGTTAACAATCAACTACCGTTGCACAATACGATTTTAGGTATGTGCAATAATTTCCAAACGAATTTGAATTCGGACGAGCCGTAAATTCTAACATATTTTTGATGCTAAAATATACAGGAAACCATGCATAAAAGTTGAGTTTGCATCGGTTGACTTTTTGGTCAACAGATCGCCTCGATTTGTGTGCCATGAGTCTCGAATTGGTAAAATTCAGTTTCTTTGGACGAAATTTAGAAATTAACCTAAAAATCAGAATAATAAGATTAAAATAGAATTTTAGAGTAATTATTCCAGAATTAAATAAATTAAAATAAATTATCTTTTGACATGGTAAATTTGTAATACATAGGCTATTTGGACTGTGACTTGGATTCTGATTCATACCAGCTAAGGACCCCAGGCGAGTACATTCTATGATAATTTTTGTTATTTGATAATTTCAATAATTCAATTATTTAGAAATATTATATCTGATTCTTGACACTGTGTTATACGGACTAGTATATAGATTGAATCTATAGTCATGAGATGTTACATTGGTTATCGTATTGACATTGTATACGATATTGATATTAGACATTGATATTAGATATAATACATGATATATTAGATATTGATCGTGTATCATGACGTGTCATGGTTGGATCCACATTACTAGTTGGGGGCGGAGAAATTGCTAGTGAGAGATGTGATCAAATCCCTATCGTATAAGTGTAGATATTGTTAGTGTTAATCAGACACCTCACATATGATTAGCCAGGCCATGTAGCTATCGTACAAGTTTCCAAGCCGATCACATTTTGAAAATATTATTTCAAACACTTAGAATAGTTACAGTTCTCCATTTCAGTTTATATACTACATAACCCCGTATATGATATTGTAGTTCTTTCTCTTTATTTCATATATGCATTGACTGTACCATATTGCATGTTCTCTTTATTTTGCCACTGCATTTATTTATTATCTTCTTTCAGTATATAGAATCATCTATTTATTGTTTTATAGTCCTAATCAATTAACTAGAATTGTTATTTGGGTTATAGTTCGCTCCATCTTGACCGGAAATATTTTTCCAGACTATGACTTAGAGGACTTATTTTCGGCATACTTGGAGATTTGGATGTTATTGTTTGCAGGTTAGACTATTTTTGTTGTTTAGACTTGTGCTATATTTTGTTTATTTTCTTTGATATCTTATCGTGCTTTAGTTCTGTGATTGAGTATTTATACATTATATTGTGATATCTGTGTCTCCTTATGGAGTTGGATATTCGTGTGAGATTGATTAGATAGTATTGTGACCTAGACAGCGTTCTACCGCCGATGCTGCGGCGTAGGCTGGACGTACCCACGTACTCGTGTCCCTATATCGGGTGTGGGTCGTGACACATTTTTAGTGGTGGCCCATGCAGGTCAGGCTTCGCAAGTAATGCGATATCGTGGTAGTGCGATGTCTTAGTTGTACTACTGCGTGCCTGCGATAGGATATAGGACATAGGATACTAGGATGGGAGAGGATACTCAATCACAAATTATTGAGAGATTCCTGGGATGACCCTTGAGAATCTTATTATAATTTCCAATTCAAATCTTTTTCCTTGTTCCGTCCGCTCTCACATGTTTCTGTTGAATTTGATTCTTGTTGATCGATTGTTAAATTTAATTCTTGGTATCGTTGTTGAGTTTGATTTCATATCAAGATAAACTTTACGGAGTAAAATTTTTGGTATCATCTCATGAGATATGTTGATGAGGACAGTGAGAAAGATTAACATTAGAGCTATTGGACTACAAGATGTGGATTTAAATTTATAATTTGAAGATTGGAAATAAATTTCAATTTTTAAGAATTTTTAAGGAGTTAAGATTTTATGTTATTAAAATTTTTGAGGATTCAAATTTAATTCAATAAACATAGTCAAAGCTATAAAGATTTTTGGAAGTGATTAAAATTTTATTTCAATACGTGAATATTTGACTTTTGAGGAAAGTATATACCTTTTATTTTAAATTGTTCGAGAAATTAAATTTTGAAAATTTTATTTTGAGGATAAAATTTTATGGTGGGTAAAAAATGTATATCAGTATATGAGTGGATGAAGTGCATGTGTAAGGATCTGTTGGCTTGAGCATGCCTGAGATGGCACTACAAACTGACTTAGGTGTCCATCTAGAGTTGTATTAGAGAGAGAAGTACTTAATGTGTTGTGTTGCACTTGATGTGCACTTGAGTGATAAGAACAACTAGTATAAACAATTATAGTAGGTAAGAAAGTTAGCAGTGGGTGTGCTAGTAGTAGAAACAGTGGTACCTAAAGGGATAGAGGTATCAAACTTTGGATGCATAATTAAACCATGGTTGTGTTAGCAGGTTATGTTCTATTCCTTCCTTTTGTTCCTTTCCGTCTATTTGATTGATTGATTGATTCCTTAGTACCGTAGCTTGTATTAGTATTTTTTTTGCTAGAATATAGTTAGTAGTGCACCCTGACAGAGACTGCAATACCATGATAAAATAGACTATAACCATACATGTTTACTCTAGATTGCATGTTGTATGACTATAGGTAGGATTTTCTTAGACCTTGATTGTTGGGGGTTTGACCGTAGTAAAGATTAATGAAGAGGTTATGACTGAACAGAGAAAGATAAGATGCCTTAAATTTCGAGGATAAACATTAATTTAAATAAAGAGTTGAAAACTTAATATGGCAGAATTGACGATTTTGTTAAATCATTGATTTTTATGAAGGTTACGATATGATTGAATTTATCATTAAATTTTGAGGAATTTAAGAAGATTATCATTATATCTATTTGACTGCAAGATATAAATTTTAAAACTTATATTTGAATATTGTATTTGAAGACTTCGTAAATATTACAGTGTTTGAGTATTGTGTGAAAAAAGAATCGAGAAATAAGATCACTAATGGATTAGTGTATGGATTCAAATTTTTGGGAAGAGATTTCAAATTTATAAATATGCATTGATTGGATTTAAATTAGAGGAGTAAGATTATTAATGGATTAGTGTTGAATTCAAATTTTTGGGATGAGATTTTAAATTTTATAAATATGCATTTATTGGATTTAAATTAGAGGATTTGATATTAAATTTTTGAGTATTTAGTTATTAACTTGAAATTTTGGAGGAGATTGTGATAAGAATGGAATTTGATTTTAAATTTGAAGATTTTCAGGAATATGATATTTTTATAATTTTGAAAATTTTGTGAAATTACAATATGGATTTACTTCATGATTATATGGTTTGATGAATTTAAATTTTGATGGTAAAAAAAAATACAACTATTGAGGATTTTAAATTTTGAGGACAAATTTTTTTTAAGGTGGGTAGACTTGTAATCTCTGTATCCTGAAATTCTTGCTTGAATGTTATTATTTGGTTAATTTGGGACTATTGAGATTTTTTTCATAATTTTTGGTTAATTAAAAACTAGTAACAGTAAATTTTTTTAGGGCTTTCAAGAATTTATTGTAGTGTCAAACATAATTAAAAATGTTTAAAACTTTTATTTTGGGTTCTAAATAATCAAATATATTTTCTAGAATTTTCTGAGAATTTTTTGAGTATTTTAGTATTTATTGGGAGTTATTTAGACTAATAACTAATTTTTTAGGACTTCTAGATTTTATTGTGAAAGCCCAAGAATATTGAATGGACCCACATAATTTGTTTAGTATTTATAATATTATTATATATTTTCTGAAATTATTTCACAATTTTTAGAATATTTTTAATATTTATTTTTATTTAAATAGGTAAAACTAATTTTTAGAGCTTCTCCTAATTATAGTAGAAAAGCTATAAACATAAAATTATCCCAAGTATTTTTCTAGAGTTTTTAGGTTTAAAATATATTTCCTGTAATTTTTTCAGATTTTTATGATTATTTTTAATGTTTATTTTTTGTTATTAAGATTTAAAATGACTTAAATAATATTTTTATAAAGGCAAATCAAAAACAAATAATATAAACAAAATCATATAATCAGATTCTGACACGTGTCAGCCTTAAACTTTTGATTCAGTCGCATCTCTCTCTCTCTCTCTCTCTCTCTCTCTCTCTATATATATATATATATATATATATATATATATAATATAATATAATATAATATAATATAATATAATAACCTTAATTATCCCATTATTTTAGAGAGAGAGATTTGAGAGGATGTCGTCTAGGGTTTCCTTTATCTTCCAGAAGCCATTACTCATATCTTCGGACTCCAAACGTAGCCCAATTTCTTACGTTAGAACCGTATTGAGGTTATTTTTCTGAATATATAATTTTTTCCACGAAATTTTGAATATTAAATTCTGAAAAATTCGTAGAGCACAGCATATCCGAAAATAGATGCGTCTCGGTGTTTTCGCGATTCCGGGAGAACCAGGAATCAGAATCATGAAATGTTTGAAGTTTTGGAAAGCTAATGTCGACATATATTTTTCCTAAGATTTAATAAAAAATATTTCTGTGATGTTAATTCTGTAGAACTTTTAGGTTAACAATCAACCACCGTTGCACAATACGATTTTAGGTATGTGTAATAATTTTTAAATAAATTTGAATTTGGATGAGACATAAATTAAAACATATTTTTGACGCTGAAATCTACAGGAAACCATGCATGAAAGTCGAGTTTGCATCGGTTGACTTTTTTGTCAACAGATTGCCTCGATTTGCGTGCCATGAGTCTCGAATTGGTAAAATTTAGTTTTTTGGACAAAATTTAGGAATTAACCTAAAAATCAGAATAATAAGATTAAAATAGGATTTTAGAGTAATTATTACATAATTAAATAAATTAAAATAAATTATCTTTTGATATGGTAAATTTTTAATACATAGGCTATTTGGACTGTGACTTGGATTCTGATTCATACCAGCTAAGGACCCCAGACGAGTACATTTTCTGATAATTTCTGTTATTTGATAATTTCTATTATTCAAGTATTTAGAAATATTACATCTGATTCTTGACACTGTGCTACACGGACTAGTATATAGATTGGATCTGCAGTCATGAGATATTATATTGGTTATCGTATTGACATTGTACACGATATTGATATTAGACTTTGTACATGATATATTAGACATTGATCGTGTATCATGACGTGTCATGGTTGGATCCACAGTACTAGTTGGGGGCGAGGAAATTGCTAGTGAGAGATGTGATCAAATCCCTATCGTACAAGTGTAGATATTGTTAGTGTTAATCATACACCTCACGTATGATTAGCTAGGCCATGTAGCTATCGTACAAGTTCCCAAGCCGATCATATTTTGAAACTACTATTTCAAACACTTAATAGTTATAGTTCTCCATTTCAGTTCATATACTACATCATCCCGTATATGATATTGTAGTTCTTTCTCTTCATTTCATATATGTACTGACTGTACCATATTGCCTATATTGCCTGTTCTCTTTATTTTGCCACTGCATTTATTTATTGTCTTCTCTCAGTATATAGCATTATCTATTTATTATTTTGTAGTCCTTATCAATTAACTAGAACTGTTATTTGGGTTGTACTTCGCTCCATCCTGACTGGTAATATTTTTTCAGACTGCGACTTAGAGGACTTGTTTCCGGCATACTTGGAGATTTGGATGTTATTATTTGTAGGTTAGACTATTTTTGTTGTTTAGACTTGTGCTGTATTTCGTTTATTTTCTTCGATATCTTATCGTGTTTTAGTTCTGTGATTGAGTATTTACACATTATATTATGATATCTGTGTCTACTTATGGAGTTGGATATTCGTATGAGATTGATTAGATAGTATTGTGACCTAGACAGTGTTCTACCGCCAATGCTGCGGCATAGGCTAGACGTACCCACGTACTCGTGCCCCTATATCGGGTGCGGGTCATGACATCCATTATTATGTTCTTTTTCTCTTTCCATCTTTTCCTCACAGGCAAGTACATCTTGCTTGGAATGAAGAAACATGGATCATGCATGAATTTATTTCTCCATTACTTCTTTGATTTTATTAGCTTATATTATTAGGACTGAGTTTCTCTTGATCTTTAGTACTTATTGTTTTAGATTTCCATGGCTAGGATCTTGTAGATCTGAGTTATTTTATGGATCTTCTTAATATTTTGAGGGAATAATCTCCCAAAACTTAGTATTTTGGAAAATTACTTTATTCATAATGATGAGCATCTTATATTATGCAGCTTTGCTTCTTGGTATTTGTGGTTTGGAGCACTGTCATAGTCTCGAGCTTGAGATCTGAGTGCATCAATGGTGGGTCGGTTGGAGAATAAGAACAGTGACAAGATGTATACAGGAGGATTTGCATCATAGGCGCATGTTGAGTGTGACCCACATTCCATAACTAGTGCATACTTTAAGAGTACTGCCAATTCCTTACAAAAGTATGTCAAGGAGATGAATTCTTGGAAAAATTCTTCTTGGCGCACTTTTGGAAGACTTCAGTCATCGGTGCACTATTGATGTACTAACGAATGAACCAAGAAAAAGTGCGCCAGTCTACCTTTCAGCGCACTTTGGACCAACTTCCTATTGATTGGCGCACTTTTAACCAATTAACAGACCAGCGCACAATTGAATAATTTTGCATTAACTATCAAAAGTGCGCCGTTCTTATATAATCCTTGGCGCACTTTCTGGACGCTCAACGATTGGCACACTTTTAATAGAATAATGACCCGACGCATTTGTTATCTCTTGGAGCACTCTTGCTCGATTTAGCCTCGATAAGCGAGCTCTGACTTTGGCGTGCCTTAATTTTCGAGTCCTCGACTGTTGTGCCATCGACTGTCACGTCAGCCTTGGACTTGTATTTTGTCTTTTAGTTCTTGTTGTCTTTTAGTCGTGCACTTTGCTGAATGTGCTACTCCCTGTTGCTGGCATACTTCAACAAAATGCGTCGATTATCTTGCTTGTGCACTTTGTGAGAATACGTCGAGTTGTTTATTTGTTGGCCTTATGCGCCACCATTATTTTTTTTTAGCCTTGAGTGCCTACACCCTTGTGGCTTGTGCACTTTTGGAGAAGTACGCCAAGTCTGTCTGCCTAGATTTATGTACCTACCTTTCTTCTCTTGTAAAGTGCGCACTTTTGTGAGAGTGCGCCATAGTCTGTTTGTTGGTTGTTATGCGCCAACCCTGTTTTCCCTAGCCCTTGTACTTTTGCAAAGTATGCCAATGCTTGTTTCCCTGGCGATTGTGCCCCACTTGCCTGTTTTGTGATTTTTTTGTTGCCTTGGACATATTATTGAGTGATGTTAAGGACTATTACCTTATTGATACTTGCATGAGGTTCTTGGCCATAATGTACGGCACCCATCATGGACTTGTTATATTAAGATCCCTGTAAATGTGGCCCTGATTATTCTTGATGTTTCCTTTCTAAATTTATTCTTATGCATTCGATAGGGTAAGGAGTGTAGTTCAACTCAGGTGAGAATTTTCAATCCCGGTCCTTGTTTGGTTTAAGGATTATAGATCTGATCTTGAGGGGTTCATGCAGCTCCCTTATCCATTTCCTGCAGCATTTATTTATTTGTTATTATTTATTGGTGTGTGTGATTACCTTGACCATGATAAGTGGCACTCGAACCTGGACTTGATAATTATATTGCATTCTGGGATCACTTATTATACGTTGGATAGAATAAGAGGCGTAGTTCAAATTAGGTAACGTTTGGCAACCTCGATCCTTATATAGTTTAAGGGTTGTGGATCTGATCTCGAGAGGTTCTCGCACTACTCTTCTCCTCATTCATCGATATAATAAAGTGACAAATTAATGTGACCAGTATTAGACTATCATGTCCTGAATAACTTGCTATCTGATAACTTGTCAATGATCTTGATACTAGAACTTGTTCCTGCCCTGACTATTGTATCCATATTGATACACTTGATCGCACTAGAGTGCTACTTGATATATAGTGAGTCATCGTGCCACATACTCCTGCTACGTGATATATGTAATTATTTCTATGCACGGATCTGGTAGTTGGACAGTGACTTTAGTTGTGGTTAGATATTATTGATTGTTGTATCACACTTGGGTGAATCCAAATTTAACTTTCGAGTGATAATATGGGTTCGTATCAAGTGTGCCCATACTTAAGGTACGACATCTAAGAAAGAATATTCATGAGACCACGATATGAGATTCTAATTAACCTACGGTTAACTAAGCAACTTAATTGGTAGAGCATTGGGAGGGAACGATATTTTGAGATTGTGCATGTCAAGCCACCCTAAATTAGCTGGAAGTAAAGGCTGGCCACCATGAATATTGTATATCATTCATATATAGTAGAGTAAAATATTCAACTTTTTATATTTAAGACCGAGCCAATATTTTTCCTATAGGAAGGTTTGAACTGTTACTGATCAATTAGCATGGTAGCTCTACGGAGGACTGGTGCGACAATTAGCGCGGTGGCCCTATGGGGGACTGGTGTAATCATGATTTCTTATCTATATATATTGGCTCGGTTAGCCCCGTTCGACATGGCACGATATGAGGATGCTTATTATTATTATTATTATTGTAGAAGCATAAAAAATTATGCCTCTTGAAGATGACACAGTTTTCTACAAATAAACTTAGTAGGGAAAGAATGGCTCACTTTTACTCTATTTCAAAGGATGGTGCACATTCAAGCTGCTTTCGTCAAAAAAGACAGGCGCACAAATCGCATGTATAATTTTTCCCCAAAAATTAAATGCAACGAATCTGACAGATGAACAGCAGTCAAGGAGTCAGAAGTCATCATTACAGTTGAGCTGCAGCATGCAGACCCAGGTTGTCATTTAGCGACCCGTCCGTTGTGCCAACTTCATCAAAAGTGCACCACTGTGCCAACTTCTACAAAAGTGTGCCATCACGGCCTATATTTCTTCATCATTTTGTGCATTTCTATGTCGTCGTGTATATTTCTTCATCGTCGAGTAGTCCAAGAAGTAAAGTGATCGTCCACAGATCAGATCTCTACAACTATACTTTCCCAGAATTAATTATACTTAGATTCTTTTTATGATCTTTTTTGTAATTTTTTTTTAACAGTTTGTAACACAAAAGTTTCGCATAAACTTTTCCTCGCAAATGAATATGGCGACTCTGCTGGGGACTTCCTTCACCTCTGACGAGAAGGCGATGGCTCAACTCGATACTGCTTCGATCGGCTAGATGCAGAAGACCTTGGTCGTGAAGTTTGACCAACATGCATATGAAGAAATGCTCCATTCTGGGGGGTAGTATTCTGATTGATGAGAGCGTTCTGATTGAAGAGAGTTCCCCTGTCAATTCTGTTCAGATCAATGACTTGGTGGACAATTCTCTTATGTTTAACAAGGGATACAATTCGTGCAACTCGCACAATTTCAAGCAAAGGGTGATCCACAGCCAAGCTTCTGAATCCCTCATATTAAACAAGGGATATAATTCGCGCAACTCACACAATTTTGACCAAAGGGTGATCCACACTCAAGCTCCTCAGCCCACACATATTAGTTGTAATATGCGAGGCAAGCAAGGCATGGACACCGTCGTCTAAACCAACCAGTGCATAAATAAAGTGTTGGTCAGGAAGAATCATTCTCATAACATCTTCATGATGTGCACAATGGAGGGAAAATTATGCACCACTCGTGCGCCATGTCAAGACCTCTGTGCAAAATTAAATAAGTGTAGACAAACTGTACCAACTTTGTATGCGCTACAGAATGTGCTCCAAATAAGAGAAATCTCTACACAACATGTTGATTGTGCGCGTGTACATAAGAGGAATGTTAGAGACAACTTCCTCGCCTCCTTGAAGAGAAAAAACTTGAGATATGACGAATCACTTGCCAATCAAGCCAGCACAACACTCCATACACAAGGGACCAAAAATATGCACAGGATATTCAATATATCTCATGTAAAGAGGCAGAGTCTACCCTCTTCCTCCTCATTTCTTACCTCTTTTGATTTACGTGAGCTTATTGTAAAAAAATTTAAAGAGAGGGACCCTTCTAACATTACAATGGTGTTTCCTAATGAACATCATTGCAATTGTCATAGAGTTGTAATCGAATGTTGATATGCATCAGCAAAATGGTCCGTGTTTGACCGATTGACTTACACTATGTCTTCTAAGTCTCAACATATACATCAAGTTGATAACTAGGAGAATGAGGATGAACCATGCTTCACCATATATGACTTCGCATCTTCCCTATGGTAGGAGACAATTATGACAAAGTTCTTCAAGAACACTCAGCCATAGGAGATTTGACCAACTCGTTGACTCCTTTGAAGGAGTATAACAAAATCTTGTTCTCGAAGACGGGAACTCGTTCGTCATGAAAACCCCATTCCTCGGAATCCGAGGCTGGGGGTATTAATCCCCCTGATTCTGAAACTGACAGTGTAGACTCCAACTACTCGGTTCTTTCTACCAATTCCTCTTCGTATACAGGGATATTAGCGTTTAAGCCATCGGTTATGAACAAGAAGCTTCTCCATTAGAAGCCACTGAACAATGCCTCAACTCGTTAGAGGTCACTCTCAAGGACATGCATACCATGATGCAAAATATACATCAAATGATGACAGCCCAATATTCTGCTACACCAACACCCATCCAAGTGGTTTCATTCATACCTACGCAGCCTACTCCTCGAACAAGGCCTCTGCAGGATAACACAAATCCAAAAGCGGTCATAAACCAAGAGTCAGTAGTACCAACTCTTAATCCTCTTAACATTAGGGGTGGATCCCCGTCGGTGATAATTTATGTTCAACCAGGATCCTATCAGTCAGTCACACCACTCCAACCAGAAGATCCTCTCGAAGCTATCTGAGAGTTGCGTGCACAGGTCAATGTTGTATAGAACAAAGACCAACTCAGCAAGGTAGGGGTGAAACATTCTTATCCTCCGCATTGGGATAATGTTTCGTTCTCTCCTAAATATAAACCCCAATCGATAGTCTTGTTTGAAGGCAGGACATTACCGAGCTAATATATGAATTACTTTAATATGATGACGGCTCATCTGCAGAAAGAGGATGCTCTCCTTACCAGATTATTCGTGGGATACTTGGTCGGCATAGCCTACGATTGGTATCACAATTTACTTGATAACTGCATATCCTCGTTTAATGACATAAAGTGTCTTTTTCTCTCATAATTCTACGAGGGAGACATGGATATGACGATGTCTTTACTCATCGATATCAAAAAGAAGGAGAAGGTATCTACTCATGAATTCATTGAGTGTTTCAGGCAGGCAACTCTGAAGTTACCCCCCGGTATTCCAGACTCCACATTCATTGATACATGCAAAAAGAACCTACTGCCTATAGTAGGGCTCTGGACAAGTCCAACTCAATTTTAAGACTGGACGGCGTTCATCATCGGGATCAAAGCTGCTGAAGGCAATACGAAATGGCATACAATTTAGGGTTATAAATGACCAATGCGGAAGAAAAGCGTCCCTCTAATAGTGCAAATAATTGTAACAAAAAAAAGAGGCCTTGATGATAAATCTGTCAAAGTGACCCACCTCTCCTCCAACACAAAATCCTGCAGAGTCTTCCAGGCCTAAGGAAGAATATTCCTTTGATGAGAGCGATATCTCCAGCATTTTTGAGTGCTTGATAAAAAGCAACAAGTTACAGTTGCTTGATGTCAAGTTACCAAATAAGGCTGGTAAAATATACGTCCCAAAGTACTGCTTGTACCACCGATATATACATCACCCTCCAAGGCTTGTTATGTCTTGAAAAGGAAGATACAATAGTTGATAGATGCTAAAGCTATTACCCTTCAAAACGAAGAAAAGACAGTCACTGCCAATATAGTGTCTCTTCAATTCGGTGACTTTCCAGCACAAGAAGTTTCGAACGGCGTTGTCCCAATACCTCGAGCTACGATGGAAGTGGTAAATATTTTGCCGCCTAGAAGTCAAACGGAGGAATCGGTGCCTCTTACCACAGATTATGGCGAGATTATGTGGATTCATCTTGACCTGCTGTCAGATTGGGACCAGGGAGCAGCATCTTCTAATTCAAAATCTAAGAAGGGTAAGAAGTATAAATTATACAATATGATTTTTTTGGATCCTCATTCAGATGGAGATCAGGACCAACATTAAGAAGATGTATCTCTCGAGGTCAGATTTCAAAATCTGAACATTACCCCACCAAGATCTACTCGCAAGCTTTGCTTGACGTACTGGCAATGGTCCATGATTAGCAGTGTTCCGCTATATAGGGCACAACAAATCTTCAGTACTTATGAAGGTATTTCTACACAAATTCCTCCTTCTACTTCTGCAACCATTAGAGTATCGACCTCAACTCATATGCTTGAGGAGGATCGCCCATAATTTTATCGATACAGCCAACAAGCTGTACGCTTAATACAAAATATGGGATATGATTTCCAGAAAGCTGAAGGTTTAAAATTTGGCAAGGGATGACGTATTTCTCTACAACTCTGAGGACAGTCAATTAAATTCCGTAGTGGATTGGGATATGACGAGACCAACCCACAAACTCACTCCAAGAAAGGATATGATAAAAAGAAACTCAAGTCCTGTAACATAGTACTTCTTTCTCTGATGCCTAAAGAAGAAGCCATGACTGGTACCAGTTTCTACAAAGATTATCATAAAACTTATGAATCTGTCCCGGAAGATATTCCTAACACTCTTCCTACTTCTCCAACCCATGCTGCTTTGGTCACAATCAAACCTGGTCTATCGAAGCCTACTACGATAGAGAAAGAAAAGCAAAAGAAAATACGCTTTGATAAATCTCTGAAGAAGAATGTAACCCAAGGACTTGAAAAGCCCTAATATTTTGACATATTGGCATAAGTGGCCAATATCCCAGCCCGACTCTCCATATTCGAGTTCCTTCGTTTGTCGAAGGAGACTCATGAAGCTTTTAGTAAAGCTCTGATACATGTGGACTCGTTCTTACCTCAACTCAAGACTCATGATGAAGATCCGTTAGCATGTCCTCAATACCACAGCATGATCTAGAATATTCCTAATATCACCTCCAAGCAAGATGAAATGCTACTTAAAGATAATTAGCATGACATACCTCTGTATTATATCGGTTATATCAGATATATTAATGTGAACCGGATTCACATCAACCCTGGTTCTTCACTCAACATCATTCCTAAAAGTCTACTGAGAGGATTGAAGATACTACCATTCTAGGCTTCAATATTGGAAGAAGTAAACCACTGGGAAATATACGCCTAAAAATTCAGATAGGTGATCTACGTACTGAAGTCACATGCTATGTGATTGACTCTGACGTATCCTACAACATTTTACTGGGACGGCCATGGATATACGAACATAAAATTGTACCCTCTATCATACATCAATGCTTCAAGTATGTGAAGATTAGAGGAGAGATCAAAATAGAGGTAGCTGACCTCAATCTATTCAAAGATGTCAAAGCCTATTTCTCTAACTCTGCACTCTATACACCGGAGTATATGAAAGAGGAAGCTAATCAATCTAGTTATGAAGCTGAAAATACTCCAGAAGAAGATCCTCTGATAATTAGAGTCAAAGGACATACTACTCATCCAACTCCATCGAAGCCTCTCGACATCGACCTGCACAAGTCATCTTCATTGGTCATCAATCTTTGATGCAATGAACAACCAATACCGGAGAATAAGCCACTTGTTAGCGACCTTCGTCGTAACAAGCAATCAACCTCAGTAAATTAATCCCTAGTCACCAATCTTGCCAAGCCTCTTGTCAAGGCTTAAGATTTTGCCGACTATATGGAAGATGAAGAAATCTTATATTTCATGAATAAAGAAGGCACTACTTCATACTACGTTGATGTTGAACCCTTTGCTGAAAAATTCTTAAAGTCTCTTCACCTCTACGAACCTCTGTCCATACCCGTGGTATCTCCATTCCAATAAGGTTCGTCATATGAACCATATGAGGAGGCATACTTCATAGTCCCAGCGAGAGAGGATAAGCAACATCATATATTTTTTGGCAAAGCTAAAAAAGAGATTCATACAGAATAATGGTTCTAATGAGGATATATGGAAGATACAACCATATCATTACAGCCAACCAGCCAAGAATATCATACAAGGGATGGGCTACAACTTAAAATCTGGCTTGTGACTAAATTATAAAAAAGGCAGACTGACTCATATATGTTCTCTATCATAAAGGCAAGCCAAAAATATACTACCAACGGATTGATCGTGATTTGAGATATATTACACCACCAACAAGTCCTGAAAGTTCAGAATCAGAAGAAGAGACGCATTCTCATTCCTATGACTCATCATTGTGGAATTTTGACGAAAGCATGAGTGACGTATTCAAACAGGCTTTTTCTGTAAATATGGTGTCAACTGCCCCAAATGACAAAGACATTGGAGATTTTATAATGATTCATATCAACGGCAAATTTCTCAAGAAGTATTATGTCTAAGCACAACATATTCTTCTCCATCTCCAGCAGATTAAAATAAGATGTACGGCAGATATATTTTGTTTAATCCCCAGCAACTCATAGCCTATACGGCCTCTCAAACTATTACCTATATTCATTTTTTGAATAAGACATGGGCAATGGGTCCTCAAAGTTCCCCAGCGGGACAATAATCAGATCCAACGGAACACTCTCGCTGAGATCACCTAAACGATTCTCTCTAACCAAAATGTTTCATTCTTAAAGTCCAGTTGTTTTATGGATATCTTATTCCTGATCTCCCGTTAAATTGGGAATAATCTCACACGTTTACTCACTAGTCAATTAGTTTAATGTGATTCATGTCCATATTACCTCTGAATCATTTTTCATTTATTATCCCCTAAAGAGAAAATAATAGTTCGCCCTTGAACTACTCTTTCTTTTCTTTTCCGGTGGAGTAAACTAGTGAACTATCACGTCCACATCACCTCTGATAGCATTGCATCCTATAAAATTTATCATTTGTACTCAGCACGAGTATGCCTCGAGTGATACAACTACCAAATTCTTCCACAAAATTATCCTACCATGTCCATAATACCTCTGAGCATACATACATATATATATATATATATATATATATATAGGTCTCGATTTAAAATTATCACTAAGGTGAAACAAAATTTCTTTATTAAAAGAAAAATGAGGAAAGGATAATTTTGGTCAGAGGATTCCCATGTGCGCGCATTTGTCTGATTGACAAAAAATGTTGCATAGTGCGCATGACCAGAGAAGTTGCAAAAATGCGTGCGACAAACCGCACAGTGCGCACAAAATCCAGTTGTCTCTGAATGCATATTTATGCGCATATTAATGGGATGGCAAGGGAAAGTCAATATATTCAGTCTTTTCTGGTGTACTTCGACCAAAGCCTTCAGTCAGCAATGCGTATACAGCACAATGAAGTCAAAACTAAAATTTTATTGATACTTAATCATGATTACATATGATGAAGATCTATCACAGCTAGATTTTCATTCTAAAAAAAATTATGATTATACATATGAAAATCTATTACATCTGAATTTTTATATGATAGAAATCTATCACAGAGCCATCCCCATCTTTGCGTGTCGTTTGCTCCGGATGCAGATGAACTGGGGCACAGAAGAAATAGGCTCCTCAGTGTAAACCACGGTACATGGAAAAAAAAATATGTTGTGTCACGCCCCAATCTCCCGCAAGCTCAATAGTCCCCGCTGAACGTGAATCACCACGTTGCAGCTCTT
Organism: Iris macrosiphon; assembly: GCA_036927795.1. Classification (NCBI taxonomy): domain Eukaryota; kingdom Viridiplantae; phylum Streptophyta; class Magnoliopsida; order Asparagales; family Iridaceae; genus Iris; species Iris macrosiphon. Next base: position 115,638 of record JAYESA010000400.1, on the reverse strand, counting down.
CCGCAGGATAATCGTTCTCATCGGAACGTAATGCCGTACGAGCCTGGAGTTGCGCTCGTACAAGGCGATGTTGTCAAACACCAAAGTTATCATTGAAACGACCAAGTTGCAGCGAAAGTCAAGTATTGTGTACCAAGCACACATCAGAGTAATACGCAGCGAAGCTCTCGATAGGGTCCAAATAAAATACTACAAAGGCGATTGCCTCAAAGGCAAATGCAATACTCTTGCTTTTTTTCTCTAGCCCACAAAGGTACTTACAGTTCATACATCATGTCTCGTATATCCAAGCAGCGCCACTACACCTGCGTACCTGAAATAATGCCCACAAACGTGGGTCCGTACACAGCCGTACTGATGAGCGGGGTAACCCACTCGTCTAAGCTAAGTAAAATAGTGAATGCAAACAGTTATATGGTGATCTTTCTAGTTGAATCCTAGATTCATTTCATGGCATAGGGATGACATGTTAAGGAAAGCTGTAAAACAGTTTAAGCATGCAAGCATTCAACTCAATCCAATCGACAAGCAATAAATAACCAACCCGAAGGATTCTAGCATGCAACCCGTCCTACTCAAGCCCAAGCAACACGATAACATATCGAACCATCATCCAAGCCTCAATATCCATCCTCAAACTAAATCTTACAATCCAATCTCAAAGTGCACACTTTTGCCGAGGCAAGGTGGCCGCGCCTACACGAAGCCAAACCAACAAAAGAAAAGCAAGCCAACACCTATCTATATGAAGTCACTGGCCAAGCCATAAAGGATATATTCCAAACATTACGGCGCGCCCTATCAGCCCGGGTAGCAAGCCCCGCTGGAGGTCCCACAATGCATCGTGACTAGCACGAATCAAATATTTCCCTCTGGATCGATACGGTTCTAGTGCCCCGGAAAGCCGTTTCGAGGAAATGCCAAAACTTGTGCACAAGTTGTCCGTGACATGCAGACACCAAGTAGGTATGACGAGAGGATCGAACATTCTCGCCCCACCAAGCGATCCTAGACTCGTTCAACCAAATATCCAACCAAAATATCCATAACCATTCATCAATACATAGACCAAGGCACCAAATCTCAAGTTATCCCATAGGCACAATGCCTCTTCTCAACACAGTATTTCAAATTGGGTGCAACACCCCATGCTCAGAACAATCCCATGGCACAATGCCGCAACAGTGGCACAATGCCCTCGCCGATGCAGTTGTTCGGTTTCGAACCACAACTGCACGCTTTGCTTGACAAAGCGTCCAAGTGATACTCGTGCACGGATGCACGCTCGCTCGTCCAAAATCTCGATATTCCCAATGCCTCATATATCATTCCAACTGTCCAAGCATAATCCCAATCATTCTACCAACTGTCCCAAATGTATAGTCCAACTCTAACTCCAACTATCCATATGCGCAACCCAATCAAGCCACAAACCTATCCAAGCAAACGATGTACACTCTATGCACGCCTCAGTGTAGTAATTTCCAAGTTCCAGTCCAAGTGTTCAAGCCTTTTATGTATTTTCCATATTATTAGGCATGAAGGAGTAGAGGAGAAGGGAAAGAGCCCACTCACAATGTTTGATTCCGTTAAGTATCATGTCCTGCCGATACGGCCGATCCCTTGAACCCATGGTCCGATGCAAAGCACGATCTACTCAACTGGTATGACCGTTGCGAGCAGGACGTGCTCTCCAAATCATCCGACCGATCGGACTAAGGAAGACTGCATTATCGTTCCAATCCAGCTATCTTAGTACTGCTCTGAACGAACACCTGATTCTCATCGAACTCTGCTAGCCATCTGCACATGAAACCAACTCAATCAATACTACTTCCCAAAATCCAACAAATCAAATATAACCAGCATTTGTTTTATTCAATCCGACTCAGCGTAACGTACCGTACGGTTGCGGGCGTTACATAATATACCACTTAGAATTAGGTTCGTCCACGAACTGTGCTGGTACTCATTCCTATCACATATCGTTTGTCCAATCCAAAAATCTTCTCTATGCAACCCACATTATCCTGACTCAGCATCTCGCTCTGCTGAACGCTCGTACAAATTTTATATTCCCACATCCTCCTTTCAGCTCAATACGAATTCTTCGTATCGCTTAGTTTTGGAACGTACAAATATTTAAGGCGTCCCTAAAATACATGCATTTCAACCGAGCTTTGCGATAGCGAATTTGGACAAGTTACAAGGGTATCTTTATGTTTGAGGCATCCATTTGCTTTACTCCCAATCGAACCAAATTCTGATTTCCATTCCAACATATTCGCTTGAGCACTATTCTCAAATATGAATGATTTCCCACCGACTCAATCAGTTCGTGTTCCAACTCAATCTATCCAACTATTTCTGAATCCGCACTAGCAACATCTCCAAATATATCTCATGCACCGAACGATTATCTTAACTGATACTACCCCAGCTAGGCGACTTACCCAAATGTCAACTTTGCTCTTATCAGCTCAACCAAACACCTTTTCCTGCCATCTCAATACCTCACTGGGTGAACATCTATATTGAGGTTCATGTGATCCACGAAGATTTTGCCGCCACGCCAAAGGGATAGTGTCGCCACGATTTCAACGTGGACACACTCGCCATAATTCCTAGGTTGCGCATGGAATAGTTCTTCGTGCTGCTTCCACTGCCTCGAAGCATAGGATATCACCTTTGCCTTCCGAACGAGCACGCTTCCCAGACTAAGTTTCGATGCATCTTATAAATTTGAGGCACATATGTCCCTTCCAGTATTCGCAAAGATTTGATCTGAACGAGCCGCTGCTTTAACTTCACGAGCTAGTTTCACAGTCGTTAATTCATATAAATGTTATTTCCTTCCAGGGCATGATGAGTTAGAGGCGATGCCATCTACAAAAATATGCGACTCTGAATCTCATCATTTGACTTAGGCCAATCCCACCATCACTTCGGTCTTTCGACTGCTTCTTCAGCTGAAGGCTATCCCAAGGATCTCTCAAATCCAACACTAAATCAATAGGCCAATCTCCAACACACACTACTCACATCTGCCCTCGACGCATTCCCAAATGTGCCGCCACAAGGGTCGTTCTATGGGTCTGCAATATTCATCTGATTTGGCGGGCAAGTTGCTAGGGTCAGCTGTCCCGAAGCTACGCTCGATAATTGTAAGTCATCACGATGGACAGTTACTACGAACCATGCTATATCTCATCTGCAAATCTGAACCATAATCCAACCATTCCATCCGAACGAACTTCCGAATTCGAGCACTTCATGCACTACCTCTGTTGATCTGTCAACCAAATATCGCTTAACCACCTAGAGTCTTGCTATCTATTCAAGCCACAATTTGAGAACTGCGCTCGCTGAAATCGTCTTCCATCAATCCGTCGATCTGCCCTGAATCCATCAAATTTTTTGAACTGCCATGTTCGACTTCTCGCACTACCACTTGCAATGATTCTCGAAACCAAAGACTTGCTCCAATTCTTATCCGTTTGCAGTATTTCACAGCGCACGTCCAACTTGCTCAAACAGCACAGTGATTTGCTCCGACGTTGCTCCCACGTTTAGCTATTTTCAAAAGTCTGTCCGCCATAATCTTTGCCTTCAGTTGTTGCCTCAATCCATTTACGTCTTTCCGAAGAATCCGTCTACCATCGTTGCACCATTTTGCCCAAAATTTTACTCCGCTAAAACTGAGTCGACTTCTCGAGCAGCAATATCCAAAATCCTTCAAGTCCGTTCAAATCCATCGTATTGCCCCTCCAAACCAAGACCGTGTTTCATTGCTCAACCAACAGCTCAAAGGTGTTGTCCAAAAATCATAGTCCGTGCTCGCTATCCTGCGATTCGCCCATCGCTTCGTTCAAGCGTATCCCAACTGTTCGTTCCTTATGCTCAACTCTCTCTTTGCATCCAATTGAATGTTCCACTGAATTCCAAAATCGTGTAAGCGAAATCTGATATTCAGCTTTCCATCCAACTATCTCAACTGTTTCCAATTCTTTGTCTGCCTTAATCCTTTAAATTTCAATCACTCTTTTCCATTGCTTGTTCCGATCTTACCCATCACCCAAGTCCAACGATACTTTCAATTACACATGCCCGTTCTCGATATGCTCAACTCAATATTCGCTTGCTCCATTTTCATTCTTTCCAACTCAATCGATGTGCACCAACCAACTTGTATTCCTGTTACCCGTGTCCGTTCAGGCAATTTCCATTAAGGTCTATCCAAAATATTTCAATGCCTTGCTCACTATGTGGTATCCCAAATACCACTCTGAATCAAGTCGCTACTCGCATTACGATTCCTTTACACTGATCCAAAATCCGTTCGAACTATCCCTTATGCATGATCCTGCAATCCCCAACTCAAGTCTGACACAAAACTCAGCCAAAATTCTAACACCGTCTAACAATTTTGCTACACGAGCAACTCGTGCAACGATCCATTCTCATCCAAATGCTGCTACTCACAACATGCCGCATAACCAATCTCGTCTGCCAACCAACTGATCCACTGATGAAATCAGAAACTCCCCGAACGACAAGCCAAGCTGTAAACTCCCTCGACCAGATTTCAGTAATTTAGGATTATTTTTAGCTAATTAGAATTATTGCAACTTTTTAAAATTTATTTTACTTACATATCCTATTGATTATGCACATGTCCATTACCTAATTATTTAGAACATTACACTAGCTGTTATCCCCAAACAAAGTTCACATACCTGTCCTAGACATGTTAGACTATTTTCCTGAATTTTGTGCAACTCCCAGATACTTTATTTTGAGCCTCGTTTGAGACGCACAAATATCATTACAAACGTCCGTATTTATTTCCTATTAAATTTCCTGCTCTATACCCATCTCTGTACCCCTAGGGATTTGAGGCCCAACATGCACCAGTTTTGCCCAAACAAAAATACGTAAATATTCTACTTTGAATATACTACAATTAGTATATTGACACCATATTAAAATTATGGCCCTACCTGCCTCTAAATAATTAGAGAACACCGTGCGCAGTATTTATTAATTAATAAATACGGTGACCCGTATCACCCAAAGAACCAGGCCCAGCCCCTGTCCAGGATCACCCCCACCCCCCCAAGGCACTCCCCCAGCTTTCCCCCTCATTTCTGTGCAATTCAGTATTTTTCGAAATCAGTGTTTTTTAATCAGACAAATTACGTAATTACGCAAATTCTCAATTTTAGGACCTATATGCAATTTATGAAATTGCAGGGGTTTTTCTACAAATTTCTAGTGTGAGGTGTCACCTTCCTATTGGCCGGTGAACCTACACCGTACATGTGGCAGTGGGACCCACCCAAAATATCCCAAAATATCAGCCAAAGATATTTTAAAAATTAAATTACCTAAATACCCCTAAAGTTCTAACTAATTACCAAAATGCCATCCACCCTAACCCTATAAAACCCGACCCCCTCCCCCCTTCCAAACCTCACACCGCCCAACTCCGGCCACCACCTCCGACCAAACTCCGCCGACAGGCTCGCCACCTCCCCAGCTCCCTTCCAACCAAACGCCGCCGCAATCGCCGCCGGTAGCCGCTGCAACCCCAACTCCCCACCCTGCACCACAGCACCACCACTACACCCGACCGCCCCTCACCGCCACCCCGGTCGTCGTGGACCACCGCCACCACCCCCAAACGACTAGCCCAGACCTCCTCTACCCAACTGACCCGCCACCACCGCCCCACGGCCACCGCCCCGGCCGCCATCACCCCCGCAGCACCTCCACCCTCACCAACCCTAACAGCCACCACTACATCCCGACCGCCTCCAACCACCACCACCGCCACCCCTGACCTCTGCCACCAACACAAAACTGTTCGCCGCCCCCTCCCCCGCCGTCCCGACACCCTGCACCGCCGCCTCCGCCGCCGCTGCAACTACTGCAAGCCGCCGCTGCTGCTGTTGCTGTTAACAGCAGCTGCTGTTGCAGCCGTCCTTCCGGCCAGCCACCGCCCCCTCCGCCGCCGTCCTCCCGCCGGCGACTAGCCGTGGGCCCCCCCCCCCCCCTTGCTGACCTGTCAGGTATATTAATATAATATTACGTATTTACATAATTATTTCTATATGTATGTATATATGTATATATATATGTATATATATGTATATATTTATATATATTAATATATATATTATTATATGTATTTATATATTAATATTATAAATACAGTATATATGTATGTATTTATATTTCTGTATTTTTCCTATTTTTTATATATATATGTATATATGTAATTATATATATCTATGTATATATATGTAATTATATATTTAATATATATATTACTATATATATATAATATATATTTAAATACAGTATATTTATACAGTTTAATATATATTATTGTATTAATATATGTATATTTTTCTTTTTCTGTTTTTATATATATATGTATGTATATGTATTTATATATAATGTATTATATATAATTATATAATTATTATTATATACAGTATATTATTACAGTATATATATATACAGTGTATATATATATTATTTATATTATATAATATAATGTGTATATATATATTTTTTGCTTTTATTTCTCTCTCTCTCTCTCTCTCTCTCTCTCTCTCTCTCTCTCTATATATATATATATATATATATATATATATATATATATATATATATATATATATATATATATATATATATATATTTATTTATTTATTTATTTATTTATTTATTTATTTATCTATTTATTTATTTATTTATTTATTTATTTATTTATTTATTTATGTATACATATATAATTATATAAATATAAGTATACTATAATTATATGTATATATATATATAATATATACTGTATATCATATGCATTTTTTTTATGTATATGTATATATGAATATATTTATATATTTATATATACTAATATACATACACTTAATATATATATTAATAATATATATATAAGTTGTATTTTATTTTCTTTTTATATATATATATAGTATGTATATATACACTTATATATATATATATATATATATATATATATATATATATATGAGTTATATATATTATTATATAAGTATACATTTTTATTTTTATATGTATATGAATATATAAATATATTTATATATACTAAACTATATATATATGTAAATATATATATATATATATATATATATATATATATATATATATATATATATATATATATATATATATATATATATATATATATATATATATATATTATATTTATATGCATATTATTAATATATATATAAGTTGTATTTTTATTTTTCCTTTTATAAATATATATAGTATATATGTGTATATATATATATATATATATATATATATATATATATATATATATATATATATATGAGTTATTATATATGTTATTATACTATATGCATTTTATTTTACTTAGATATATGTGTATATATGTATATTTATATATATATTGCTTTATATTTTTATATATATAAATTATGTACATATATTTATATTTATATATGTACTTATATTTATTACTCTATATGTATATATATGTGTACTTATATATATATATATATGTATCATTTATATATTATCATAGTACTATTATACATATATATATGTATATTCCTAATATTATAAGTATATGTATTATTTTACCTATATACTATAACTATATGAATATATATATTAATATATATATTATGCTAGTATAATGTTATATATGCTTTTATTTAAATATGATATTTATGAACCCTGTACGTCTTGAACAGAGTACATCTTCAGCACAGTCAGTGACCCCCTGTCACAAGACCCCTCAGACTTGACTGTGAGATCAGGTTTTCAACACACTCAGGAAGTAGGCAAGTATACCTTGCCAAGTTTACTGTTTAAATATTAAATGTTGTTATATGTTAATTCTCCTGAACTTCATATGACTGTGTGTATCTGAGATTGCCTCGGGTACCGTCAACAAGTACGTTGACACTTAGTGTAATTAACTTAGTCCTTACAGACTTACCAACAACTGTGAGGGTATCCTAATATCCTCCTAGACCCTGACACGGGAACACGCAACAAGGTTGCAATACATATTAGGATGCGAGCTGCGTATTTGATTAGCTACCAGTACGTATGACGTGCATCACGACTTAGCGTAAAATCAGGAAAACTCAGGAAAAGTACGACTTGGCATTAGTTACATTGGGCGGGAAAGATAACTAGTAGACGTATGGGACACCCCCCTCCTTGTATGATTATACCTTCGTTCCATGCTCCTCGGAGATGGACGATTGCAGAGTGCCCTTGAGTCAGGGGGCATATGACACATATACTAGCCAGTCACCACGATTGGTGAATTAAGTCAGCATATGTCTAGCCTACACTTTTCCATGCGTACTACAAGGTCTTTACTTGCATTCACTTAGATGGTTAGCACCCTGTATTTATTTATTCAGTATTTACATACATGACATGTTTTTATGTATCTTGTTATGTCCCACTGAGGACCTGGTTCCCTTCCAGATTTAGATGAGGCCTTCTACCCCACGGTGTATGGTCCAGGACAGGAGACTAGGTGTGCCACCGAGGAGGAGTTAGAGGAGTCTCCATCAGAATCTGCCTGATCCTAGAAGCTTGTTCACCTGGAGATGGAGCTATTTCCCTAGATAGACGATACTTTAGTCTATCTTATTTTTCTGCACTATTATTATCTTTTGTAGTGGGTTTGTTCCCACAAGATGTGTACTATGACATTTTCAGACTCAGCATTATATATATTCAGCACTTATTTCCTGATATTTTTGTGGATGAGATAGATTTACCTGTATTAGACTTGTAGTATTTTAGGACAGCGTAGCACGTTCCTTTGGGTCCATTAAATTGGATTAAACCCTTAGTGACGTGTCAGCTGGCCAATGCCACGTGGCCTAGTTCCTTACATTTTGGGACTGGGGCGTGACACAAGCCAACACAACAACTTTCAACTTGTTGCACAAATGCAACAACGCCTAACGATGCCAAGCGATCAAACGAAAACCAACCAAAGCAACACAACAAAGAAAAACATGCAGCCACAACCAGCAATATATAGACTTATTGCATGAAATATCCAATGCGGCACTAAGTAGAGCCAAGAGCTAGACGACACGCGGAAGCTATTTAGAGTTTGTGATGAAGCGAAGGACAAAGTCTGAGAAAATGAACCAGGCGCTCTGATACCAATTGTCATGCCTCAATCTCCCGCAAGCTCAATAGTCCCCGCTGAACGTGAATCACCATGTTGTAGCTCTCCCGCAGGACAATCGTTCTACTCGGGACGTGATGTCGTACGAGCCTGGAGTTGCGCTCGTACAAGGCGATGTTGTCAAACACCAAAGTTATCATCAAAACGACCAAGTTGCAGCAAAAGTCAAGTATTATGTACCAAGCACACATCAGAGTAATACGTAGCGAAGCTCTCGATAGGGTCCAAATGAAATGCCACAAAGGCGATTGCCTCAAAGGCAAATGCAATACTCTTGCTCTTTTCTCTAGCCCACAAAGGTACTTACAGTTCATAGATCATGTCTCGTATATCCAAGCAGCGCCACTACACCTGCGATTTGACACCTACCACAACTTTCGAACCTCTAGTGATAAAGCTGAGCAGGAGACCTTCAAAGCCGTGGCTCGCACTGGGGGTAGAACTAATGAAGGATGAACAAGAGGAGTACTTAGCTACTCATGCTAACGTCCCTTCTCTCGACGATGAAATTCCGGAAGATGAGATACCTTATTTTATTAATAAAGGGCTATCTTTGAACTACTCAGATGTTACACATCTCAACACGCTACATTCCCTTGAGTATGGTCTGGGCCTGCACCTACGTATACAGGTGACTACCACCTATGCAGCTAATCGGATTCTCACCATTCAGAACTCCTACTTTATAGTTCTAGCAAGGAAGGGGGAAGACAAAATCATTATCTTCGTCAGAGTGGAAAGTCCTAATCATCCGTCCCAGAGGAACTGGAGCCAGAGCCCGATACCGACAAAATGCTACTTCGTCGGTACAGCTCTCAAGCCAAGCACCTCATCCAGAAGATTTGGTACGATCTGAAAGCCGCTAAAGGCTTGAACTACGGCAAAGGCCGACGGCTTCCTCTGCGTCTACTGGCTCCTGCAGGCAAGTCCGAGGATTACTACCATTAGACCAAGCATGGCATAGGGTACGTCACACCTCCCACAATCCACGAAGGCTCGAACGAAGAAGATGAGTTACACTCTCACAATTCAGAATCTTTCTTTTGGGACTCCGACATCAGTATCGGGAAAATGCTTAAACAAACATTGTCTGCCAATATGGTGTCAGCTGACCCTGAGGAAGACGATGAAGATCCACCTAGACTTTTTGAAATAGAACCATGGGCCCAACGCCTAGACGTACAATGGAAGATGCAGTTCGAACAACGAGAACCTTTCACTGAGGATGAAGTCCTATAAATCGATCTTGACGACAAATCCTCCCCTAAACCTATCTTCATCAGCAAAAGTTTGTCCAATGAGGATCGAGAATCTCTGTTACAGCTCATCAGAGAATACATTGATGTCTTTGCCTGGAGTTACGAAGACATGCCAAGACTGGATCCTCAAATTATGGTCCATAAACTTAACATCTTGCCGAACACTAAGATAATCAAGCAACAACAATAGCAGTTTCGGTCGGACATCATGAATGCCATCGAAGCTGAAGTCAACAAATTGATAGCTAGTGGCTTTGTTCGCGAAGAAAAACATCTGGATTGGATAGCCAATATCGTGCCCGTCATAAAAAAGAACAGAAAGATCCATATCTGTATTGAATTTCACGATCAAAATACGATATGCCCTAAGGATGAGTTCTCCCTTCCGATCATAGACATAATGATCGATAACACTTGTGGCTTCGAGCGCATGTCCTTCATGGACGGGTTCTCAGGATACAATCAAATCAAGATATTTTCTGACAACGAGAAGCACACATCTTTTCGAACGCCGATAGGAGTATACTGCTATACAGTCATGCCCTTAGGTCTAAAAAACACCGGTGCTACATACCAGCGAGCTGTGAGAACCATCTTTCGTGAACATCTACGTAAGACACTGGAGTGTTACGTTAATGACATTGTCGTCAAGAGTCGCTCCAAAGATGATCATCTCCAGAACTTAAAGACTGTGTTTAACCTCATGCATGCGTACCAGCTCAAGATGAATCACACCAAATCTTTTCTAGGAGTCTCCAGCGGCAAGTTCTTGGGTTCTGTCATAACTTTGAAGGGTATCAACGTAGACCCTGACAAGACTAAAGCAATCCTTGAAATACACCGACCGAACAACCTCAGAAAACTTTGTGGCCTTCAAGGAAGACCGGCATACATCAGGGGGTTCATATCAAACATCTCTGGACATTGTCAGTCGTTCACTCACCTCATCAAGAAAAAAGTCTCATTTGTCTGGAATGAAGAATGCCAGCGCACCTTCAACGACATCAAGGAGTATATCGTGAATCCCCCAGTATTGTGGCTCCCATTTTGGGAAGACCCTTCTTACTATATGTGCGGGCAATGGATTACTCCCTCGGAGATTTGCTAGCCCAGAAAAGTGATACCGGTCACGAATAGGCCATCTACTATCTCAACAAAATGATGGTCGGTGCAGAGCACAGGTACAACCCCATTGAGAATGAGTGCCTCTCTCTAGTCTTCTCTATTTATAAGAATCTGTGTTATGTGGCAGGACAAACTATCTGTGTGATCTTATGAGATAATCCACTTATAGTCCTTATGACTAAACCCGGAGCACTCAACTCTCGCCTAGCCACATGGGCAATACTGCTTTCACCATACGACATATATTTGTCCCCTAAAATGCGGTCAAAGGCCAAGCATTGGCAGATGTCACTACCACATTTTCAGAATAGGGATATTTTTGTTATTTTTTTATTATTATAAATATTGTGTATATTTTATTTAATTATAATGTGCATGTTATATATATTGTTAGATCATGTGTTAATTGATTAGTCTATTTTAACTAGACTTGACATTAGTGGACCACACTAGATTTGACTTGACCCATTGACTCAATTAAATAGTTAGTTATGACTAGATTAATTTTATTAACCTTATTTAGACTCAAGAATATAATATTCCTCCAATGGTTTAGTAGATCATATTCATGAAGGAATGAGAGGGGCACTTGAGTCAATTCAAATATTCCTCAACCTAACCCTAACCCTAGAGCAAGTTTATATAAACCTCTTCATTCATGAGTAGCCTCCATTTATTTTCATTTTGTTCATCCCCAAATTAGAGAGCAAACCCTAATTTCTCTATTCCTAAATTTTATCTCCCTCATTCTCATTCCAAGGAGGCTAAGGAGCTTGGCATTGCTAGAGGAGCACTTAAGGAGGGAAGCATTGGCTTGAGGATTGTTTCCTTGCTGGAAGACATTAAAAATCCATCTCTCAATAGGTAAGAACCCCATTTTCCTTGTCATTTTAGTTTTTAATGGTGAAATAAACCCCTAGAAACCTACCCATGGCTAAGGACTACCTATAGGAAGAAGAATTAGGTTCTTTGGAGACCTATTGTGAAAGTTACATTGAGTTTTGTGCTAATTTGGAGAAAATTCTGAATTTAGACCACTAGGTGTTTGTAGAAATATTTCAAAAGGGATTTTTGAGTGTTATGCATGATTTGAGAGGGTATACGTGTCCACAAATGGACACAGAGAGTCCGTATCATGAAATGCCATGATACGGAGTCGTAGGAGGGGTCTTTCCATGTGTATTGGGTTATAGCATGCCAATTTCTTCATAGTATATTATAATAGTTATTATATGTGTTATTTATACTATATTTGATGTTTTGGATGTATTCCATGAGCTTTGGTCGGGTATATTGATGTTTGGTAAGTTTATCATGGGAGTATCATGACATTAGAGTGTATCATAGAGTGATGCACTTAGAGTGTTTGATAAAATATTTGTGGTATATTATTTGGGGTTAGTGAGTTCTTGAGGGAGTTGGTGTGTTAAGAGTTTGGGGAGTGTTCTTATGTATATGTCTGGGAGTTGTTTAAGAGGGTGTATGTAGTGATGGGAATTAAGTGCTCGAGTGTGGGTGAAGAAGAAAGTGAGGTCTGTGAATAAATAGGGGAGAGGGTGTCTGTGAGGTGCACTATCGTGTGCACAATATGAACAACAGAGTGCTTGCAAGGGTGCACAGGAACAGAGGTGCACGTGTGGGATTCTGCAGGCAACTGCAGATAGAGCACTGATGTGCCTATGCAACTTTATTGCAGGGTATTGGGGTGGATGGCAAGTGCAACAGCTGTCCTTGTAGCAGGGAGGGACCTGCACGGAGCTATAGGCAGGGAGCAAGTAGTGCAAAAAAAGAAGTGGTGCTCAAGTTAATGTTGCATTTTGATGAGGTTTCAGTCAAATTTCAGTGTGTTGCAGGCTTTGGTTGCTTGTGGGCATGTGTGTGTGGTTCATATGCTTGTGCGAATGCAATATGAAGGGGGAAATTGTATCTCACTGTGAGTGTGATAGTATTGGTGGCTTGAGTGATAGTGGCTATGAGTATATGAGTGTGGTTTCATTGGCACTTGGTGTCAATATAGAACTTAGTATCATGTTGTGTTGATTTAGTGAAAAGAAAAGGTGAACTGCAGGGAGAACTTGCATTCAGTTGCAGAAGATGAGAGTGTTCAAAAATACGTAATTGGCAGCAGCATTGATACACCACATTGGTGTATCAGACCTGGGTACTCATGAGGGGTTATCGAGTGTATCATAAGTATATAAGTGATGTCTTTGATTTGGTATCATAAGTGTCAGTGATAGGTGTGTGAACTAGAGTGAACATTGTGTATCCATGGCACATTTTAGTATCCCTGAGAGTTTGGAGGGGGAGGTATCAGTTGGTCTTGGAAATCTTAGGTTCAGTCAATTGGTAGGAGGCCAATGTGAGGGTAGAGGGGCGCACTGGTGTTGTGGCAATGGGAGAGCTACAGGAGACTATACCCTACACTTAACTGCATTGTTTGGTAGCAGGGCAGTGTCAACTTGGCACAGGCCAAGACTGTTCTTGGTCGAGCAATAGGTAGTTTTTCTACCTGTTATGTGCTAAGTTCCTGCATCGTAGAAGGAAAGGGCAGTAGTTGTTGTTGCTAATGCAACAACAGTTAGAAGAGCAGGGGTTAGTGTTGGTACCAAAGAACCATGTTATAGGAGGTATCTTAGTATCAAGAATACTGAGTTGTGTATAGGTGTTATAGTGTTAATACTAAGGTATTGGTAGGGTTTATATCAAGGTATGTTGAAGATACTTGACATGAGTCAAGATACTAGGAATAGGTAAGATGTAAGGTAATTTGGTTAGGTAATAATCTAAGTGTTAGTAAGGTATTGTAAATACCAAGGTATTGGGTCGATACCCAAGGTATTGAGTTTGGGTATCGAGATAGGTGTGATATGCATTGGTGCAAGGCCAAGGTATCATATTTCATTTTTTGTTATAATATTATAATTATTGACTTAAATATATAACTAAAGTACTATTTTCCTATAATTAAACTTGTGTATCTTAGGATACGGCATTTTGTGTGGTTCTTAGTATCTTAGATTATTTAGTATAGCTTAGTTTCATAGTGCATTCACTTAGTATCCTAGAGTTAGACACTAGCAACCTAAAAATAGTTGGGTTGACTTAGAAATGGCTTCATGACCTAGAATTGAACTGGTTTAACTTAATTTTATTCCAACACCTTGTATTGATGTAATATTCCATATATAGGTCTGCGTGACACCAGTTCGAACGCAGTTTGACATTCATTGCTCTGGACGGCAGGCGAGTACATTCTCTAATAGTTTCTATTATTTGATAATTTCTTTATTTCAAGTACTTAGAAATGTTACATCTGATTCTTGACACTATGGTACATGGACTAGTATATAGCTTGGATCTTCAGTCATGAGATGTTATAATGGTTATAGTATTGACATCGTACACGACATTGAAATTAGACATTGTATATGATATTATTATTGGACATTGATCGTGTATCGTAACGTGTCATGGTTGGATCCACTGTACTAGTTGGGGCAGGAAAAATTGCTAGTAAGAGATGTGATCATATTCCTATTATAAATTATAAAATATTGTTAGTGTTAATTATACATCTCACGTATGATTAGCCAGGCCATATAGCTATCGTACAAGTTCCCAAGCCGATCACATATTGAAACTAGTATTTCAAACACTTAAAATAATTGCAGTACTTCATATTCAGTTCCATGGATCATATTGCCTTGAATCTGATATTGTAGTTCTTTTCTCTTCATTTCATATATGCACTGGCTATACCTTATTGTTTATATTGCCTATTTTCTTTATTATTTGTCATTGCATCAGTTTATTATTTTCTCTCAGTATATAGCATCCTCTATTTACTGTTTTATAGTCCTTGTCAATTAATTAGAACTACTATTGGGTTGTACTTCGCTCCAATCCCGACTGAATATAGTTTTCAGACTACAACTTAGAGGACTGGTGTCCGACATATTACGGACCACAGGGAGAGTAGCTGCAACCTTGGACCTTGTAGCTCAGGTGTGATTGTCGGGATCACTAGTTATATTAGCTAGTTCCTTTTTGGGGTTTTTGGTACCGGATTTATTTTTGGCATATATGTAGACTTTGATGTTATTGTTTAAAGTTTAGATTATATTATTGTTTAGACGTTATGGTTGTGTGTTGATTATTCTTTCGATATCTCATCGTGCTTTAGTTCTGTGGTTGAGTATTTCTTATTATATTGATATATCTGTGTCTCCTTATGGAGTTGGATATTCGTGTGAGATTGATTAGATAGTATTGTGACCTAGACAGCATTCTACCGTCGATGCTGCGGCGTAGGCTGGACATACCCGCGTACTCGTACTCCTATATCGGGTGCGGGTCGTGACATCAGATTTTCTTACCGCCCACCCTATACCGAAAATCTCGATGCTCTACGAGGAGATCCCAGATGAGGTAGCGGACTCGAACATGACCACAAGCACAGAAGTCGTTTGGCGAATGTTCTTCGTCGGTGCTTCAAGAACAGGGCCCAAAGACAATATTGTCGCTGGCGTCGGAATAGTACTGATTTTCCCACATGACCTGGTCATCAATCGCACTTACTACCTCATAGAGCCATGCTCCAACAATATGACATAGTACAATACCCTCGTCATCGGGTTCCAACTAGCTAAATAAGTGGGAGTTGACTACCTGGAAGCCTACAGCGATTCCAAGCTGATGGTCAACCAAGTCTAAGGTGGGTACAAAGTCTGGAATGAAGACTTGATTCCCTACCACTAAGCTACGCTTGGAATAATCTCCACCTTCGAGGGTTTCTTTATAGAACACGTCCCTCGAATGCAAAATATTGAGGCCGACGCCCTAGCTGGCCTCGCAGCCTATTTAGCTATTTCATTCAATACTCATGAACTGATTACCATGGTCGGTCAAGAGCTGGTCTGTCCGAAGAACAACCTCTGTCTGTTCCTGAGTTACTCAGTAGAGACAAGCACCGACTTCCAAGACTGGAGACTCTCATTCATCGACTACGCATCTATGGAATTCACTCTGAGAACCCAAAGGAAGCCACTTCCATCAGAAGACGTTCCCTCCGGTTCTATTATCATACGGCTACCAAAATGCTGTATCGTTGTTCCTACGATGTCCTTCTACTATGATGCCTATCGAATACATAAGTGAAGCAGGATCTCCGTGAGGCTCGCGATGGGGTATACGGTGCACATCAGCCCGGACCCAAGCTACAGGACCGTCTTCGGAGAATGGGTTACTATTGGCCGATAATGGTCGCGGATGCTGTCAACTACGCAAGAAAGTTCCAAGCGTGCCAAATTCATGTTGACTTTATCCACCAACCCTCGGAGTTTCTACACCCGACCGTTGCGTCTTGGCCATTCGAAGCCTGGGGCATGGACATCATAGGACCGATCAGTCTACCTTCGTCTAAAGGACATCGGTTTATCCTCATTATTATTGACTACTTCTCCAAGTGGGAGAGTAGGAGAGTTCATGTACATCATTGATACCATTCACCGGATTCCAGGCGAGGACATGGGCAATACTGCATAGGTGTCAAATTTCTCTACTTTTGTGCCGATTATCCTCACTACTTCTCCAAGTGGGAGAGTAGGAGAGTAGGCCGCATAGGTACCGATTTTCTCTATATATAGAGGAGCTTCTCTTTCATTTGAGAGGTTGAAACAAACCGAGAGCACCAGTGCATGTGCGGCCCAAAGAGCTCCCCTCCCAAATAGTGATTTTCGAGTGATCCGAAGGTGACTTAGAGCGTTCCAAAAGTTCTCGTGTGAACTTGCTGGATCCTGGGGGCAAATCGTCGTTAGTGCGAATCTTGCCTTTAGCACGTGTGGTTTTGATCACCCCAGCGGGAGTTTCTTTCTTTGGATTTCTCTTCTTGTGTCCGTTCTTTCTAAAGAGATGAACGTTTTTTTCCTTTGTTGTTTTATCTTTTTTCTTGTTCAGTCATTTTGTAACATGTTCCTGGTGCTGTGCTTCTGTGGAGTTGTGTGTCACTGAAGAAGAACTCTTGTGTGAATATCAGTGCACCAACTTTTGTAGAGACGAACTCTTGTGTGAGTCTCTACTTTATGGACATCCTCTACTTTGATCTAACTTCGAAACTAACAATATATAATAGCCATAACCCAAAAATTATATTGCTCGGATGAAAGTTTTTGCATAGAAAATTTGGCATAAAGTTGCTTTTGTTGGTGCTGTACATATATAGGAGTACATTTGAAATAGGCCCATTGGAACTCTAGATACAAAATTAGATTTGTGATTAAATTATATTTAAAATATATAATTTTTATACACACGTTTATTGTATTTCAAAGTTGGATCTAAAGTTAAATTTGTTGTTTAATTATCAAAGTTAAACTTTAAAACATAATTATTATTTTTAAAATATACACACAATATTACTATAAATTAATATATTCTATATGAATCCTGGTAATTCTCTCGGAGTGATAAATTTTCTTTTGGAAGGCAATTTTCATGAACATTCATGACTCATTTCTATGCATCGTGAACCTCTGTATGGAAAACTTGAAAGTTATTGACGGTACGTTGATGCCTAGCCTCTGTATTGAATAGTTGAATGTTATTTGATCATATGTTGATGATGAAATGAACTTTAACATTTGACCCCTTTTTTTTTCATTATGATTTTTTCCTGCTGAAATTCAAGTCTTCTGAATAGTATACTTTGAATTAAAATTCAATTTCAGCCACAACCTTCAGTTTCAAGAAATTCAATTCTATTAAAGTATGGTCTTGTGCGTGTCATCTTAAATATTTAGATAATGACCATTTTTTTTTTTTTTTTTTTTTTTGGAGGAAGAGAATGAGGACTTGAGAAAGGGACAAATGATACTTCAAATAATTCATTCATAGATCCCTATTGATCTGCAAGTTTAGAGGCTCCAAAACTTCTTAGCTTAGCTTAATTAGTAGTAAAACATAAATTTTATTTCACTAATTGTTTGAGAAGGATAATTAGCTTCAACTAAAAAATCCTAAATCAGTAGAAACTGAAACTGCTATAATTAGACAATACACGCTTACAGTGATTATATATACATGCAGTGATGTGCAATTAAATATGGTTTGTGATAAGGGCACTACAAAATATACTCAGGACTGTCCATTCCTCTAAAATTATAAGTTTGTCACTCCTCAAACTTACTTAGGGTTGTCCACACCAACCTATATAAGTAAAAATTATTTCTCTTCTTTCTTTTTCACCTTCACATGAAGAAATCTCTCATTCTCTCAAGTCCTAGAATCTAAACCTAACTTTGAAATTTGATAGTTGTGGTCCCAAGTGGAAGAAAATTCTGATTTGGTGATTGTGCAACGAATATTCTTTCGGTATGTTTTCGACAACATACGATGAATAAGTTTTGCGATTGTCACCAAAATATTTATTTTTATTCGACTATTGTAGAAGCGATGTATGAAATTATCTTCTATGAAGAAGTCGGATCATACAATCCATTAAATATGCACTCCGCTCGTTCCGAAGAACATGTCGGTTGTTCCAAAGCACCTACGGTACGTAAAATGACTACACTATTTCGACAATCATCGTGTAAGGACTATATAAACTACGACAGTCCTATATAAATATAGGACTGTCATAATTTTGACAGTCCTATAGACTATGTGGACTGTCAAAATAGTGACAGTCCTAAAGATAAAATGGTGACCAACGTATTTTCTTAAAGACTGTCAAAATTTTGACAGTCTACTCAATACATTAGTCTATACAAATTATGACAGTCCTAATTTGGACTGACAATTATTTGAAGTTATTAATTTTTAGATTATTTTATATTTGTTATAGGACCAACCTCGTACAGATGATGTGGTACATCCTGCTATTGGGGTTGATGTGGAGAAGATATTCTTAACGGATATTCGATTTGCATCCTACGAAGAAGCATTAGATTGGTGCAGAGAAGTTGGAAGACGACATAACATAGTCATTGTCATTGCAAGATCTATCAGATCTTGGCCGAGCCGAAAATATTTAGAGCTGGGCTACGAAAGAGGAAGTGTGTTCAGGCAGCATCGGAAAAAAAAATGTGTTGTTGAAAAAAAATTCCTAAGAAAAACGTTAGGACGAGAAAATGTGGTTGTCCATTTAAGGTGTTGATTGTAAAAGTAGAAGATGTGAAGTGGATAATCGAAGTTAAGAATGGATACACAATCATCCTATTCCAGAGACACTTACGGGTCATGCCTACGTGGCACGGTTGAACAAGGATGAGAGAAAGTTGGTTGAAGAACTGTTCCTATAGGGCTTGTCGGACAACACTTGTCACCCCAAGGTTGATCGGTCATTCTCCTATTCCTCCACCTTCTACGCTTTGGTATAAATACGCACCGGAGGAAGCGATGGCATGGACAATACCCTACATTGATGCAATTGCTGGCTATAAGAAGATGAAGAAGATGGAGGATCATAAAATCTTGCCTAAGGACTACTTTGATATTCTAATCGATTGATATATCTTATACTTTTGTATCATTTTGTAATTTTGTATGCGATAAAAATAGAATTTAACATCTTCTACTTTTGTAGCGTGATAGTGCAATAGATAGTGACTATGAAAGAAATAAAATGAAGTATTCTATGTTGTGCAATGAGACTTGTATGTTGAGCTTTGGTATCTTTTACAACATTTATATAAATAGTCCTTGTCCTAGTTAAACAAAAATAACCAGTCAAGAATATGACAGCGAACTTAAACAAAACATAACCAATAAAAAATTTCAAACACAAAGTTACAGCCAACTTCAAAGTTTTACATGTCAAGATTAAACAAAACATAACCATTCAAAGTTTTACAACTTCAAAGTTTTACATGTCTCGAAACACAAACTGTAGTAAAGTTTCATATAAAGGCTTCTTGAAACATGACCTAAACTTCATACCGCCTCTTCGTACGTTGCTCTCTATTTTTCAAGAAAAGAAAATCTTCAGTGTTGTCGATGTGTTGTAGCTCCTCATTGATTTTCATATAATTCGCACCCTGGCAACTGACGAGGCTTCTTTCCAACTTCTTCGCTTTCCTAGCCTATTGATGACAATTCATAAAATTTGTTAGGTTATAAACATTTACATATCTTCAAACTGAAAGTTGGTTGCCTCACCATCTTGACCAATACAGTATACAAGATAGACTTGGCGGAGAGATCTGATGGTACACGCACAATATCGCCTTCGCGTTTGAACAACGTAGGTAGTCCGACACCAGCGTAGTAGGCGAGGTAGTCGTCGCTACATTCCGTCATATTTACTGCTGCTTGTCGTTCAGTTTCTCTAATAACGTGATGTTGTCACTCAGTGAAAAAGTCCGAAACCCAGTTGAACGCCGCAGGAATATAGTTTAGCGGTTTTGTACCTCTCGGAGCACTTATCATTTTCAATGTACGCTTCGGGACTGTTTGTACGTAGCCAAACTGACGGAGCACTCTATCAGGCATATAAGGCTCCTCGATTTCATGACAACTTAGCTACTGGTTGCAATGGATGACTACTCTGTCGCAAATCACGATATGGATCCTAAACAATCTGCAAGGCATAAA
Source organism: Iris macrosiphon (assembly GCA_036927795.1). NCBI lineage: Eukaryota > Viridiplantae > Streptophyta > Magnoliopsida > Asparagales > Iridaceae > Iris > Iris macrosiphon. Next base: position 94,419 of record JAYESA010000400.1, on the reverse strand, counting down.
ATTTAGCATAACGTAATTTAGCATAACGTAATTTATTACCAAACATTAAAAAATTAGGTCTCAATTCACCTCTTCTATCGTCATATCTTCAAGTGCATTTCATAGGACGGACAATGTGTGTGGACGTTTGGCATCTTCCTTAGTTGGCTTCCATCTGCACATTGTAGAAAGGTGCTCGTCATACCCTCGGTTAAGTTTAGCCCGCTTCAGGGTTGAAAAGTGCTCATATATCTATGCCTTCACGTAATCAAGTTAAAAAATATTAACATATTTTTTTCGTTGCTTGAACAAGCAACATATATTTTGGAAGAATATATATATATATATATATATATATATATATATATATATAATTGTATCCTTAATTTTATGAAAGATTTCATGTAGCTATAGCTAGGTGTACTTCCTATAGTTCCGTACAGACAAATAACTTTCATGTGGCTTGATTGCATGTGTATCTAGATTAGTAGGGAGCTGACAATAATGAAGATGACTCTTCCTTCCAAAGAATAAGTCCATATATCCATGAAAACTCAATCCTTAACCAAGTATATATATAGCTAGCTTAATTGTTGCATTTCACATTCGAAAACGAGTTAAGATTACTTTTCTTGTATGCTTGTTTGAACAAAACGGTACTATTATGTCATCATATATACATAATCAAGAAGATATGCAAATATATATATATATATATATATATATATATATATATATATATATATATATATATATATTAGCGTTTTAAAAATCGAACAGGACCGACCGACCGGTTGAACCGTGAACCAGTTACTTTTTCTATTCGGTTCAATATTGATCCACTGTTTTTTCAAAATTCAATTACAAATAAATATTTTTATAAAAATAAGTGTTCATAAGATATTAAACTTGGACCATGTTCTTAGTTTAACCCAATGGTTGAACCACTGGTTGAACCGACTAGTTGAATCCGTGTGCCCCAATCCAATGTCTTATCTGGATCGATTTTCGGTCCAATTTTTAAAACGCTGATAATATATAATAGTCAGAGATATTGATAAAGTAATAAAATTTCCAAAGTCAAAATACTCCACCAAGCCCAGCCAGCCAGCCAGCCACTTGCATCATTCATCCACTTGCAAATATACTATTCATCAGTTTCCTTCTTCATAAGTTCAGAAATCAAGAAGAAGAGTTACAGCAGCAGCAGCAGCAGAAGAAGAAGAAGAAGAAGAAGAAGAAGAGAGATGTTTTCTTCTTGTCCGCAAAAGCAAAAGCAAAAGCATAATATTAATGTCGTCTCTTGTTTTCTTCTATTGTTTCTCTATGCAGCAGAGAGAGCTTCTGCTAAAGCCACTACTCAGCCTTCTGAAGGTATATATAGTATATGGGTTTATTTCAACAATTAATTAATTCGTTTCACCTCATGATATTTCTATGCATGTATGTTTGTTTGTTTGTTTGTTTCAAAATCAGTATCAAAGTCATCTTATATATATATATATATATATATATATATATTTATTTATCATAATAAATTTCTGATACCATCTGACTAATTAATTTTTAGACTAAATGGAGCGTAAAAGAAACTCAATTCTCCAGTCCAGGAAACAAAAGAACACAACAAATTAAAGATACAAAGTCAAACCATATAAAAAGAGTTGATCTGCCGGCCGGCTAGTCAAGCTTGTCACAGCTATAATGAATACATACATACATACATACATACATGAGTTCAAGACTACTGCATGTCCACATCTTTAAGCTTAATTCATATTATTTTATATATATATAGCTATCAAAATATACCAAATTGTTTTCTGATACCAAGTTCTGCTACATGATTTTTATTTATTTAATTCTTGTTTTTCCAAATCATTATTCACAATTTTCTCTATATTAATTAAGAGTGACCACCATGCATCTCTTCTTCATTTTACAAACACAACAGAATTTAAGTACTAAAAGGGGAAAAAACACTATAAACAGTTTGTTTGCTTGATGAAAATTGTGGTACATAGAGAGTTTTAATTATGGGACTAGCTATTTTATGCAGATGAACTCACCGAAAATTTATTGTTGATCGAGAGTAGTAGTAGTAGTAGTAGTTACGGAAATTTATTATGATTTCGTATAAATCCACTTGAGATAGGATTAGGATCCCACCATTTTTGTACAGTAGTCGTTGTAGCCATCAGGTTTGACTAAGACAGCGAATGTATTATATGTTAAGATAATACACAATTTGAAGCAAGTACGTATAAACTTAGAATCGTTGCTCTAAGGGTCGTGCTAGGTTGCCCGCGCGATCCATTTATCATTTCCGTTGATCTAAACTTCATCTAGTGGGGTGGTCAGGACCTCTAGTTTGTATCCAAACCGGACCTTTGAGTTTTATCCTAAAAATGGTTAGGGTACGAGTCCATATAATCATCGGTTAATTACACTAATCTTTTTTATGTTTTATGTTTTTTATACGGGGTATTCTTATTTTAAAAATAATGACACGGGATACTCTTATTTTGAAAATAATGCAAATGGATAATTACACTAACCACCTTATTTTTTCCACAATAAGGATATCCTATATCAATTATTGCAAAATAAGGATACCATGTGCAATAAACATAAAACATAAAAAATGTTAGTGTACTCAACCATAGAATCATTCTTATCGAACATCGTCACTATGCAATAGAGCTAAGAAAACTATATCAGTTGTAATATATTACTTACTTTTTATATAGGTCGGAAGGAATTCGATACAAACACGAAAAAAAGACTACCGGAATCGATGGGTAGGGTTAAATATAGGGGGCGTTTGGCAGGGCCAGTCCTGGCCCAGGGCAGCCAAGACGACCATCTAGGGCCCACAGACCAGGAGGACCTAAAAAATCAGTTTAAACATATATATATACTAATAATTTTGTATCTAAAATATAACTAGTATATACTTTGGGCCTCTTTCAATACAAAATAATTGTGGCGTAGTGGTTATTATGATAGACTTGTACACTAGAGGTCCTAGGTTTCAAGTCTTGGATGGACATTTTTTTTAATTTACCTATCACTACCAGAATAAGTCAAATTAGCGACGTCTAAAAACGTCGCTAAATAACCAAAAAACGTCGCTAAGTTGGTTTAGCGACGTAATTAGCGACGTTATAAAGTTGTCGGAAAAAATCAAGTCGCCAAAAAAAAAAAAACGTCGCTAAACGTCGCTATACCGACGTTTTTAGCGACTTAAATATGTCGCAAATTATTGCGACGTTTAGCGACGCCGAGTCACTAAATAGCGACGTTTTGTAAAGTCGCTAAATTAAATTTTAGCGACGTCAAGGACGTCGCTAAATACGTTGCTAAATATTTTTAATATAAAGGTCGCTATATACGTCGCTAAACGTCGCTAAATTAGACATATTAGCGACGTTTAGCGACCTTAATTGAACTTATAGCGACTTTTATTTTAAAATCTTAATAAAAGTCGCTAAACGTCGCTAAATGTTGCCATTTAGCGACGTCTAGCGACGTTTTTATAAGGAGTCGCTAGTTTATACATTATTAGCGACGTTTATTTGGACGTCGCTAAAGTACGTCGCTAATTCCGCTTTTTCTAGTAGTGTATTTTCTGTTTTTAAATTTTTTTAATATTATATATGGGGCCCCATTTTGAAAGTTCGTCTAGAGACCCCATGAACTCAGGACCGGCCCTGGCGTTTGGTATAGGAAATTTTTATATTTTCGGACAAATAATTACCCACAAAACATGATAATCATATCCCTTAAGAATATGTAGGTATAGTTTTTTTGCCCACGAAAAAAAAAATTGTGTTATTTTTTTGTTTTTTCTATACTATTTTAAAAAGAAAAAATCTTGTTATTTTCATTTTTGATCCTTTTTCTTTTTTTGGTTTTTCAATTACTTTTGTTCTTTTTCATTTTTAAGATTTTTTTGGTTTTTTCAATTTTTTTTTTATATTTTTCATTTTTAAGAACTTTTTTCAATTTTTTATCATTTTTTTAGTTTCTTAAGAATGTTTTTTGTTTTTTTAATATTTTCATTTTTTTTTAAAAATTGTTGTTTTGTATTTTTTTTTTTTTAAACCTTTTTAAAATTTTCCCATTATTTTGTTCATTTCTCATTTTTTAAGATTTTTTTTTTATTCTTTTTTTCATTTGTTTAAGATTTTTTCAGTTTTTTATTTTTTAGAATGATTTTGTTTTTTATTTTTTCAATATTTTAAGAGTTTTTTTCTACATGTTTTATCCTTTTTTTTTAATTTTAATTTTAATTTTAATTTTATTCTTTTTCATTTTTTGTTCGAAAATATTTAGATAGTCACCAAACATAGGAGTACAATTTTCCAAAAAAAATTAATTACTGAGAATTTGATTCCAAAATTATAGAAATACTGACTATATAGTATTTCATATACCAAACGTCCGCTAACATACATCCCTAATCCATGAAGATGCTTTTATTGGTGGGAATTCATGTTCTAAACTCGGGACCATTAGGAGTTGAAAGTATTTCTCAAAAATATTGTGTGACCAATATCAGTTATATATAAGCGCTTTGAATGTCTACTAGAAGATGATGAATTTGAAATATATTATAGAAAAAGTAAACTTAATAATTTAAGTATATATACATAAATTTGTCTGAGCAATATTAGCAATATGTATGTTAGATAAATTATATACATATGCCAATGGACAAGTGGACCATATATGGTTCAATTCATCCCTGGGACCTCTTTCCAATCGCCAAAGCCTGAAAATGTCTGCCACCACACATGGTTCCCTGTGAATCTATTCAAGGAGGAGAGCTAACGCCTTAGAATAAAATGATTGAGTACATTGTATAAAATTAATACTACAATCTTTACAATAATATTATTTTAATGAGAAAAAAGATCTTACTAGTATCAGAGCCGTGAAATTAAGGACGTGTTCAAATAAGGACACGTTTGGCTCGATATATGAATCATAATAAGTGTTTATGTTGTGAACTAAATAGATTGTTTGGTTAACAAAAACTAAAACTAAAATAAAAGTCAAACATCGTGTTTTAAATTAACTTGTAAATTGAATTTCAGACAAAATCCACCTTAACGAATGCGACACGATACCGACATGATACGAAAAAAGGACACTGTACTGACGACACTGAATTGACAGACAGTTTTAAAGTTTACTTAAGGTTTCATTTTGGGCTTCATGGTTATATATTCTGATAAGGCTGTCTCCGTCATGGTTGTGTAATGTAACTAATTAACAGTGGTGGCGCTGAACTCGATATTCGGACGTTGGGGAGTGAAGGCATCGTCCGATTGGAACATCAGCGGCGAGCCATGCAGCGGAGTTGCTACAGATTCCACCGCTTTCGACAACGGAAACTTCAACCCGTTAATCAAGTGTGACTGCAGCTACAACAACAACTCCACTTGCCACATTACCCAACTGTACGTAGTAACTATATATTCTCCCTTTCTTCCTCTCTCAGGCTCAGCTTAATTAATTTTGTATTAGTTATGTCTTATAATTATGTATTTGATGAGCTGAGCTCAAGGTGCCTATAAGATTGCGTAACACGTAAATCTGAACACCTTGCGGGAACCAGGGTTCAAACTCTTGAACCTCACCAATGCAATGCAATGCAATGCAGGGAGCAGGTGAAGACTGACCACCAAACTAAACTAAACTAAACTATAACTAAAAATTGTTGGGAATAAAAGCAGAATTAAACTATTCTCCAAGATGAGCATGAACCAACACCTGAAAGTCAAACACAATGCGACCTATGCAGAAAAATAGAGATCACAAAATTCAAAACAAAAATACACAAGAATTAAGTGAAAAATCAGGAGCTGCTAAATAAGGTTACAAGGCAATATCACTACAACTTTATAACCTCCACTGCTAAATAAGGTGTACTACAGAAAGTACACAAATAAAATCCAAGAAGTTCCCAGAGATTATATCCAAGAAGATCATCTAAGAAACCAAAAATTTCTCTTTCTCAACCTCTCTATTGCTTCTTTCTCTCTCTCTCTCAGGCTATTTGTGCCTATCCAACACATTTTTTTTGAGCAAACAATCAATGACACAAGGAATCCTAGGCCCCTTTATATAGTATGCAATGTGTCCATAAATAGAAATCCAATCCTATGTAGGCATGACATAAGAAACTAATTGACTATGTAGGACTATAACTTTGGTCCAATCCTATTACTATTAGGATTACTAAATATGAGCCAAATCCTAACAATCACCACCTTGAATTATATTCATCATCCAACTAAACCAACATCTAGCAACCTTTAGCCTTCAAGCGTCAAACAATACTCTCGATTTCATGAACCACTCCCTCCCTAGGGCATCGGTCACCTAAAGCAAGTCGACTCAGAACTCGAACCGGACTCTTATTCGTGCTTAATCTCTACAACATTGCCCACTTCAGAGCATTCCGAAATTACTGCCACCACATCTGGATGACTCGTTTCCTCGATCCACGGAAGGTTGCCACTGCAAACGAACCATCCCAAATATCTATCATTTCGCTACATAAATCATAAGAGCACTACCTTGCACTGTGTCCCTCTATCAACTTATAAATATTACCGCACTTTCTCTCCCTTCATGAGCATGGTGCAACCACGCGTCACCCTCAAACTACACGTCTTACTGAAAAAACACAGTTCGCAGAGTCCTACGATATGAGATTTTTGCACATCTTCGATACACATTGTTCCCTACCAAGCATGCACACCATATCATCATGCATCTTAATATATTTTTTTCTACACCAGCAAGCTCATAAACCGAGTCATTACCTAAGTGAACAGTACCATTCTTCTTTTCTAGAGAAGCAAAGCAAGATGCATCTGAGAAAATATGTAACGAACTACCATAATCCGATATCTAGCCAGGAGTAGCTTCCTTACCCTGGAAGACCGTGAATAGATCGTCCAAAATGTCATAACGTTCTTGCGCCACCACTGTCGCATCTTCATGATTATATTTATTCTCCGCGCGCTGCGGGTAGCTTTTTCTAATGTGGCCAAATTTCTGACAATGATAACACATGCCGCCATTCTTTCTTGATGTCGATTGAGATCGTGCCGCTCTTAATCCCTTATCAAGAATCCTTCCTCTTCAGTTTGCCACCACTACCAATTGTTTACCCTCATAAGTAGGGCTTTTCAAGAATTGATTATATAAAAGTGATGCAACAACTTCCTCCAACTTCACCATATCATTTCTATACAGAAGCGTAGTCACTATGTGCTCGCACGAAGATGCAAGAGAGTTAAGAAGCAGTAGGGCTTTGTCTTCTTCCTCCACTTTTACACCAACAGTGTGAAGTTGGTTCAAAAAATCGTTGAACACATTCAAGTGTTCAAGTACATTTTCATATTCCTTCATACTCAAGCCATATAAATGTAGCTTCAAGTAGAGCCTTGTCGTGACAGATTTCGTCATGTACAGTCTCTCCAGTTTTTCCTAAAGTCCGACCTCAGTTTCTTCCTCTATGATGTTGAAGAGAACATTGTCGGTTAAGCACAATCTGATGGAACTAGTAGCCTTCATCTCCATGTCCTCCCACTCATTATCCTTCAATGTATTTGGCTTCATAGATTTCTCTAACAAGACTTTGTGAAGGCCTTGTTGTACCAAAAGATCTTTAGCCCTTCCCTGCTACAGCTCGGAGTTGCTTTTGCCCTTGAACTTCTCCACCTTAAATCGTCTGAGCATTGTTGTAGACTTCATCGTCATTATTGATATTCTAAATCTTCAACCTAAAATCTACTACTACTTTGTTAGCAATAAAAGCGAAAACTATTTCCCAAGATGAGTGTTTGTTAGCAATAAAAGCGAAAACTATTTTCCAAGATGAGTGTTCGCGACGAACCAACATCCGCAAGTCAAACTCGATGCTGGACTTATGCAGACAAAGACAAACAAAAATTAAATGAAAAATCCTACCCGATAAAAAACTATCGGAAGAGCGATATCACAACTAAATAATGTTACAAGACACGATCGCTACAACTTCGTAACTCCCACTACCAGAAAAAGTACACAAAGAGAATACAAAAGATCCCCAAATATTACATCCAAGAACATCTAAGAAACTCAATTTCTCTCTTCTTCCACCTCTCTATTTCTTCTCTTTCTTTGTCTCAACCTATTGCTGCCTAACCAACACATTTCTTTTGAGCACACAATCATTTACACAAGGAACCCTAGGCCCCTTTATATAGTATGTCATGTATACATAGAAATCCAATCCTATGTAGACATGACATAAGAAACTCATTGATTATGACTTTGCTCTTATCCTATTACTAATAGGATTACTAAATATGAGCCAAATCCTAACAAAAAATTGGTCAATAGTCAAAGTGAAAATTGAGCCTCAACACCCCCCCCCCCCCCACCCCACCACCACCACCAACACACCTATACCCACACACCCCCACCCAACCTTTCAATCCTTCTTTCTTTTACGGTGCTTGGGAGAATGATTGATGAAAGAAGAGAAAGTTTACCATTTCTTGCTAAATGAATTACTATTAATGCAATAATATTTTTGCTATATTATTGACCCATTCTTTAATTTTTCTGATTTAAGGAAAGTATATGCCTTGGATGTGGTTGGCGTAATCCCAGAAGAGCTCCAGAATTTGACTTACCTCTTCAATCTGTATGATCTCTAGCTATTTTTCTTCTCCATTTGTATATTTTATGGTTTTGCTTTTATGTTTCGACATTATTATGTGAGCTGATCTACTAAGCCTTCTAAATAGATTAATATAACAAATCTGTTTATGCGCTCATTTTTTCTTTCCACATATTGGAGTAACACCATAGTTACCTAGGCCGCAGTTCACTTTGGTATGCGGTACAGGTACATGGTATGAGGGGCTAGGCTTAACCGGCATGGGGGGGGGGGGGGGGGGGGGGGTTGGTTCGCTTAAGAGAGTGTCGTTTCTGTATACATTTATATATACACACAATGTCTTCCTCTTGTATGCTTCATTTTCATAATTGTTGATTTTATCGTTTTTTTCCTATTATGGTATGACTAGATATCTTTGTTGGACTCGATGTTTTAAGTTCTTGATTGTCCGGGTCGCCACTTTTGGTTATCCGGAACATGATTTCTAGCGGGTAATGGAACCCGATAAAAATGAGTAACATCAACTTAAGAACATTAAATTTACTCTGGGAAGTTTAAAACAAGACCCTATTGTTCGACATCTAGAGTAAATCTGATAGGGGATCGCTTTGCGGAATGTTACGTCACAACTTGCATCGATCCTTCTCGATGTAGGTTTCAGCCACAGGAAAGGTCTCTCCATATAAATGTGAGCTGCATTGGTTGGAGCCTTGTGGCATGGGAAGCACAAAAAATATCAGTCGTGTTGGATACTCATCGGACACGCTAGAAAACACTGACACTCCAGAAATGTGGGACTTATCATGTCGGATATGTATTGGGAACAACCTCGACTCTTCAAAATACACTAGGACACACCAAAATATGTGTTGTGTCGCTGTGTCCTTATGTGTCATCTGTTACTAGGACACAACACTCCCTTATATACTGGAACACACCAAGGAGTGCTGCCTTGTCCTTGTTGCCTTGACGGTATTGTGTTGTATCTTATTTGTGCCCATGTAATATAGCACGTGTCACATAGATGCCTTTTTCATTATGCTATTTCTCACAAGTGGATTCTCAAATATTACTCATTTCACATAATTTCTCCATAGCTATTCTTTTTCGAATAGAAATTTCAGAATTTGAACTTTAATTGCCCCCACAATTACTGAGAGAAAGGTAACTCCCTACCAAACACTATTTGAATATTTTAGATTTGTGCTCCTTTGGTATCATTATTGGGCTTGCATGAAAAACTTTCACACTTAAATACTGTTCTGAAGAGGGTATTTGGTTTTAAAGGATAGATTTGAGGAAGAAAGGATAATATATTATGTATTCCTTTTGCTTATCTTTGAGCAGGCAACATAGTTTCATTTTTGTGTGTTATATACTTTTGTCAGGCAGCTGGCTCAAAACTACTTGACTGGACCATTGCCAGCTTTTATCGGAAATTTTACTTCCATGCAATACTTGTAAGTTACGTTTGCAAACATATTATGAAAGACTCATAATTACTTTTTTCAAGTTTTGATGTTTTCTTTTCTATATTCAGGAGTATTGGGATTAATGCGCTATCAGGGGACATCCCTAAGGAACTTGGGAAGCTTCAGAAGCTCATCTCCTTGTAATCATTTTTGTTTCAAACTTGGGCTTAAATTGCTTATGACACCTTTTTCACAGTTATATCTGCTAATATAAAGCAGATTATGCTTATTTAAGATCTTTTGCAAATAACCAGGGACCATTTGAACAGTGACCCAAAGTCAGAACTGATAGGGAGTCCACTGGTTGAGACCTTGTTCCTCGAAAGAGACGGTCCTAAGTTCAAGTCCCCACGTTGACAAATTACGAAAATTAAGTCTTTTATACTTAATTGCCTACCCCCAACATTTTAGGATAAAGGATTTGTTGTTGTTGTAGCCAAAAACAGAACTGGTATAATTCCTAAGAAGGATACATTATGCGGATATTGTTCATAGTTATATATAATATGGTATATAAAGCAGGTTGTGAATATTTCTAAGATCTTTTTCAAATATAATAACAAAGGGACGGGGATTGGAAATACAACTAGTTACTGTTTGAAGCAGTGAGTCAAAATTAGAACTGGTAGAGTTCCTTATAAGGTGTATGTAGAATATTTTGGAGTAATTGTTATATTTTTTTATTGATAATCTCTTGACTATTTATAGCCTTACAACCCTTCATCTTACATTAATATCCCATTAAAAACCCCTGTAGAATATTCTAATATCCTAACAAATATATCAAGAATATTCTAATATACCAACAAATATACCAAGAATATTCTAATATACCAACACTCCTCCTCAAGATGCGCGAAAGATATTCACTAAGCCCATCTTGTCACATCCTCTAATCATATCTGCAGAGCTAAGTCCCTTGGTCATACTGTCTGCTACCTGCTCCTTGGTTGGAACATGACCTAGCTCTAGTAGTCCACGGTCCAACTTCTCCTTGATGAAGAACCTATCGATCTCGATGTGTTTGGTCATGTCATACTGCACTGGATTGTTGGCGATACTGATGGCTGACTGGTTGTCACACCACAGCTTCATCTTGGCTCCTTAATCCAGTTTCAGCTCCACCAGCATACTCTTCAGCCATAACAGCTCTACAACTCCCAGGGCCATAGCTCTGTACTCCGCTTCAGCTGTCGATCTGGCCACCACCAACTGCTTCTTACTCCTCCAAGAGACCAAGTTGCCTCCTACAAATATGCAATAGCCCGAGGTAGACCTCCTGTCATCAGTACAACTAGCCCAGTCAGAGTCACAGTAGCTCCCGATACTCAAGTGATCATTCTTCCTGAATATCAACCCCTTTCCGGAGGCACCCTTCAAGTATCTCAGAATCTGGTACACTGCATCCATATGACCCTTCCTTGGGTCATGTATGTAGCGGCTCACCACACTCACTGCAAAGCAGATAACATGACGTGTGTGGCTCAAATAGATCAACTTGTCCACCAGTCTCTGGTATCTGTCTCGGTCAACTGGTTTTCCAGCCTCAGCACACAACTTGAACCCCTGTTCGATCGGCGTCGCTGCAGGTCTGCATCCCAACATCCCTGTCTCTGTAAGAAGGTCCAGCACATACTTCCTCTGAGAAAGAACAATCCCCTCTGCTTCTCGAGCAATCTCAATCCCAAGGAAGTACCGAAGAAGGCCAAGGTCCTTCACCTCAAACTCCTTGCCAAGCTTTTCCTTGAGTCGGGCAATCTCTTGCTCATCATCTCCTGTGATAATCATATCGTCCACATACACCGCAAGCATGGTGATGTGGCCTCCACTCCGACAGAAGAACACATTATGATCAGCATTGATCTGCTGATACTTATCCCTATCATCGCCCTCCTGAATCTGTCAAACCACGCTCGAGGAGACTGCTTCAGTCCATAGAGGGACTTCTTCAACCTGCAGACATTGCCCACTGTCTTATTGGTGCAGAATCCTGGTGGTATCTCCATGTATACTTCATCCACTAGATCCCTATGAAGAAACGCATTCTTCACATCCAGTTGGTGTAGCTTCCATCCACCATTCGCTGCCAAAGAAATTAGGGTCCTGACGGTGCTCATCTTCGCCACTGGTGCAAAGGTCTCATCATACTCAATGCCATACGTCTGACTGAATCTTTTTGCCACCAGTCGAGCCTTGTAGTGCTCTACTTTTTCATCTGGGTTCTTCTTCACAGTTAAGACACACTTGCATCCGACTGCCCTCTTCTCCTCTGGCAGTTTTACCAGTTCCCAAGTGTGGTTCTTCTCAAGAGCGCCTAACTCCTCGTGCATCGTCGCTTTCTACTTTGGATCGTTCTTGGCAACGTGCCAATTATTATGTACACTAATACTATACAAAGATGCAATGAATGCTCCATGAGAAGAACAGATGTTATTATATGAAATAAACTGAGCAAGGTCCCCACCATATATATCAGGAGGATTTTTTGCATTGCTGCGAGTGGTCCTCTGTACTGATAATGGTGTGGGAGGAGTAGGAAGAATGATATCACCTGAAGGAGAATCTGGTGTTGGTGGTGTAGGTGTCTCAGGAGTTGAGACGGACGCAGGCAAGGGACTTCGCACTGGCACTATAGGTACTGGTCCTGCAGTTTGCTTCCCTTTCTTGTTGTAGGTAAGTAACTCCCCCTGAGCCGTGGGCCTAACACCTCTCATCGCCTCCCCCTGTCCCTCTTCACTCTCCTGCTCCTCAAACGTTCCTCTATGTCATACTCCTAAATCGGTCACCACACTCTCACCAATCTTCCTCTCGCCTCATACTCTCAGTATCAGGTGAGTTGCTCATGGATGAAGTTCCCTCCTGACGGTAGTATGGCTCAAACTCCCTGAAGTGAACATCCATGCTCACAAACTTCTTCTTCTCTACTGGGCTCCAGCACAAGTACCCCTTCTGAGTCGCTGAATAGCCCACGAATACACACTTGACTGCTCTGGGGTCAAGTTTCCTAACAGACGATCTGTTATCCTTCACAAAATATATGCAGCCAAACACCTTTAGTGGGAGTATCCAACTATTATTTTCTTGCAATATCTCACATAGAGACTTTTATCCCAGTACCTTCGAGGGCATCATGTTGATCAATCGAGCTGCTGTCAACACTGCATGTCCCCACAGACTCTGTAGGACATTCATGACGATCATTATGCTCCTTGCCACCTCCAGAAGGTGTATGTTCTTCCTTTCTGACACTCCATTCTGTGCTGGTGTGTATGTACATGTGGTCTGATGTTGTATCCCTTGTGCTGACAAGTATTCCTCAAGTGCTTTGTTGGTATACTCTGTTTCATTGTCAGACCTTAGTACCTTCACCACTGCTCTGTACTGAGTCTGGACATGTTTATGAAAGTCCCGGAAACAGGCAAAGACCTCATTATTATTCTTTATCAAATACAGCCAGGTGACACGAGAGGACAATCAATAAAAGAGACGAAATACTTGTAACCATTCATAGTAGTTGTGGCGCACAGCCCCCAGACATCATAATGTATAATATCAAAAACAGAAGAGCTCATATGACCCGCACCAACATATGAGCTCCTAGTAAGTTTGCCTAAATCATATGCATCACATACTAGTTTCTCCTTATTTGTCTTCTCATAAATAGATGGATACAACCTACTCAAAATACCAAAAGAGGAGTGTCCCAACCGCCTGTGATGGAGTATCAGTGTATCCTCGGTACTCATCTTTGGTCCTCCAATTCATGCCCTTTCTGCCACAGACACCAATGCCGAATCCAGTCCTTCCCGATCCAGGTACCACAGTCCATCATGTCAAGTGTCAGTTTCAAGTCTTCGTCCTGTCTCCTTCTCCTTGAAGATCATCTTAGAAATATCAAAAGAGATAATTCATTTTAGTTGCAGGATTATAGAACTAATGGATAAAAGACTGACTGGAAAAAAAAAGGTGCATATAAAATATTGGATAATCTTACTGAACCTGTAAAATCGACAGTACCCTTACCGACCACTGGCTGGAATGTACCATCGGCTGTTTGAATGTTGTCTGCAGATGCTAGGTGAGTGTAGGAAGAGAACTCACTAGCATTCCCTGTCACGTGTCGAGATGCACCCGAATCGACAATCCAGTCCTACGATCTAAGGGAAGACATTGATACAAGGATGAGTGAGTCATCAGTACCTACCGATGGATGGGCATACATGGCAGCGTTGCCTCTGGCGAAGACTGAGGTGGACGCCTCCTCAGTCCCACTCCTCCTGTCTCCATTGCTTGACGCTCTCTGCTTTCTCCTGATTACTTCCAGCATGCCCAGTAGTGCCTGATCCTCCTCAGTATAGACACCATTAGCTCCCTCCTCGCCTTCTGCTACCAGCAGGTTAGCCCGATAACCTCCTCGACCACCCCGTCGACCCCCACAACCACGGCCACGTCCTCCAAATTGTCTACGTCCGGCACCTGAATCTCCCTTCTTGGGTGGTTTGGTGCAAGCATACCTCATATGGCCTACCTCCCCGCAGTTGTAACACTGTCGGGGGGGTCTCCCTTAGGTCCTGTGCCGCCTGAATTGGCAACTGTCAGTACTGTCTTTACTTCAGGAGGACCATTTGTCCCTGCCTGTAGCTTGATACGAGTCTCCTCCTGGATCATGGCCGAGATAGCCTCCTCAAGTGTAGGAATCCTCGATTGGGCTAGAAGTAGTGCTGTCCTCTGAGCAAACACTGCGGCCAACCCTTAAGAAACTTTATCATCCTCTCCTGCAGACATACTTGTCTCTCCTTACACTTCGGGTCCTAGCAGCTCGTCCGATCTGAGAAGTGATCATAATCCAACCACAAACGCTCCAACTCCGTGGCATACTCCTGTACTGTCTTCTCTCCCTGTACGGTGTCGTCGATCTCCCCCTTGATCTGGAAAACCCTTAAGTTATTCCCCATACCATCGTAGGTTTTTCTCAACTTCTCCTACACGTCTTTCACCATCTCAAGGCCATCCACTGTGGCGGCGATCGACTGGACTAAAGAATTGAGGAGCCAAATGTATACCACCATATGAGTAGACTTTCACTCGTCGCGTCCTGCCGAACCCTCATCCGGCTCTGTCTTCTCTCCTGACAAGAAACCATCCAGGTTCTTCCCTGCGAGGGTTCTCCTCACCCATCATGACCAACTCAGGTAGGTGGCCGGTCAATCAAGCTTCAGATCGATGGATGAAAGCTCCAACTTCGCTAATGTTCGTGTCGCGCTCTCACCAGCCGACAGTTTCATCAGCTTCATCAACGTTGCGACCTCCGCAGAGTCCAACTTCTTAATGATCTCCTCCATCGATCCTCCTCTTCTCCGACCACCTCACACCCGTCCCACGATTCACGTTCGCTCTCATCGTCCTCTCCTAGACCCGATCATGTCTCTTCCCCATCAGATCTAGGCCTTCGATGTCAACGTCTGGAACAATCCGCGGGAGACACCAGGAACCGCTACAGAAGGCTCCGCAAGAGTCGTGGCTTCTCGGTGATGGTGGCGGACGAGCGACGACGGTGGTGGCGGACGAGCAGTGCGGCAGCGGTGGTGGCGGCGCGGCAGCGGTAGTGGCGGGCCGTGTGGCAGCGTTGGCGGTGGTGGCGGCTAGGGTTTGGGAGATGGTGGCTAGGGTTTGGGCTTTGATACCATGTAGAATATTTTGGAGTAATTGTTATATTTTTTATTGATAATCTCTTGACTATTTATAGCCTTACAACCCTTCATCTTACATTAATACCCCATTAAAATCCCCTGTAGAATATTCTAATATTCCACAAATATACCAAGAATATTCTAATATACCGACAAATATACCAAGAATATTCTAATATACGAACAATATATCATAAAGATAGGGATGTATAAGTAGGTAAAGCATGATTTGAAGCTAGGGGTAACTAATACTAAAAAGAATGAGTTAGGTCAAGGCAGAGATTATTGGTATTGTTGTAAAGTTAATGTGTCTAAAGCTAACAATGCTTTAAAGAAAATGAAAATTGGAAAGTTGCCGGGTTTGATGTTATCCCCGATTCCCTATTGAAGTTTGAAAACCTTATTGTTCTTGATTTCCTAAATTTCTTCTCATTTTTAGCTCTGACTACTTGAATCTGCAAACATGCAATAGTATAGTGTACTGTTTACTTATGTAGGAAAGAGCATCTCTTCCTATTTGTAGGTTTCCATTGCTCGTGTAAAATATCATGTTTAGGAAAGAATATCTTGATTTACTATCTTCAGTTTTGCACATTTAGAGGGTACTGCATTAGGATGAATGCATGTTAAGAGTCACAGAATTATCAATGGATTAGGTTATATTGGATTGATTCTATATGACTTGTTATACTACACTATTAAACAGTGAGCCTTTAAAGGCAGTGGGTTATATTGGATTGATTTGTTAATGGGCTTAGGAAGTAAAGATTGGCTTTGGGTTGAGAATTATCAATGGATTGGGATTCCTAATTAACAATGGCACTGTTTTGGGGTTTAATGGCTATTGGGTTAGTGGGTAATATCACACATTATTCTACCTCTATACTCATATTTACCTATAAATTTACTAGCATAAATGTATACACATACACCTATTTATATATATACACTTGGGTTATTTACACTGACATCCCCTATGTTTTTTGTTTACTAAGCGGACCTCCCCTAGTTTAAAAATAAATACACTGACACCCCCTGCCCTTTATATATATTTTTAAAAGTAGGGGTGGTCAGTGTAAAATCATTTACATAAATTATAAAACTTAGGGGGGGTCCGTGTATTTAAGACAAAACATAGGGGGTGTCAGTGTATTTATTTTTAAACTAGGGGAGGTCCGCGTAATAAACAGAAAACATATGCTTTATATATATATATATATATATATATATATATATATATAAGAAAGTGGAGGTCGCGAAATTCAGGAGGGCTAAGAACTTTCACAGAGTTGTTCTAGAGCAACTCATGACTCTTAGGCCATCCTCTTCACGATCCAAATCAGTCAAACTCAGGTCCTAGGATACAGGTCTTATGCTTAATTATATATGCTAGCTTTTATTTTTCATTGTTGGGCGAAGTATAACGCCTTCCTAATGGTCATTAGTGTCTTGTAACCCGTTTGCTTTCATTCAATAAAGAAGTGTATATATATATATATATATATATATATATATATATATATATATATATATATATATATATATATATATTCTAAGTTACTAACAAAATTAAGAGAGGGGGTGGGTGGATTATACCCCTAACCCCAAAACTGATCTCATACGAAAGGTCCGAAACCATTATTGCCTCCTTCCTATATTGTAATAAACAAGTCTGGCTGGTAGCTCATATCAGTTAGTAACTCATTGTTATCCAATAATACCTTAGGATAACCTTAGGCAGAGGTCTTTTCAATTAAATAATCAGTTTACTACTACTACAAGGTAAGCCGAGGCCACCTCATCTTAACAAAGCCTTCATAACTTGACCACTATATATGTTGGAACTTTATTCTAAATCTTACAATATGATATTTTATGTATGTTATATGAATAAGTATAATTTGTGTTTTTCCTTATTTTTCAGGGGTATGGGCATAAATAACTTTAGCGGCTCACTCCCTCTCGAGTTTGGAAACTTGACCAATCTACAACAACTGTTAAGATTCTTTCAGATTTCATTTTCTCGTATTCTCCATCAAGTCAATTTGTGTGCCTTTGTTTATCAGTTCAGAATGTCAAAAAAATACTCACATTAATTATCCTTTTCTATTATTACCAGGTACATAGATAGTGTTGGTGTGGGTGGTGAGTTACCATCAAGCCTTTCCAAACTTAATAACTTGCAAATTTTGTAAGTCCTCTGTATTATATATTTGAATATGTTCACAATCAACAGTAAAGTTGCCTGAACTTGTGTTGTTGTGCTTTAAGGTGGGCTTCTGACAATAACTTCACTGGCAAGATACCTGACTTTATCGGCAGTTTGAAAAACTTAAATACCTTGTAAGATTCTATAAATGTTTCATTCTTCGTATATTTCCATAATGCTTTTATACATAAATCATAAATGACAAACCCTAACAATGTATCTTCTTAGAGCCTAGTTTTCTAATACATAACTGGATTGTGTTTTTCTACTTTATCATGTCTGCATGATAGTTACAATGAAGAATTTACAAGGAATTGTAATTAATTGATAAGAATCCAAAGAAATAATGTATTTCATAGCGGTCATGTTTACTGTTAGCAACATATAAACACAATCACCAATGCTTCAAAATGTTGAATCTAAGATGGAAAGGTCCTTTAGTACTTAGGTCTTTGTACAAAGTATGGAGGATAATCTGACCTATTAGATAATGTGAACAATTGGATATCTTGGTTGTTGCTTACCTACACCACTCTTTTCTTAGGCGGTTTCAGGGCAACTCTTTTCAAGGTCCAATTCCTTCAAATATATCTAACCTTATCAAATTGAGCGACTTGTAAGTGTGACTACTTTGTGTTATTTTTATCCTATTGTTCCATGTTACAACTTTTGAACTTTCTGCATCTAACACTAAAATAATTTTATCATGTAGGCGCATAGGAGATATAACAAATGGGAGCTCGTCACTGGGGTTTATTAGTACATTGACATCTTTGAGCACCCTGTAATGCATCTTAGTTCAAATCCATCTTCTACTTTCTTATATTTAATGACACAGATTACCATACCAGTCTTCTTTCTACAGGATCTTAAGGAATAGCAAGATTTCTGGCACCATTCCAGCAAATTTTACACCATACACGAGCTTACAGAAATTGTGAGTCAGGTCTTTATATTGATTATTTATGTGAGCAAAATTTTATTATCTGGACACTTCATAACCTACAATTTGTTTCTCTCTTCGAAGGGATTTAAGCTTCAACAATATAACTGGTGAACTTCCCGAGTCTCTATTCAACTTGGGTTCTCTCACCTACTTGTAAGAAATGCCCCTGTTGCAAGAGTTTCTAATAGTAACTATTGTCCTTTATTAAGATTCAATAAAAAAAAAATTAATAATGCAATCATTGTTTACTACTTTTAATGTCTCACTTATCAGATTTCTCGGGAACAACAGTCTATCCGGAAGCTTACCCACCCAGAAAAGCCAGTCACTTACAACCATGTAACCACTTTTACTGTTTTACAGTTGTTGTTTTGCCTCTATTGTTGACATCATTTCGTTATAACAGTGTGTTCCCAAAATTTGGATTGAACTAACTTTATCCCCTCGGTCATTTTACTTAGAAATAACTAATATCGCACTACTGATTGTAAATCTTTCTGTTGTTGCAGAGATCTATCATACAACCAATTCTCAGGAACATTTCCTTCATGGGTCAGCCAAAACAATCTACAACTGTATGTTGAAAGAGCAGGAAACTTTTCAAATTTACTATTCTAGTTATGTTTTGATGTCTTCCATGTGGTCCAGTTCTCTATTCTAAAGCATGTTGAATCTAGAGCCCAAAGTTTTGAAAGTTAAATAACATTTAGACACTGGAAACAATATGGTAGTTGTTGTTTTTTAATGATTTTTACCTAGAAGATGAACCTCGGTAGAGTTTAATAGCATGGAAAATTAATGAAGCCGACTCCAAAAGATAGGTATAGGGGCTCTGCTGTCATTGTATCACATCTAGACCCCTTTGGTGTAAACACAAAACAATCTAGTCTTAATTCATTCACCACCTAGTTAGAAGTCTGCATTCATTTTCTTCTCTCACAATACTTGTATAAATGAAGCATGGATGATTTAGAAGTATGGATGATTTAGTTTCCACTCAATGAAATGATTCTGCTGGTCAAATCAACCTACCATTCTTCAGAAATAAAGGCAAGGAGTAAAAAGATTGAGCAGTCCCAAAGCTTCTATGGAATAACAAATGGTTCTAATTATATTTCCAAAAATTTCTGTAGAGATTTCATCATAAGCCTTTTCCATGTCAATAAAAATCACATCTATATCTGCTCTCTAATTTTTTATTGATATTCTTATTATGTAAATAGCTATGTAGTAACACTCCCGGCACAAAACCAAATTGATTATCTATATTTATCGTTTTTCCTATTACTTAATTGGTACTCTCCCAGAGTATTATGAAACACTATTTTTTCTTATTCCTTACTCGATTGTACTCTCTTAGACTGGGTTTGGAATTTGCTTATTGGAGGCTGCTACTGATTATTTTTGTTGGAAAACGGTCCAAAAGTGTTTGGTAACAACAACTTATCAAAAAAAACTAAAAGTTAGTTCAAATTTGGGACAATTTTTGACAGCAACCTCCTACTTGCTGCCAAAACTTAGTTGCGGTATCGGCTGATACTAATAAGATATGGCCGATATGTATCGTTTTGGCATGTTCCGATTCGATACCGACCACTACATATATTGATATATACCAACTTTGGAGTCTCTTTCCCGGATAATTTGACAGAAAAAACTGAACAAAGAAGATAGAAGAATGAAAAAAATAGTGTCGAATAAAATGATTCAGTTGTGTCGAACATTGACAATGTTACAGTATGTCGATAAGATTCCTTACGGATAAGGAAAATTTTATTTGATTTAATTGAAAAATAAGAAAATAACCCAAACAAGTCATTAATAAATAATGAAATTCAATAACCATTATTATTTGTTGATTTTTTTATCTATAAATTCACAACATTCCTCTATATTATTTTATTCAAAAGTATTTATTGTGGTTGCACTATGTCTAAAGGCAAGTAAATAAACAATAGTGTTTATTGCAAGTGGAATATTATTTCATTTAAAATTAACAAGAAACAACATATAATATATTAAATTATGTCTAAATGTATCAAATATTTTGTATTCTTTTTAAATACTTTTTATCCTTTTTGTCTTTAGGATATGAAAACCCGATACTCTGATACAAAATAGCTGAAATTGTTGATACTGTCGAAACTGATACTCATAGGTAGGGTTCAAAACCTATACCGATATTCTGAACCTCTTACTTCTACTGTAGGCTTTTGAAAAGGAGCAGCAAGCCCAAACCAAGCCTTCGAGTATGACGTGACTCATAACCATAGTTTGCAGTATCGATCCGGTTTGGCATGTCTCGATCCGACCGACATTCGACATCTCTTTTTCAGTCAATTCGGCAAAGAAAATTGAATGAAAAAGACCAATCAACAAGGGTGTAAAAGCATGTAAAATAAGAAAACGTATATATCGCAGGTAAACCAATCGGCAATGGTGGCTACTATTTCATTTTATTTCATTTTAAAACTACTAAGAAACAACACATAAAATACTTAAAATTATGCATAGGAGCTTGTTTGGTAAATAGAAAGTTGTCATGGATTTGAAGATTCCATGAATTTGGAGCCAAATCCATGAGATCCTATGTTTGTTTGGACCCTGGATTTGGAGGCTATCTCCCATCCTCATCTCCAATCCGGATTTGGGATGAAGAAAGTTGGATTTAATTTTTTTTAATATTTTTATTGTTCAATTAAATGTTTAGTTTACACTAATCAATAATTAATTAACTAATATCTTAATTAATATTTAGTTAATATTTTATGTATGAAATTTCTATTCTTAATTCATAAAAATAATTAATATAAATAAGTTGTGTTACGTCCCAGTCCCAAAAATACACGGGACCAGGCCACGTGGCAATGACCAGTTACGTATAGAGTAGACTCTAGTCTAACCTGAATACGGATAAGTTGTATTATCTAAATATCACTATAAAAATACAACTACTTCTCAATCCACAAGGACAAATATCAACAATGAACTAGATATGCCAAAGTCGGCCGCCAGTAATACACAAGCTCGAATAGACTCGAGAAAGAAATAAAGTCTGCAAAACTAGGCTATAGCGGCAGAAGAGTAAACAACGAGAATAAGTAAATATAACTATGGAAGAGATGAAATCAGTACATAGTCCCAATACCTGCATAACAAGACGATACACATCATCGACTCCATAAGGACTCCACGACAGTCTATGCAGCAAAACTGGAAAGAAACCAGGTCCTCAGGGGACATAACAAGGTACATATAAACATGCTAATAGTAAAACAGTATAATTGGTACAAGTGAACTCGGGGGTAAATCTAAAGTAACCGACTAAGTGAAATGCACTTGAGAACATCACTCGTACGCTAGGATGCCATGGTGTAAACCTGAAGATCTCAATAGACACTTCAACAACTAATGTAAAACCTATAGGCCCCTGTCAAGGAACCTGCAGCAACTATGAAAACCTGAAGCTCTGGTATGAGTCAATGACAAGATGGTAAAAGTAGCCCAACGCACAGTGTATGCTCTCCCCACCCATGTGACCCCACGTTTCGTGTCCGCGACACGCTAGGCCAGGACCTCTACTAGAACATCGGGTCATAATAAATAATAATAGTGTAGTATAACAAGTCACGAGTCCTAGCACCAAACACATATTCCAGTCGCTATAAAAATATCGAGTACAGAATATGTCACATGAAGTGTCGTGCCGAAGTGTCCTAAGGTCTAACGTGCGAAATTATAAGCACGTCTATGGCATCATGATGACAACTCTAAATATCGATACCCGACTCCGCTGACGGACGTCGGCACCCGAATCTGACTCAGACGCAAAGTATCGACTAATGGTGCTAGGGCAACAAATAATATACAACAAATATAATATATATAATGATATAATTTAAAGAACTGTAATACGTCATGGCAATGTACACTTGCATGCTTTCGGTTGCTGCAAAGAAGAAGCATGTCCAACTTCCACATCGAAAGATAACACAGATCACAAATAACCTAAAAAATAATTTAAGGACTAATTAATAATGATGCAACCCCACTAACCACAAATAGGTTCTACAACTCTAGCAAGCGTCAAATAAGGTCTAATGGATAGTTTGGCTAATTTCAACTAAGCAATCGTCACACGGGAAGCATAATCAACAGGTTTTCTAAACAATCAACCTACACAAATATATATGCCACAACTTTTGCCTACTTGATTGCTAATGTTGAGAGTATTAGTGGGTGTTTAGTCCCACATCTAGTAGAATAGTGAAGGGTTAGCCTCTCCTATATATATGTAGCCCCACCCATCAATAAAATTAAGCTAAATATTAAACCAAATTTCTATTTGATATCAGAGCCAAACCCTCCCACCCTTCTCCAAACCCTAACCCTAACCCTCTCACAGCTGCCCCCCTCCCTTCTTTCCCCGCCGACCCCTCCATCACCACAGCACCGACCCTCGGCCAGCGTCGCCTGGTCGAGCGCCGCAGCGTCGCCGGCCTGCCCCGCCGTCGCGGCTGCTGCTATTGATGTTGTTGTCACAACTGCTGCTGTTGCCGCTGCGATTTCGGCGACCCCCGACCCCGACGATCTTATTCGTCTTCTCTCCTGTAAGTTGTAACTCGGTTATGTCCATATGCACGAAAGACCGAAAAATTTAATTTTCTGATTATTGTTTAGTAGCAGCAAGTTGTAATCGGAATATTAATTATATAGTTGCTAGTTGGATCGAGGTATATCAGTGAGAGAACTTTTGTGTGAACTTCTGATCTCGACTACAACTATCAGTTTCTCCTTCTCGTTAGGCCATGCGACCTTGGGTCAAAGCCGTGCACGGGACGTGAGCAGCGACTCTCAGGGACACCGATGCCGCTGAAGAAGGAACAGTAGACGTGGAGAAGACGGCGATCAAAGGAGGAGACGATCTAGATCTGCCACCGTCTTATTGATCTTGCTGATGTAAGAGGACAAGAAGATGATGATGGAGACGATCTACGGCAAGCTGACGGTACAAGAGATGAAGGCTTTGGTGAACGATCTCTTCTCCAAGAGGCTGACCGAGACTAGCTCCCGTGGTACACACGCAGATGTGGATCCTTCACCATACAAAATGGAGATGTTGGAGAAACTGGAGATAAAGTTGGAGGGTACTTCCAACTACTTGAAGTGGTCGCGTCAGGCGATGCGGACTCTGAAGGCAAGAGGGTTGGTGGACTATGTGAATGGCAAACCAAGGCACCTGAAGATCACTCCTCACAGGAATTTGCTATGTGGGAGATCGTCAATAATATTCTTACTGGATGGTTGACAGCCTCATTGACCGACCAAGTGTCGGACAACGTGGAAGCAATGGAGGGTGCTGGTGACATTTGGATGACGCTGAGAGATATGTACTCAGGGTCGGGCAACCCTATAAGGATTTTCCAACTATAAGATGAACTTGATAAGTTAGTCCAAGAAGATCACACCATCTTTGAGTATGCGGCTCTGCTGAAGAATTATTGGTCAGATCTCGACCACTATTACCCTATTGGCTTGGAAGATGAGCAAGTGGAACCGGCATTTGCGAAACATTATAAGAAGTTCATGGAGTATGTTTCGCGACAGAAGATGATGAAGTTCCTGAAGGGGCTCGACCCAGCATTCGAGAAGAGGAGGAATATCCTACTTGCTCAACCCAAGCTGCCATCAATGGATGAGGCCATAGCTACTATGGCACAAGAAGAGGCACGGCTGAAGCTGATGCCTAGCACCACTAGCTCTCTGGGGGGGAAATTAACTCTAGCAGTTTTTAACCCAAACCCTTCCGGAGGGGGAGGGTGCTACAACTATGGAGACCTTGGACACTTCATCAGATTCTATATAAAATCCCTGAGAAACCAGTCCAGCGGCCTAGGACGCAGCCGTGGAGAGCGTAGGGGTGGCAGAGGAGGCTATGCTGGTAGCAGAAGTAATCATTCCGGAGGGCACAAGGTAAACCTGGTAGAAGAGGGAAGTAAGAGTCATTCACCCAATATGACCCTAGTGAGAGAGAAATGCTAGAGATATGGAGGAGCATGAAGCTTGGAACCAGCGATAGTCGAGCCAATACCTTTGGAGCATCAACTCCAACCAACTCCGGGAGTAACATCACCTACTATGCCCATACAAGCACAGGTATACCTGCTCATGTCCTGGCATCTATCCAAAGACCAAGTTGGATAATTGACTCTGGGGCATCCCGCCATGTCATGGGTGCCCATAATGAGTTCCAAGATTACACTCACCTGACGACGCCTGAAAGCATTCAGACTGCTGATGGTACGGCTAGACCCATTATGGGTAAAGGCACAGTTGAATGCACCCCTTCCATAACCCTTACTGATGTCTTGCAAGCTCCATCTTTTCCTGTTAATCTATTGTCCATTAGTGTCATTATTCTTCAACTTAATTGTGTTGTTTTCTTTGGCATTCCTAGGGTGGTTTTTCAGGAGAAGGAAACGGAGAGACGGTTGGGGACTGGCACTTGGCATAAGGGGCTATGGTACTTGGACATGGGTGGGCTGGACGTTGCACTAGCGTCATTGGTGGAAGAAGCACAACCGAAGGAGCCGCAAAGAACTGTGGAAGTAGAGTTATTACTTCAACATCAGCGCATGGGACACTCGTCATTCAGTCTACTGAGTCGGATGTATCAATCTATGTATCAAAAGGCTAATAAACAAAAGTTGGTTTGTGATGCTTGTGAGCTTGGAAAACATACCAGCTCTTATGTGAGTTCTGGAAATAGAAGTTTAGCTGCTTTTGATATGATACTCTGATATGTGGGGACCTTGTCATACAACCGCGGTTAATGGTTTTAAATAGTTTGTCACCTTTATTAATTGCTACACTCGTGTCACATGGATATACCTAATGAAGAGTGAGAGTGATGACTTTGCATGCTTTTAAGATTTTCATCGTAGGGTTATAACACAGTACAGTGCTAAAGTAAAGATTTTAAGATCTGACAATGGGACATAATACACCAACATGGCTATTGAAGAGTACTTATCAGCCCATGGGATACAGCCAGTGTTGCAGAAATCCGGCTAGGCGGCCGACTAGTCTCCGACTAGTCGCTAGTCGGCCGCCGCCGACTCGACTTGGCATCTAGGCGTTGGAAAAAGTCGGCCGGGGCATTAGTCGGCACAAATCGGCCGACTAGGGATAGTCGGCCGCCTAATCGGCCCCTAGTCGGCCGACTAGGCCTCCAATCCAAAATTGACAAGCAGTATCAGTCCATTTTTTTGGTAATTAATACTAAGTCAATTGACTGAAAGTTAGTCCAAATACCATCTAACTATGCTATGCTATGCTAATATGATAATCTGATAACAGAAAAAAAATAAAACAAATGAAAGAACAGTAAACAAAAGAAAGACAGTGCACAACAGCACATGTACCGTGCACTACCACAAAAAAAACAAAAAATGATAATCATATTCATTTTGTACATCTCATAAACAGTGAACTGTCTGTACACATAAAGATTGGATACTAAGTTAATATTTTGATGACATATGACATATATTGCAAATATTGTTTTTTATTATATATGTTAGAGCTATTTTATTTTGTTATATTATCATATGAGGGTATAATAGTAATTGTGTGTATTGCATATCAATATAAATAGACACGAGATGCAACCTAGGGTTTAAGGCCCTTGCAATCTCCTTTCTCATATTCTCTCTTCTCCTACTTTTTTTTTTATTTTCTTCTCCATCTCCAAACTTCACTTATATATATATATATATATATATATATATATATATATATATATATATATATATATATATATATAAACTTCTAAACCGACTAATCCGATTAATCCCTAGTCCCCACGAACCGACTAGCGGCCGACTAGCGATTTTTACAACCTTGGATACAGCATCAGACTTCGTGTGCTTATACACCAGCACAGAATAGCATGGCAAAGCGGAAGAACAGACACATGTTGAAAGTAGCACAGTCAATGATATTTGCCATGAATGTTCCTAAATATTTGTAGGGGCATGCCGTGTTGACGACTGCATATCTCATCAATATGATGCCCTCTCAGGTGCTAGGATGGAAGACACCATTTGAGATGCTTACAGGAGGGAATAAGTACATTGTTCCCCCAAAGGTATTTGAATGTGTATGCTTTGTAAAAGATAACAGGCCTGCGGTGGGAGAGCTGGACCCTCGGACAGTGAAGTGCGTCTTTGTTAGCTACTCAGTGACTCAGAAAGGATACTCTTGTTGGAGTCCGGTGGAGCGAAGGCTCTTTGTGAGCATGGACGTTACATTCAGAGAGATGGAACCATACTACCACAATGGTTCAGATGAAGGCTCCGCATTTGGTGACACCTATCACAGGAGGTGTTAGGAGTGAGGGAAAGATAGGCCCAAGCTTGATTGTTGGGTCAGTTCCATGCCTAATGATGGAAGCTGGTCCAAGGGAACAAGGGGGAGATAGCGAGGGTGAGGAAAGTGATGAGGATACACACAATTAGGAGAAAGAAAGTGATGCTCCAGTGCAGGGGAAGAAATAATCTACAGAGCTCCAAGTCTACAGAAGGATAAAGCAGCAGTTTCCTACTGTGTCTGTTGTCCCTACTGTGCCATGTCCCTCGCCTAACCCTGCCCCAACTCTTGAAGATGCACCTCCCGCACCGGATCCCTCTGATTCGGATGCGGATTCCTCTGATTCGGATGGTATGATCTCTCCACCACTACCTCATGCTCCCTTAAGGAGATCTTCTCGCAGTAGTAATGCGGGAAGAGCCCATAATCGTTATGGTTATGAACATGACATTGCCAATTTTTTATCCTACTCTAATATATCCCCTACTTATCGAGCATTCATCGCTAGACACCACCTCTTTGTCTAAGTGTTGGCAGGAAGCGAAGGAAGATCCTAGGTGGAAAGCTGCAATGTTAGAGGAACTTAGGGCACTCGAAAGAAATGGGACATGGAAGCTTGTTCCATTGCCTAAAGGAAAGAGAGCAGTTGGATGCAAATGGGTCTTCACAGTAAAGAAGACGCCAGAAGGTAAGGTGGAGCGGTACAAGGCAAGGTTGGTTGTAAAGGGATACACTCAATCCTATGGCATCGACTGTGATGAGACATTTTCTCCAGTGGCAAAGATGAGCACTGTGAGAACACTGGTCTCTCTTGCAGCAAACCAAGGGTGGCAGCTGTATCAATTGGATGTAAAGAACACTTTTCTTCATGGGGATCTACAAGAGAAAGTATACATTGAGACCCCCCCCCCCCCGGGGTGTTGCACAAAGCAATCAACGAAAAATGTGTGCAAGCTGAATAAATCACTGTATGGACTCAAGCAATCTCCTCGAGCCTGGTTTGATAGATTCAGGAAAGCTGTCACAGGCATGGGGTACCGCCAGACCAATGCAAATCACACGATCTTCTTCCAGCATGCAAGAGGCCACATCACCATACTTGCAGTGTATGTGGATGATATAGTGATCACAGGTGATAATGAGGAGGAGATCACCCAGCTGAAGTCAAAACTCGCCAAGGAGTTTGAAGTGAAGGATTTGGGAATAATGAGGTATTTTCTCGGGATCAAGGTGGCTCGAGGAAGAGATGGGATCGTCCTCTCTCAGAGAAAGTATGTACTATATCTGCTCACAGAGACTGGTATACTGGAATGTCGATCGACAATCACTATGATCGATCAGAAAGATAAGTTGGAGGCAGAGACAGGAGAGTCTGTTGATCGTGAGAGATATCAGAGACTTGTAGGCAGATTGATTTATCTAGGCCACACTCGCCCTGATATCTCATTTGCTGTGAGTGTAGTGAGTCTCTATATGCATGATCCAAGGAAGGGCCACATAGATGCAGTTTTTCGTATCCTGAGATATCTGAAGGGCTCCTGGAAGAGGGCTATGGTTCAAGAAAAATGGATACCTGGGTGTTGAGGGGTATTGCGATACAGATTGGGCAAGCTGCAAGGATGACAGAATATCCACCTCAGGATACTGTGTCTTTGTGGGGGGGTAACATAATCTCATGGAGAAGCAAGAAACAGCCTGTGGTAGCACGGTCAACTACTGAAGCAGAATATAAAGCTATGGCTCTGGGAGTGTCAGAGTTGCTGTGGGTAAGAGCATTGCTGACTGAGTTAAAGCTGGACCAGGGAACACCGTTGCGTCTTCTGAGTGACCGTCAAGCTGCAATAAGTATAACTAACAATCCAGTCCAGCATGACAGAACTAAGCACATCGAGATCGATCGGTTCTTCATCAAAGAGAACCTAAAAAAAAGGGATATTAAAGCTGTTCGCTCAGTAGAACAAGTTGCAGATTGTCTGACTAAGGGTCTTAATTCATTGATTTTCTAAACTATGTAACAAGATGGGGATAATTGATATCTATCGCCCATCTTGAGGGGGAGTGTTGAGAGTATTAGTGGGTGTTTAGTCCCACATCTAGTAGAATAGTAGAGAGAGGGCTTAGCCTCTCCTATATATATGTAGCCCACCCATCAATAAAATCAAGCCAAATATTAAACCAAATTTCTATTGCTAAGTTGCACTACGAACACGTGGGTACTAGGTATTCTACATTCTAGGATTCTCATGCATAAGTAAGACACGTTACAACCTCAAATATTTATGAAATCATGCGTTATGGTACTCAATATTTTAGGTAATGCTCTTCCTCAAGTCTTTTGATATCTACAACAACTATCCCTAATACATGATATGATGTTGATCACAACTTGACATATTTCATTCTATGCCACATAAATAAAGTTGCCTGAGGTTATGGGTATATTGGTATATCTATATACACTTGGGTATATGTACAACATCACCTAACAACTAGGGTTGAAACTTTACAAACTATTTATCATCAACTAAATAAGTATTTGGTCTCCTAATCCATCCATCTAATCAACATAATACACTCGGAATTAAAAGATTAAATTCTGGAATTTTATTCTAAATCACAAAAAAACTGGAAATAAAAATTTATTTCTAGATCTAAAAATTCTACGCATCAACTAGGTGTTTAACAAGCTTTGGTACATGGGTTTTGCACAAGATTAATAGTATTAGCATGACATGGAGATGTGTTTTCAAAGATCTACGTCATTGATACACAAAATAATTATCATGAAAGAAAGATGAAAGAGGGTTGAAAGTGATAGAGAAATATACCTAGGTTGATTACCGTTGAACTTCACTCAAACGGCTTCGAAACCTCTTGGGCTCGAAGGGGGAGAAAAAAGGAAGAAGAAGGAGATGGAGAAGGAGATGAGGAAGGGAGGGGGCTGCCGTCCGCGGATGGAAGGAGGAGGAGGGGTTGGGTGCTAGGGTTTTGAGGGGGTTATATGTATAGATGATAGGAATAGATGCATGCATTGAGGGATAGATTGTTAGGGTGTTTAAATCATATGGCTAGGATTAATGAGAGCTTAAAAAGGTAATGGCTGCCATTTAATCATAGAGCTGCCATAGAAATATTTTTGAATGATTTAATGGATACAAAGATGGAAAGTGCAATAGATTATTCCCATAATAGAAAGGGGCTGATTTTAAATTTCAAAGGTTTGAAATATGTAATTTTGTGTGTGAAAATAGGTGTTTGGTGTGTTGTAGAGTGGGGGATGGGTGAATGAATTCAATTTCCTAACTTGAGAGGATTAGATATGCATGATGGAATCAATGGAGGAGGGTATGTAGGGATTTGAGAATTGGAATGAAAAAGAAAGTTTGAATTTGAATTGGACAAAAATGGAAAGAGTTTAATTAGAACATTAGGAGAAAAAAATTGAAATTGAATGGAGAGTTATTAGGAATATTTAGAATTCAATTAGAAATCTCATGAGGAATTGATTGAAGGATAATGAGAATTTATGGAGGGAATATTAGGAAAGTATTTGAAATAATTTGGAAAGTAATTGAGGAAATTTGATATGTATTGATATATTTTAATAAGGATAGATTTGGTTAGTGTAATGGGATTACCATTTAGGATTTGATTTGAATTAAAAAGGAATGAGGGAGTTGATTAGGTTAATTAGGGATAGATTGATTGAGGTGATTATGGATAAAATTTCATTCCATAACAAGATTTAGAAACTTTGAAATGAAAGATTATAAGGAAGAAGGATATGGTGTGCTTTTGTGTTGTTGATGGAGAGATAAGTGAGACAGCTATGGCAGGATGGATGGGGAGGGGTGAAGTGCTCGTGTGTGAGGGTTGTGTAAGCATGGTGAGAAATTATATGGAAGAGAAATTAAGTTGTTGTGGCATTCCATAGGAAATAATTCAATAGGAATATTAGGAACATTTTAGGAAGCAATTTAATAGGGATATTAAGAATAGGTATGCATAAATAGAATTCAAAATAATTTGAAATAATACTTGATTTATAAATCTTTTAAATCTAGTATATATACTAAATACGTAACAACCATAAATATGTATATTTATATTTATATACATATACGCACGAAAAAAAAGAAAGAATTAATATAAAATATAAGGGGGGTTTCCTAGTATATGATATTTAATGACTAGGATTATTGAAGGATTGAATACTTTCTATTTTTGGTGATTTGATTGGGATTTATAGATGAGATTTGAAATTCAAATCAGGGAGAAAGGGTGCCGGGTTCCTAGGTTCATTGCTTTTTTTTTTACAATACAAAACTATTATAATTAAATACTAAAATAGGCAAATGGCCCATTGCTAGTTAGCTATAAATTAGATTATTATGAGACAAATATTTATATAAGGCAATAATGATTTAAGAAATATCAATAATAACCATAGTAATAATGAAGAAAATTTAAATGGATGCGAAATCTAAATTTAAAAGAAAAATTTTGAAGGGGTTTACAAGTTGTTAGGATATTTAAATAATATAAATAAATAAAAATATTTAAGTAGTTATAAATTTAACTAGATAATGAGTTAGTATGTATTATTATATTATTTTATAATTAAAATAGTAAATTAAAGTTAAAATCATGTATTTATATTTAAATTAATTATTTAATTTTTAAGTTATAATTAACTAATAATTAATAATTTTGTTCACATTAATCATAAGTACTTAGTAATTATGATTAATAGTTAACCAAACTATTTGGTTAATTAGATTATTAGGTAATTAATATTTTATGATTATTAGTTAACCATATATAATTATGATCATGAGTATACCATAATATTAGGTAACTAATTTTTTTATAAAATTATAATATTTAATTAGTTAACCATAATATTTTGTTAATATCAACTATTTATATTATTAGTTAACTATAATATTTTCTCGTAAATACATCCTACTATCCAAACACAGAATTTGGATTATGTCAACTTCCAATTCCAAATTCTAACTTGACCAAACAGCTTTTGGTCCAAAATCCTGAAACTATAAATTCAGGATTTGGATTAAAATCCAAATATGGATTTCCAAAATCAAAGTCCAAATCAACTTCATGTTTACCAAACATGTCCTAAATGTATAAAAAAAATCTAAAATTTTAATAATTTATTAATAATATTTTAATAATATTTTCTTTCCCTTACGAAAAAATTTAATACTCCGATCTGAAATGGTTAATACTATCGATACCACTAATCTCGATACTTATAGGAATGATCTCGATACTTATAGGAATGATCTCGATACTTATAGGAATGATCTGATACCGATACTGCAAAACTTTTTCATAACACCGATAATTGATACATTATTGTATCTAATCCTAATTTGATAAATATTCACCAGGCGGTTTTCTATTATTAAGAATTTGGTTCACTAAGTCGGGCAAAGATTGTGTCCCAAACATTTTCAAAACTTAATAGAAATATCATCTTATCATATAATTTATTAGGATTTCATTCTAAAATATATTTTAACTTCAGAAACCCTAGATTTGTGACAGTAGCAATTATAATGGGTTATTCTCATTAATAACTTGAGATTTTTGAAACAATTATTATTGTGGACATTTTTTATGTTGCTTAAGATCAGCTATGGTGAACAGTGAATGTTAGTAACAAAGCACTGAAGTGTATTAGTAAAGTACAAGCGCACACACCCATGTATGTACACCCCCCAAACATATGCATGCACAAAACACAAACTAATGGATAATGTAATAATAACCTTTAAAGGAATATAGACAATATTCATAACCAGCATATTTACATCAATCTACCCTCAGGTTCTGACTGCCGCATCTCTATATTTAATTATCTGCAGGAACTTGGTGGCAAACAATTTCGTATTGGATAGTTCTAACAGCAGGTGTTTACTATAACTTTCACCCTCATTTCATGTTGCTTTGTGATAAATAGATAGCCCCTTACATTGTTTTATTTATAGTGTATTGCCACCGGGATTGAATTGCCTCCAAAGAGACATTCCATGCTATCTCAACTCTCCAATCTGTAAGTCATGTTTTACCTTTATCTTAATCATTAACTCTGTCATAAGCAAAAAAGATGATTCTTTTTGACATATTCCATTCCCATCAGTTCAAATACTTTTCTGCTAAATCTGCAGATTATAGCTTTGCTGTAAAGTGTGGTGGAAGCACTGCTATAACAGCTTCAGATGGAACTGTATATGATGTGGATAACACCAACCTCACTGCTGCATCCTACTATGTGACTGATGAGAACAGGTGGGGAGTTGGCAATGTTGGAGCCTTTGCAGATGCCAGCAATACTGGAGCTAATTACATAATATCAAATTTAGCCCAATCTTCAAACACTCTCAATCCAGAACTGTATCAGACTGCAAGGATGTCACCATCATCCCTAAGATACTATGGCCTTGGACTTCAGAATGGAAACTACACAATTAAACTATCCTTTGCTGAAATTGGCTTCCCCGATATACGCAGTTGGAAAAGTTTTGGGAAAAGGGTTTTTGATATTTATATCCAGGTACATGAATATTTAGAGCCTAACAATTTAGACTTACATTTTTTTTCTTAATCAAGTAGGATAACTATTTTGGTGCTAAAGAGAAGTGGGTGGAGCGTGTGTGGCAAAAAATGGTGTAGATGACTAATATAGAAGAAAAAATCTGCAAATATTTGACCAGTAATATGCTTAGAATTTATTTCACACCTATATTTCACTTTACATAAAGTTTTCAAAGAAATATATGGTTTTTGTTAGTGTTACAAAGGACTGAATTGAAGAAAACAGACACATACAAATATATACAACTTTTCTCTCTCTTCTTTCTCTTTGAAACAAATCAACAATATTGATTTTATTATTGGATGATACAATCAACAATATTGATTGTAATGATAGATTATCCAATCAACAATATTGATTGTATTGATAAATTATAAAAAATTATATAACTATGAATGTATATATAGATGGAGAATAGATCCATATCCGTATAGTAGAATTAATCTGTATCCATATAGGAGAAGGAATATGTATCTATATAGGTGATACATAAAGATATACTTGAAACTAATCCCAAATCTAATTATATCTTAACACCCCCTTCAAACTCATGTGGGTCAAACAATATGAGTTTGCCCAATAGAAACTGAAACCGTGGTGTGGGGTGTGACTTTGTAAAAAAAAATCTATCAGCTGATCACGGAGGTCATATGTGGTAGAGAAATAGTGTTGGAGTTGGTTCGTGCGCTCTTGGATGGCCCATACGCTTTTGGATAACGATAAAGAAGATGGTGGTGTCGAAGGACTAAATCTCGAGGTCCTGGCGGTAAGCTGCTGCCTCGTACGAGCTCTGCTATTTGGAAATCTGGATTGCTCTATGTTAAAACTTCTAGAGATAATCAATAATATTGATTATCTTAAAAAGACTCTGAACGGTCCTATGATTGAAGCGGCGACGACTGATGACGATGTAAATTGTACGTTGCGGTTTGATGATAGACTGACGACAGTGAGTCAGTTTTTGCGGTTGTAACCGAAGAAATTAACGGCAATGCCTAGAGATGACGATCTGGAGTTTGGCCAGTGAAGACGATGAAGCAGATGGATCTCTCAGAACGGTCCTAGGATTGAAAAATCATAGGCTTTGATATCATGAAACAAATCACAATATTGATTTTATTATTGGATGATACAATCAACAATATTGATTGTAATGATAAATTATCCAATCAACAATATTGATTGTATTAATAAATTATAAAAAATTATATAACTATGAATGTATATATAGATGGAGAACATATCCATATCCGTATAGGAGAATGAATATGTATCCATATAGGAGAAAGAATATGTATCTATATAGGTGATACATAAAGATAGACTTGAATCTAATCCCAAATCTAATTATATCTTAACACCCTTTCCTGTTTCATTCATGTTTCACCTAAGAACCAAACATCCGCTGACAACTATCTTATCTTGGGAGGGTGACAGAAGGCTAGCTTTATCCACCCCTACCCCCACCCCCAATGCACCTTCTTTCCTCGTCACTTGTTTTCATATCGCAGTAGTCCATCAATGATAGGTTAGATTCGAGCCAAACTGAAGCCAATAACCGTCAGAACTTATAGGGGTCCAACTGACGTCAAGTGAGTCGAGTGGATGTGGGTAGGGCTGCAGCCGACTGGTGTCTAGGGTCTGTATAGGGAAGCTGTCGGCAACAACAGAGGATCAAGTCCTATATGCTGCTGATGGCAGCATGGGTGCCCATATTTTGCTTAGTTTTATGTTAGTTTAGTTTTTTTTGGGTTTGAATAAAAGCCACATTGCAATGTCAGTTATAAGCTTTGGGTTTTGTTTGGAACATCGTATAGATTACGGTGGATTAATGTCCAAAATCACTTTGAAATGATTGGCACGAGGAAAACCAAGGTTCTGTTCTGACAAGAGACTGAGTTCATAATTATAAGGGAAGTTTGGTACTCATTTGGGTTCATGGGTGAGGGACACCAAGTCACTAAAGGGTAGTCGAGTAGCCTAACGGGTAAATCAGGGTCTACTTTTGGCGAGGGGCCAAGTAACTAGCGGGAGGTAGGATGAGCATTTACGAGGAGACGATTCAGTAAAGAGAACGGGGGTGTTAATTCCGCGAGGGATGTCACGCCCCCGGCCCCGCAGGGCCAAACGTTCTCGCATGGGCATGATGTCGCGCGAGCCTAAGTTGCGCCCGCGCAAGACAAGCACCGAAACGGCCGATGAAATGCTAATGCCACAGAGTCGCACAAATAGTCCCCAATGCAACAGAAGTTGAATAACACAAGTATGAAATAAAACAAATCTCTTTATTGATATTGAAACATAGGTTACACGGCGCTAGGCCAAAAGTTACATATCGCTCAAGCTCTCTTTCTCTCGAAACAATAAAATGTGCCAAGCGGCTTACAACTTTGGAATGATAACATAGGCGATGTTCCAATATATTATGGCATGTATAAATGCTCCAGCTCCAGCCACAATGCTCCAAAGATCCAGAGCGAATTTATGCCTTAGCGCGCACGAAGGAAACTCCGCACCGAACGAGGTACTCCCGGACCCTATAAGCAATATGGTGGGTTATCAGTACATTGAATGCACTGGTGGAGAGGCTTCTCGCCCACTCAACAAAACTAAACACGTTCATTTAGTTATGTGCACCAACTATTTTATTGTTTTTCTAGTCTTGCCTTAGGATCAGTTTCATGGCATATGATATAAAGTCTAACTCGTGTTACAGATATGAAGTATCGCATAAGATATGAGTAATACGGTGCGACTTACCAACTTACCAAGCGTCCTTCCCTGAGCAAAGATAACCATGCATAATGATGAAGCAAAGGAACACATATGAAAACTTAATGTGTTTCAAACGGTCCTTGGCACTACAATGCCGCCGGTAGAACTAAATAGTGTGTCATGCATCCATCTCTAACTGTGCAATGTGTCATACATCTACTTCTTGCCTTAATTCCAATGAACTCACCCGCGGATTGCCGCTAGCGAGCCTGACTTAATCTATATGAAAGTCGCTGGCCTACAAGCCATTATGGACATAGTCGCAGTAAGACGGTGGTTCCAGTACCCCAAAAACTGACCGAACTTACCCGTGCTAGCTGCAACTAGCGCGACTACCGGATTCCACCTAGGTCAAAACGATCCCGGTGCCCTGGCACCCCGTTCACTAGAACCATGCTTGTGCACAAGCTGTCTACGACCATGCAAGTCTCTTTTCTTAGATCTTTCTATTACTTCTCTTTTCTCAAACTTTACTACGGGCTCTCCGAGCCATTCCTTTAGTGACATTCCTTAGTGTCAACTTGCTGAGCTTCCAGAGCTCTTTCTTCTTTTTATGTTTCATTGTCCTTGTGCATTTCCCTAGTTCAGGAATACCTTGGAAACCTAACTGCCCCAAATACTTTCCATGTTTTCATTACTTGGCTCGGAACAACTATTTGATAGTCTTCCTGCCTCAACTGAGTGAATCGTGTTTCGTGTCGTACTTCCAGATCGTGTCATTATGTACGTAACAAGCACTGCATACGAAATTAATTTGATAAGGAAATCTACTTGAACAATTCTAAAACGGCAAGGCGAGCATGCATTTCGTTCAACCAGTTTTACTTCCATGTTCTACACAAATAGATAAAGAGTGGGATTATTCCATTAGCTATGTTGGTTCACTTCTATTATTAGCATGCATCAATAGATTTTTCTAGCGACTAGCATGTATCGTCCATGTTTTATGTGTGCGGGCCAAGCAAAGATAGGTTAATCGGAGCCACCCACCTTAGCGATGAATCGCATCGGCCGAGCGAGATTCCGAGCGTGACTTTGAAAAGCCTTAAGTCTGGACTTCTTCTGAAGGGCCAAGTCTGGATGCCTTTGCATCAAGCAAGTCATCTTGTCGAGCTAGGCGGGACAAGTCGTCGCACTTGCAACGTTTGATTCGGCTCTCCAGGTTGAGCGGAGCGGGTCGTTACATAATACACCACTCAGAATAAGTCTCGTCCTCGAGACTCCCTAAGCGCATCTTGTCCTACCGCACCACTATCGAATCTAGCTCAAGTATATTTTTTTCGTATCATTAGACCCGTTCGAACAAAACTTTCTATTTATTTTTCTCATTCCGCGTCGCACACGTGCTTAGTCAGTTTCATTGAATGACTCTATCACTCAATTCAAGCTGACTATTTCTACTCGATCATCGCATTCTCTGACTCGGTCTCTACTGCGCCTTAGTGCACAACTATATTGCTTAACACGGGATATGTTATAATCCATCGTGTACGAAGATATTACGCTGAGGCTAACTTAGCCAAATCGCTATACCCATCCATGCGAATCTAAGCATATTCACTTGCAGCTGCATTCGAGTTCAGCATATCGCGGAGTTTGGATCGTACACATATTTAAGGCGTCCCCGAAATAAATATATTTCAACCAAGCTTAGCGATAGCGAAGTCGTATAAGATACTGGTGAAGGCGTCACATATTTCTCATAACTCTTCAAGTTTGAATCTTAACTGGTCTTTCAATTCGATAGACTCCAAGTCTGATTCGCCTACATTTTATCTCCCGAAAACTTTGCAATACTATGTAACCATCGACCAACCAAACTCCAGATCGTTTCATTATATTTATCTTAATCCTCGAGCAACATGATTCCGTTGAGTCATTTACGTACATTCGTATCATACTCTCGATCACAATCTCCTAAATATTGATTTTCGTTCCATCGAATTTTCTGATTCATTATTGTGTCTTCCAAGCAACGATTCAATTCGTTATCCCAACTTTACTTGAGCATCACCCATTCCTATCATAAGCATTCCATCTGACAAATCCTCGGTATCGTCTCGTTCCCCTCCAACGCACGACCTATCCAATATAATTACTAACATCCAAGTCCTATCGTCCATTGCGTTCGTGTCAACATCAACTTTACTAGCGCACACTTCAAAACCAAGTCCTAACTCTACTACTTGCTACCCCAACTCTATGGTTTTACCCAAGCCATACTCTATGGTCGTTCACATTGGTTCTATCTCTTGGCATAGGGTCGTCTGCCTAACCACTAGGTCAGCTCACAAGGTGGTCAGCTCACAAGGTCATAAGTACAGTTCAAGTTCACGACTCTAATCGTGCAATCCGTTTACGATGTTCGCCCCAATTCCTAAGCTCAAACCATAGTCGGTGTTATCGGGTATTCTACCCGAGCTTGCTTCACTCAAATTTTTAAACATCGAGCAATGATCATCCTACCCACATCAACACATTCGTTGCACAGGGTTCGAGTTCGTTCAGCAAAGCCATCCCTAAGTTTCATTCATCTCACCGAATCTCGATACAAAATCATCGACACACTCATCTGAGCGATGCACACATCCTAGTCCTCAAGTCTAAGCGATGACGTCTACTAGTCCATTTCACAATTTCGATCACGGAGTCATAACCCAAATTCTCTAAGTCATTCATTCCCAATTCGCAACTCTAAACCACCAATTGCGCGTTATATTTTCTAAGTCACCAAATCCCGAATCAAATTTCTAAGTCGTCCAATATTGCTACGTATTCGATCACAAATCCACCGAGCGTGTCTTACTTCACGTTCTAGACTAATCCTCGAAACACGTACGATTTACTTGTATCATCAAGCCTACCTTAATATCAAACTCGTTTGTTTCGAATCAAAGATCAAACATCCATAATCTCGACATCCACCCAGTCGTATCTATTTAGTATCCGTCTATGCCACGATCAACATTTGCCTAACTAAGTCGTTCAAAACATCGATACTATCGTTCGTTCAATTCATAGCCCAACATCTAGTATTCCTCAAAACAATCAAGTTTAAAAATCAATTTAATAATCTAATCGTTGTTCATTCAACTTGAATATCCTCGAGTCCATGTCTATGCATCTTCGTTATGTTTCATTTCATCAAGTTCGTTTGCATAACCATCGAATCCATTCGCATAATCCTATACGTTCCAGTCCATGTCATCTACTTATCCTCGATACTTTTCAATATCCTCAAGCATTTCACATAAACATCGCTTCGCGTAACTCATTTTTGTTTCAGCCGAATACTATCTCCCGAACTAGATCCAAGATCTACTCATTCAATTCAAGATCAAATACGCTATCGTCTACCTCAAATCATCGAACCACATAATTCCTTAACTTGTATCAATTCGTGCTATCTTTCAACTATCGATATCGTATCAGCTAATTCAAATTTGAAACCACAACATCCATACTCGAGCTAAAATTCTATCGAACGATATCCTTCTAAATTCAAATTTTTCATGTGCACTTTCTCCTATCGCGCTGACTCTGATCACATCCTTAAGTCTTCAATCTTGACACAAAAACTTTATCCCATTGTTTCAATATGAATCGCACGCACGATCCACTAAGTTTCCTCGACCAATATATGCATTTCGTTACTTTGAATCGCTATCCAATATACTCCCATTATTCACTCAACACATCCTTGATCGTTTGAGCCAATCTCGTATGACACACTCGGTTTTATGGCTAGCTAAGTATTACTCGTTCTAGGCTTTGCACAACATCGCGTTGCTTGTTGACAAACTCATTGGTTCCCCGAAGTACTCGATCAATCAAATATCTCCAAGTTATTCTATACACTACTCAGGGTTCAAGCCATTTGATACATCCTCGAAACCGAATTCACATCGTTTACTTAACATCCAATCGATTCGTTCCTTAAAACTCTTGCAGGATCTCTTTGCGTCGCCTCGATAATCTTAGTCTTGTATATGCCTCTATCGATAGTCATCCACATAAACCATACTTTGATTCATAACTTATTGGCACAAATAACCGACAGAACCATTCCTCAAAATCCAAGCACAATCCTCTATATTTGCCTTAGCGATAATCGGATAACGTCACTATCGATTGCCATTCTAAATCCGACTTGTCCTTATCCGAACGATATTCAATCTCACTCGCAAACTCGTTCGGACCAAAGGGTCTAGGTGCGCGATACTCAGCACGACTTAGCCAAAAGGTTGTGTGCATAGCTATCCCATCCGAACAACATTCTAGTCTTGCACACTAACCCGCTAGTATTAGCGTACAGTTATTCTGGTTCGCACATAACTTGCTAACTCTAGCATGAGTCTACTCATATAATGTCCGACACAACTGTCACGCCCCGGGCCCGCGCCGGGGACGCTCGGCCGGACGGACCGCCTCCTCCTCGCCCCCGTAGCCGAATTTGAGCCAGACGCGAACCACCGTGCCTCGGTTGCACCGGACGCGAATCACCGCACCTGTCCCGCGGGTGCGAGGAAGGAAGGACGTGTGGCCCGTTCGAATATATCGGGACGTGATGCCGTGCGAGCCTGGGGTTGCGCCCGCACAAGGCTTTATCGTTTAAGTTGATCGTTGGCTATCATCGCATCTATCGAGTAAGCAGCGGAAAGGGACATTGTTGCAATGCAATGCATTTAGCCAACTGAGTATTCGGGACAATCGAGGGACTTGGGTTCCTTTATGCAAAGGCATTCGTTCCATATATTATGCCCCCTTATACGATAGCATCTCGGGGCACAATCGAAACCAGGATTCCGGGTCTTAGGGACTGTGGCACGCCTATCGCCCTCTCGGACGATCCAGTACCTGCAAGAAAGTAAAATGTTGGTGGGTCAGCACTTTTATAAGTACTGGTGAGATAAAACAACTGAACAGAAACAAGCATTCACTAAAACCAACACTAAGTAATCATGTTATAAAACATTACATTACTAGTGAACTTTCTAGTTTTACCTAGGTTCGTTTTATGCAGTTCGCTAGCAGAGTCATATTACATTGTTTGGAAACATCTTTGGAAACAGAGTTTCATATTGAATAAGCAAGCAAGCCAAGCCGATGTTCTGTTTCAGGGTGTGCGCAACGTGTCTCGTGAGACTCGAGGGACAAATGCATCGCTAGACACACATGCACATCTTAGGGGCAGTCCATCTATCCAAGCCAACACAATGAGCTAGCTATATGCAGGGCGGTCCCTGAGTATCTCAGGATCGGCAGCTGGTTGTACAACATACCAATGACTCATTCATCTGATGCTAATGGCAGTTGTGACCCATGGTGGCTAATGACGCATGCAGTTCAGCTCTCCACCAAAAGCCATTGTCCGACCGATGTGAATGCATGGAACACTATCAAATAAACTCTAGTATGCAGACGAGACGAACCATAAGAACAGTTATCGTTGTTGTGGGGCAATCCGACTTATCACTTGAACACATTCAGGCACAATATGGTTCTCTCGAAGCATAGACGATAGTGAACATGTACATGCACTCTTTTACAAGCGTTTCAGGATTCTAGTTAAGCAGACTTGTCGTTTCAAAGACAAGCTAGGTGAGTTCGTTCATTAACATGCAAGGCAGGTTCTATCATTCTCTTAAGAAAACATTGCAAGCAAAAACTCAGGTTATTATTAAGGCGTGCAAGAATCAGAGAACGAAATTCTGCCCACTCACCTGATACATAATGCCGACGCGGAGCGGGGCATTACATACTTACCAACCAACAAAAAGTTTCGTCCTCGAAACTTCAAGGATAAACTTCAAGATATTCCGAGCAGCGATAGTGCCATCCCTCGCCGTACTCAATCGAAACAATCAAGCAAATCAAGTTCAGAAAATATTTGCACTTTGAGGATATCTATGGACTTATCGTATGGAACGCTCTATTGCAATACCATATCGATAATATCTCAGAGTCATAGCAACGGATTTGGGCCAGAAGATCGAACCTGGCTCTGATACCATTCTGTCACGCCCCGGGGCCCGCGCCGGGGCCGCTCGGCCGGACGGACAGCCGCCTCCTCGCCCCCGTAGCCGGATTTGAGCCGAACGCGAACCACCGCGCCTTGGTTGCAGCGGACGCGAATCACCGCGCCTGTCCCGCGGGTGCGAGGAAGGAAGGACGTGTGGCCCATTTGAATATATCGGGACGTGATGCCGTGCGAGCCTGGGGTTGCGCCCGCACAAGGCTTTATCGTTTAAGTTGATCGTTGGCTATCATCGCATCTATCGAGTAAGCAGCGGAAAGGGACATTGTTGCAATGCAATGCATTTAGCCAACTGAGTATTCGGGACAATCGAGGGACTTGGGTTCCTTTATGCAAAGGCATTCGTTCCATACATTATGCCCCCTTATACGATAGCATCTCAGGGCACAATCGAAACCAGGATTCCGGGTCTTAGGGACTGTGGCACACCTATCGCTCTCTCGGACGATCCAGTACCTGCAAGCAAGTAAACTGTTGGTGGGTCAGCACTTTTATAAGTACTGGTGAGATAAAACAACTGAACAGAAACAAGCATTCACTAAAACCAACACTAAGTAATCATGTTATAAAATATTACATTACTAGTGATCTTTCTAGTTTTACCTAGGTTCGTTTCATGCAGTTCGCTAGCAGAGTCATATTACATTGTTTGGAAACATCTTTGGAAACAGAGTTTCATATTGAATAAGCAAGCAAGACAAGCCGATGTTCTGTTTCAGGGTGTGCGCAGCGTGTCTCGTGAGACTCGAGGGACAAATGCATCGCTAGACACACATGCACATCTTAGGGGCAGTCCATCTATCCAAGCCAACACAATGAGCTAGCTATATGCAGGGCGGTCCCCGAGTATCTCAGGATCGGCAGCTGGTTGTACAGCATACCAATGACTCATTCATCTGATGCTAATGGCAACTGTGACCCATGGTGGCTAATGACGCATGCAGTTCAGCTCTCCACCAAAAGCCATTGTCTGACCGATACGAATGCATGGAACACTATCAAATAAACTCTAGTATGCAGACGAGACGAACCATAAGAATAGTTATCGTTGTTACGGGGCAATCCGACTTATCACTTGAACACATTCAGGCACAATATGGTTCTCTCGAAGCATAGACGATAGTGAACATGTACATGCACTCTTTTACAAGCGTTTCAGGATTCTCGTTAAGCAGACTTGTCGTTTCAAAGACAAGCTAGGTGAGTTCGTTCATTAACATGCAAGGCAGGTTCTATCATTCTCTTAAGAAAACATTGCAAGCAAAAACTCAGGTTATTATTAAGGCGTGCAAGAATCAGAGAACGAAGTTTTGCCCACTCACCTGATACATAATGTCGACGCGGAGCGGGGCATTACAACAACTGGGCACAAATGCCTTCACATAACTATCTCGTTCAACAATTCATCCGCATAAATTTTCAAAAAATGTTAAGACTTATTATATAGAATATCCCACGGAACATCAAGAGAGATCCGAGACAATTCATCCGCATGAATTTTCAATATGAATCGTACGCAATATCCCACGGAACATCGAGAGAGATCCCACGCTGCAATGCGAGAAGATCCCCTAATCGTTATGGTTATGAATATGACATTGCCCATTTCTAATCCTACTATAATATATCCCCTACTTATGGAGCATTCATTGCATCGTTAGACACCACCTCTTTTCCTAAGTGTTGG
Source organism: Iris macrosiphon (assembly GCA_036927795.1). Classification (NCBI taxonomy): domain Eukaryota; kingdom Viridiplantae; phylum Streptophyta; class Magnoliopsida; order Asparagales; family Iridaceae; genus Iris; species Iris macrosiphon. The sequence goes on along the minus strand of JAYESA010000400.1, from coordinate 49,943 downwards.
CAAGAAGCGAAGGAAGATCCGAGATAAAAAGCTGCAATATTGGAGGAACTTGGGGCACTCGAAAAAAATAGGACATAGGAGTTTGTTCCATTACCTAAAAAAAAGAGCAGTTTGATGCAAATGGGTCTTTAAAGTAAAGGAGACGCCGGAAGGGAAGGTAGAGCGATACAAGGCAATATTAGTTGCAAAGAGATTCACTCAGTCTTATGGCATCGACTATGATGAGATATTTGCTCTGGTAGCAAAGATGAGCACTGTGAGAACCCTGGTCTCCCTTACAGCAAACCGTGGGTGGCAGCTTCATCAATTGGATATGAATAATACATTTCTTCATGGGAATCTACAAGAGGAAGTATACATGGAGACGTCCCTAGGGTTTTGCCCGAAGCAGTCGACAAAAAATGTGTGCTAGCTGAAGAAATTACTGAATGGACTCAAGCAATCTCCTCTGGCCTGGTTTGAGAGATTCAGGAAGGCTGTCACAGACATGAGGTACATCCAGATCAATCCAGATCACACGGTCTTCTTTCGGCATGCGAGATGTCGATGCCACGTCACCATACTTGCAGTATATGTAGATGATATAGTGATTACAGGTGATGAGGAGGAGGAGATCACCCAGCTGAAGTCAAAACTTGCCAAGAAATTTGAAGTTAAGGACTTGGGAATGATGAGGTATTTTCTCGGGATCGAGATGGCTCGAGGAAGAGATGGGATCGTCCTCTCTTAGAGGAAGTATGTACTAGACTTGCTCACAGAGACGGGTATGCTGGGGTGTCGATCGGAAGTCACTCCAATCGATCAAAGATATAAGTTGGGTGCAGAGGCAGGAGAGCATGTTGATCGTGAGAGATATCAGAGACTAATAGGTCGATTGATTTATCTAGGCCACACTCGTCCTGATATCTCATTTGTTGTGACTGTAGTGAGTCGCTACATGCATGATCCAAGGAAGGGCCACATGGATGCAGTTTTTCAAATTCTGAGATATCTGAAGGGGGCCCCTGGAAAAGGGCTATGGTGCAAGAACAACGGACACCTGGGTGTTGAGGGATATTGTGATGTAGATTAGGCAAGCCGCATGGACGACATAAGGTCTACCTCAGGGTATTGTGTCTTTGTAGGGGGTAACCTAGTCTCCTGGAGAAACAAGAAACAGTCTGTGGTAACACGATCGACCGCTGAAGCAGAGTATAGAGCTATGGCTCTAGGAGTGTCAGAGTTATTGTGGGTAAAAGTACTGCTGACAGAGTTAAAGTTAGACCAAGGAGCATCATTGTGCTTCTGAGTGACAGTCAAGCTGCACTAAGTATCTTTTGTTCAGCACGACAGAACGAAGCATATCGAGATCGATCGGTTCTTCATCAAAGAGAAGTTAGAGAACGGGATATTGAAGCTCGATCATGTTCGCTCAGAAGAACAAGTCGCAAATTGTCTTACTAAGGGTCTTAGTTCCTTGAGTCTTTCTAAACTATATAACAAGATGGGGATGATTGATATCTATCGTCCATCTTGAGGGGGAGTGTTGAGAACCAAGGACTAAACTATAATAGTCCATCTTAGAAGGGTGTTAAGTGTAAAAGGATCAAGGGGTATTTATACCCTCTTTATCAGAAATAAACCTAATTTTACTTTGGTCCAATATCTTTTGTTATTCAGCGTTGTCTCCTTGTTATTGGATCTTTGTTTCGTTAATTACCATTAATGGAACGTGGGGATATTTTATTTTTACCTTTTGGTGATAAAAAGTGCATTAAAAGTTGGCTGTCTTCAGTTTCGCGAGACGTGTCATGACCCGCGCCCGGGTGTTCGGGTACGAGTGCGTGGGCACGCCCATCCTACGCCGCAGTGTCGGCTGTAGAACGCTGTATGGAACTAGTACTGTATAACCAATACCTCATAATATAAAGGGAACAAATATTATACTCAATCATAAACTAAAGTAGATAGAAACATGTTGTAGTATATATATGTATATAAAGGTTACAGTACAAAATCTTGTATTCATAAATCATACAACTATAGTAAGTCTGCAAACTTTAACTATTGTCATAACTAGGTCTCCCGCTTGCAGCCTTCCTCGATCCTCCAGGAGGTAAAATCAGGCTCGAAGTTATTTCCCAAAAATCCATAATCGATGGGACACAGGTCCTTCTAAGTGCTACCTAAAATATTATCCAGTCAGGATTGGACGAGTATAATTCTAATAGCAGTTTCAATACATAATAATGACTATAAAACATTAATAGTACGTATGATGGATAAAAATAAACTGACATCAAAGCATGGTAAAGATTGAACAGGAAAAATAAATAAACAGAAAAAATGACATGTATCAACAAGAAAATCTATAGCCACTAAGTATTTTGAAATACTAGTTTGATTATGTGATCCGCTTAGGATTGCACAATGGGAGCCGGTTAATCATACGTGAAGTGTATGGTTAGCCTTTGCACATGAATTATATTTGCACAGGATTTAAGGGTATGATCACATATAAATTAGCATTTTTCTGTCCCGACTAGCATACATGAATCACACGAATATCAAGTATTACACAAGATCAAGGTCTAAAAACACAAGATATGCTAGTCCGTGTTTCTTCGTGTCAGAAATCAAGTACAACAATACTACATGTGTTATAGAAATTATTAGTAAAAAAACTATCAGAGACTGTACTCGCCTGGGGTCCAAAGCGGGTAAAACAAGTCAGAGTGTGTGACGGGGTCCAGATAACCTATATCATGAATAATTCACATTAATTAGTGAAATATAATTAAGTAGGTTTAACCCACTAGATTTCTAGGTCAATTTTATGCTATTTCTAGTTATAGATGAGACAAATATCTATATAAAAACTTAAATAAAAAAATAATGTATATATAAGATATATTTATAGATACATATGTATAGATACATACATATATATATAGATATACATATATGTAGATACATATATATAGATACATATATAAATACATATATAGATACACATATATATAAGATATATAGATACATATATAGATACAATATGGTATACATATATAGATACATATATAGTATACATATATATAGATACATAGATATATAGATACATATATAAATACATATATAGATACACATATAGATAATATAGAGTATACATATATATATAGATACATAGATATATAGATACATATATAAATACATATATAGATATACGTATATATAAGATATATAGATACATATATAGATACAATATAGTATACATATATAGATACAATATAGTATACATATATATAGATACATAGATATATAGATACATATATAAATACATATATAGATACACATATAGATAATATAGAGTATACATATATATATAGATACATAGATATATAGATACATATATAAATACATATATAGATATACGTATATATAAGATATATAGATTCATATATAGATACAATATAGTATACATATATAGATAATATAGAGTGTATATATATATATATATATATATATATATATAGATAGATAGATAGATAGATAGATAGATAGATAGATAGATACATATATAGATATACATATAGCTTTGCTATTGCTGCTGCTTGCTACTACTGCTGCTGCTTTGCTGCTTGCTGCTGCTCTGCAGCTTGCTACAGCTGCTGCTAGCTGCTGCAGCCACTGCTTGCTGCTGCTGCTACTGCAGTACTGCTTGTTGCTACTGTTACTGCAGCTGCTACTGCAGCTACTGCTTGCTGCAGCTGCTGCTGTAGCTCTGCTGCTCTTCTGCTGCAGCTCCCTTCCCTCTTGACACACACACACGCACACACACACATATATATATATATACACACACACACACACACACACACTTATCCTAGTTAGAGTTATATAAAAAAAATTGAAGAGGATCAAGGGTTACCTTATGAGGAGAACTCCTATTCCCTTGCTAATAGGGTTGAGGGGAGATGAGGGATGGTGAGTGAAGGAGGTGGGAAGGTGTTTATATAGAGTGGGAGGGTGTGGGTTGAATGTGAGGGTCATGTGAGAGGGAGGGTGAGTTGTCAAGATATTATTATGGTGAATTGACTATTTTGCCCTTAACCAATTCAATTTGGATTTTCTTCTTATGAAGAACAATCCAAATTGAATTTGACTTCTCATGGCTTTTGTTTTTATATGATTAATCTAATTAAATTCTTGATTAAAAGGTTTAACTACTAAGTACTAAGTTTAATTGTCTAATTAACATGCTAATAAAGAATGAAGGTTACAAGACGCAATGATCCAGGCTGGAGATAGAGATGACACAAGTGCTTATAATAAGGAAAATACAAACACTAGGATACATTGCTCATAGTTCTCTAAGGGATGTTCTCCCTTTGAGACCCTTCTCATTGAGTTCTCTAAGGGATGATTATCCTCTTCAAGGGATTGATGATTTTCATCTCTAATAACTTTTCACAAGCAATAACACTTCATGGTAGACTAGCTTGTAAGTGTTGTGGTGTGTGTAAATGTGTAATGCTGTAAGAATGGGGTGTGGTTTACATACCTATCCCTTGAAAAAATAGTTATTAGGGGGAGGCTGTTTTGTGGGTGAGAATCAATAGAAAGGAATGATAATCTGGGTGTAGGAATTGGGCGTTGTCGGACTTGCAACAACTAACCAGTGCCGGACTTTAGAATTTAAGACCCGATGCAAACTCTAAAAGTGGTGCCCTCAAAGCTTAATGTTCACATAATTTATTTTTTCATCGACGATGATACAATAATATTATCAACATAAAATTCAAGAAATAAAATAATAAACAAAATATAATATCCAAAATAATATATTTCATAATGAAATACTAATAAAATTGAAGATGTTCTAAACCAAAAATTAAAATTGTAACTTGTTTTGTTGTTCAATTACCTCTAAAAACACACACACACAGAGAATGAGATCGAAAGAGGAGATTGACAACGACGAAAAGGTAGAGAAGATTGAGAGTGTTGGACTGTTAGATTGACGGACGGGAAGAGAATTTTGAGAGTGACTACGCCAATTTTTTTTAATCTAACTAATTGATTTATCTCTTGGTTATTCTAGTACATGACGTTTAGATATCCTTTAATAAAAAAAATTATGCGGACTAAAATGATTAGAATGAGTTTATTGGGATTTTTTTTCAAAATTAGGCTTGCATATATTAGATAGTATAAAAATTGGTGCCCTCTAAAATTTTGGGCCTGAGACAACCGCCTCATAAGCCTCATATCAAGTCCGGTCTTGCAACTAAGCCATGTGGTAACATAGTTGTAGGTTATTGTATTAATGAATATTGGATGGAGTGCATAGAATTGATTAATGGGTTTGCGTAGTGTTTTGAATTGTGTAATGAAATGTGGTAATACAACACTCATGGAGCATGAACGAAATTGATTGGACCAAAAAATATCTTGCTAAATTAATTAGACAATTAAGCATGTACAATTGGAAATACCCTCAACATCAACGCAGGTCTTAGCCCTCAAAATGTCAAATAACCCTATCCTGAGTGAAATGTGGCAATTGATCCTAGAAACACTGTCATGGGGTGGGGAGTGAAAATTGGGAGTCCCTGTACAGTGGACACCATCTATGGTGTCTACGTAGATAATACGATTAATACTTGTTAATTTGGAAATGTTCTTTTAATTATGCATCTTTATTCGACTTTATATATTTATTGATTCAATGACATTTCAGGGACAACTTGCTAAAAAAGACTTTGATATTCGAAAGGAGGCTGGTGGAAGCTCATTTAAGGCTGTTGTGAAGAATTTTACTGCTCCTGTAACGAACAATTTCCTTGAGATCCATTTCTTTTGGGCTGGAAAGGGTACTTGCTGCGTCCCTACTCAAGGCTACTATGGTCCATCCATTTCTGCCATCAGTGTATCTCCAAACGGTAATCACAATTATTATAAGATATTAATAGTTTGCACTAAATGTGCTAACTCAAACAACATTACCTTTGTGATTCTCATTTTCAAAGTTACTGTCCAGACTTCATTCCTACTGTTAGTAACAAACCACCAACTTCCTCGTCCTCTTCAAAGACTGGTGTGATTGTGGGGATTGTAGTTGCTGTTGGAGTTTCAGCACTTTTGGCAACAATAGCAATTTTTCTATGGAGACAGAAGAAGAGAAGGCTTAACGCCGATGATGAAGGTATAAACTTATATCAACAGATCAATGTGAATGAATAAGTTTTAAGCTTTCCCATTTAACATTTTTCATGTACAGAACTATCTGGAATGGATGTAAGACCAGACACATTCAGTTATGCTGAACTGAGGACCGCAACAGATGACTTCAATCGTGCTAATATGCTAGGAGAGGGCGGATTTGGGCCTGTTTTTAAGGTTCTTTTTTATTCTAATCAATTTATTTAGATAAAGTACTCACTACTATTCTATTAAAATTGTAATATAAAATGTAAACATTCTACTATATATTACAAACATGCATGACCATTTTTTATCAGTAATGGCTAATAGCTCCCATCAACATTGGTTTATATGAAGGATCAATATTAAGTTCATAGCTGAAAACAGTAGTTATGGATGAAATTATCAGGATGAATTTCCATAGTGTATGTTGTTTGCTGATTGTATTGTAGTTGAACTTGGGAAGGGTTACGAGTCTAGAATAGAATTATGCAGAGAAACTCTGGGACCTAACGGTTTAAAAATTAGTAGGACGAAAATAGAGGATGTGAAATTAACTTCAACCAGATCTCAAAGAGAAATGAGAGAAGATTGAGAAGGATGTTGTTCATAGAATTAAAACATGATAACTAAAATGGATAAATGCTCATGCAGTGTTTTGCTATCATAAGATACCATCGAAGTTAAAAGAAAAATTCTATGGGGAAGCTATAAATCCAGCAATACTTGATCAAAGTATTGGGCAACTACAAAATAATGTCCAAAAAATGCAAAGTAAAATGAGAATGATAAGTTTAGTGGCAATATATTGAAAGATTGGGTAAGGAATGAGCATATTCGTGGGAAGTTACATGTGGCACCAATTTGAGTAAAGATGACAAAAGATCATCTTAGGTGGGTTCTACATGTACAATGTAACGTTCGTAGCCTATAGATGCACAAGTCAAGAACGATAAGCTATTAGTCATAGGAGCTGCTAGAATAGGGGTAGGCCTAAATGAACTTGGATTGAGGTAATAACAAAAAAAATGCTTTTTATTAATGTTATAGCGAGCATATCCCTTAAAAGAGATGAATTGAAGAAAAGATTTGTTGGTATATTAGAATATTCTTGGTATATTAGAATATTCTTGGTATATTTGTTGGTATATTAGAATATTCTGCATGGGATTTTAATGGGGTATTAATGTCAGATGAAGGATTGTAAGGCTATAAATAGCCAAGAGATTATCAATAAAAAATATAACAATTACTCCAAAATATTTTACATGGTATCAAAGCCCAAACCCTAGCCACCACCTCCCAAACCCTAGCCACCACCTCCCAAACCCTAGCCGCCACCACCGTCACACCGCCCGCCACCACCGCTGTCGCGCCGCCCACCACCACCACTGTCGCACCGCTCGCCCGCCAACACCGTCGCCGCTCACCCGCCACCACTACTGGGAAGCCGCGACTCCCGCGGAGCCTTCTGCCGTGGTTCCTGACGTCTCCTGCGGGTTATTCCAGACGTTGACATCGAAGGCCTAGATCTGATGGGGGAGAGACATGATCGGGTCTAGGAGAGGACGAAGAGGGCGAACGTGAATCGTGGGACGAGTATGAGGTGATCGGAGAAGAAGAGGATCGATGGAGGAAATCATCAAGAAGTTGGATTCTGCGGAGGTCGCAACGTTGATGAAGCTGATGAAACTGTCGGCTGGTGAGAGCGCGATACGAACATTGGCGAAGTTGGAGCTTCCATCCATCGATCTGAAGCTTGATGGACCGGCTACCTACCTGAGTTGGTCACGACGGGTGAGGAGAACCCTCGCAGGGAAGAACCTGGAGGGTTTCTTGTCAGGAGAGAAGGCAGAGACGGATGAGGGCTTGGCAGGACGCGACGAGTGAAAGTCCACTCATATGGTGGTATACATTTGGCTCATCAATTCTTTAGTCCAGTCGATCGCCGCCATAGTGGATGGCCTTGAGATGGTGAAAGACGTGTGGGAGAAGTTGAGGAGAACCTACGATGGCGTGGGAAATAACTTGAGGGTTTTCTAGATCAAAGGGGAGATCGACGACACTGTACATGGAGAGAAGATGGTACAGGAGTATGCCACGGAGTTGGAGCGTCTGTCGTTGGATTATGATCACTTCTCAGATCCGACGAGCTACGAGTACCCGAAGTGTAAGTAGAGATAGGTATGTCTGCAGGAGAGGACGATGAAGTTTCTTAAGGGGCTGGCCGCAGTGTTTGCTCAGAGGACAACACTACTACTAGCCCAACCGAAGATTCCTACACTTGAGGAGGCTATCTCAGCCATGATCCAGGAGGAGACTTATATCAAGCTACAGGCAGGGACAGGTGGTCCTCCTGAAGTGAAGACAGCACTGGCGGTTGCCAATTGAGGCGGCACAGGACCTAAGGGAGACCTCCGGCGGTGTTACAACTGCGGGAAGGTGGGCCATCTGAGATATGCTTGCACCAAACCACCCAAGGAGGGAGATTCAGGTGGTAGACGTGGACAGTTTGGAGGACGTGGTCGTGGTCGTGGGGGTCGACGGGGTGGTCGAGGAGGTTATCGGGCGAATATGCTGGTAGCAGAAGGCAAGGAGGGAGCTAATGGTGCCTATACTGAGGAGGATAAGGCACTACTGGGCATGCTGGAAGTACTCAGGAGAAAGCAGAGAGCGTCAAGCGATAGAGACAGGAGGAGTGGGACTGAGGAGGCGTCCACCTCAGTTTTCGCCAGAGGCAACGCTGCTATGTATGTCCATCCATCGAAAGGTACCGATGACTCACTCGTCCTTGCATCTACGTCTTCCTTTAGATCATCGGACTGGATTGTCGATTCGGGTGCGTCTTAACACATGACAGGGAATGCTAGTGAGTTCTCTTCCTACACTCACCTAGCATCTGCAGACAGCATTCAAACAGTCGATGGTACTTTCAGCCAGTGGTCGGTAAGGGTACTGTCGATTGTACATGTTCGGTAAGATTATCCAATGTTTTACATGCTCCTTCTTTTCCAGCCAATCTTTTGTCCATTAGTTCTATAATCCTCCAACTAAAATGCATTGTCTTTTTTGATATTCCTAAGGTGATCTTCCAGGAGAAGGAGACGGGACGAAGACTTGGGACTGGCACTTGGCATGATGGACTGTGGTACCTGGATCGGGAAGAACTGGACTCAGCATTGGTGTTTGTGGAAGAAAGGGCAAGAATAGGAGGACCAAAGATGAGTGCCGAGGATACACTGATACTCCATCATAGGCGTTTGGGACACTCCTCTTTTGGTATTTTGAGTAGGTTGTATCAATCTATTTATGAGAAGGGAAATAAGGAGAAACTAGTATGTGATGCATGTGATTTAGACAAACTTACTAGGAGCTCATATGTTGGTGTGGGCCATAGAAGCTCTTCTGTTTTTGATATTATACATTCTGATGTCTGGGGGCCGTGCGCCACAACTACTATAAATGGTTACAAGTATTTCGTCTCTTTTATTGATTGTTCCTCTCGTGTCACCTGACTGTATTTGATGAAGAATAAGAGTGAGTTCTTTGCCTGTTTTCGGGACTTTTATAAACATGTCCAGACTCAGTACAGAGCAGTGGTGAAGGTACTAAGGTCTGACAATGGAACAAAGTATACCAACAAAGTACTTGAGGAATACCTGTCAGCTCAAGGGATACATCATCAGACCACCTATGCATACACACCAGCACAAAATGGAGTAGAAGAAATGAAGAACAGACACCTTCTGGAGGTGCCAAGGAGCATGATGATCGCCATGAATGTCCCACAGAGTCTGTGGGGGCATGCAGTGTTGACAGCAACTCGATTGATCAACAGGATGCCCTCGAAGGTACTGGGATGGAAGTCTCCATGTGAGATATTGCAAGAAAATAATAGTGGGATACTCCCACTAAAGGTGTTTGGCTGTGTATGTTTTGTGAAGGACAACAGACCATCTATTGGAAAACTTGATCCCAGAGCAGTCAAGTGTGTATTCGTGGGCTATTCGGCAACTTAGAAGTGGTACGTGTGTTGGAGTCCATTAGAGAAGAAGAAGTTTATGAGCATGGATGTTCACTTCAGGAGTTTGAGCCATAATACCGTCAGGAGGGAACCTCGTCCATGAGCAACTCACCTGATACTGAGAGTATGAGACGAGAGAGGGAGATTGGTGACAGTGTGGTGACCGATTTAGGAGTATGGCATGGAGGAACGTTTGAGGAGGAGCAGGAGAGTGAAGAGGAAAAGGGGGAGGCAATAAGAGGGGTTAGGCCCACGGCTCAGGGGGGGTTACTTACCTACAGCAGGAAAGGGAAGTAAACTGCATGACCAGTACCTATAGTGCCAGTGCCAAGTCCCTTGCCTGCGTCATTCTCAACTCCTGAGACACCTACACCACCACCACCAGATTCCCCTTCAGGTGATATCATTATTCCTACTCCTCCCATACCATTATCAGTACGGAGGACCACTCGCAGCAATGCGAAAAATCCTCCTGATAGATATGGTTGGGACCTTGCTCAGTTTGTTTCATATAATAACATATTTTCTTCTTATGGAGCATTCATTGCATCTTTGGATAGTATTACTGTACCTAACAATTGGCAGGTTGCCAAGAACGATCCAAAGTGGAAAGCGGCGATGCACAAGGAGTTAGGCGCTCTTGAGAAGAACCACACTTAGGAACTGGTAAAACTGCCAGAGGAGGAAAAGGGCAGTCGGATGCAAGTGGGTCTTTACTGTAAAACAGAACCCAGATGGAAAAGTAGAGCGCTACAAGGCTCGACTGGTGGCAAAACGATACAATCCGACGTACGACATTGACTATGATGAGACCTTTGCACCAGTGGCAAAGATGAGCACCGTCAGGACCCTGAGTTCTTTGGCAACGAATGGTGGATGGAAGCTACACCAACTGGATGTGAAGAATACATTTCTTTATGGGGATCTAGTGGAGGAAGTGTACATGGAGATACCACCAGAATTCTGCACCGATAAGACAGTAGGCAAGGTCTGCAGGTTAAAAAAGTCCCTCTATGGACTGAAGCAGTCTCCTCGAGCGTGGTTTGACAGATTCAGGAGGGCGATGATAGGGATGGGATATCAGGAGATCAATGCTGATCATACTGTGTTCTTCCGTCGGAGTGGAGGCCACATCACCATGCTTGCGGTGTATGTGGACGATATGATTATCACAGGAGATGATGAGCAGGAGATTGCCCGAATCAAGGGGAAGCTTGGCAAGGAGTTCGAGGTGAAGGACCTTGGTCTTCTTCGGTACTTCCTTGGGATTGAGATTGCTCGAGAAGCAGAGGAGATTGTTCTTTCTCAGAGGAAGTATGGGCTGGACCTTCTTACAGAGACAGGGATGTTGGGATGCAGACCTGCAGCGACGCCGATCAACCAGGGGTTCAAGCTGTGTGCTGAGGCTGGAGAACCAGTTGACCGAGACAGATACCAGAGACTGGTGGACAAGTTGATCTATTTGAGCCACACACATCCTGATATCTGCTTTGTAGTGAGTATGGTGAGCCGCTACATGCATGACCCAAGGAAGTGTCATATGGACGCAGTGTACCAGATTCTGAGATACTTGAAGGGTGTCCCAGGAAAGGGGTTGATATTCAGGAAGAATGCTCACTTGAGCATCGAGGGCTACTGTGACTCTGACTGGGCTAGCTGTACTGATGATAGGAGGTCTACCTCGGACTATTGCATATTTGTAGGAGGCAACTTGGTCTCTTGGAGGAGTAAGAAGCAGTCAGTGGTGGCCAGATCGACCGCTGAAGCGGAGTACTGAGCTATGGCCTTCGGAATTGCAGAGCTGCTATGGCTAAAGAGTATGCTAGTGGAGCTGAAGCTGGATCAAGGAGCCAAGATAAAGTTGTGGTGTGACAACCAGTCAGCCATCAGTATCGCCAACAATCCAGTGCAGCATGACAGGATCAAACACATCGAGATCGATAGGTTCTTCATCAAGGAGAAGTTGGACCGTGGACTACTGGAGCTAGGTCATGTTCCAACCAAGGAGCAGGTAACAGACAGTATGACCAAGGGACTTAGCTCTGCAGATATGATTAGAGGATGTGACAATATGGGCTTAGTGAATATCTTTCACCCATCTTGAGGAGGAGTGTTGGTATATTAGAGTATTCTTGGTATATTTGTTGGTATATTAGAATATTCTTGGTATATTTGTTGGGATATTAGAATATTCTACAGGGGTTTTAATGGGGGTATTAATGTAAGATGAAGGGTTGTAAGGCTATAAATAACCAAGAGATTATCAATAAAAAATATAACAATTACTCCAAAATATTCTACAAGATTTAAATAGCCACCCCAAGATTTTGGAATAAAGGCCATCGTTGTTGGTGTACAAGTACTTAGTAAGCTACATTAGACAACTACACCAGCATAAATAGTTGTGTTAACTTCATAGTACAAAGGATGTTAGGTTAGGGAATAATGTGTGGCCTTATTATGTGTATAACTTAACACATGTAGCTGGGCACATCATGTACTGTTTAATATTTCTTGTGCCATTATGTACTTTGCTTGTAAATTATAATTGTAAATAGTAGGTATAGGCATCATGTAAATATGTATCTACAGTGGAAATACCATGTAACTTTTGCTGGTTTATCAGAAAAGACTTCTTTTTCCTTAGCAAGATATCTATCTACGCATTTTAATGAGATTTCTCATATAATATGAAGTTTCCTAAAAGCACAGAATATGAAGCGTCCATTAAGAATGAATTTATCATACCATAATGTGCATAATCTCAGGGCCTCTCCTTTTTGTACCAATTAGTACTGACATATCAATTGTAAGCTTTTCAACTCAAATAAATACAATAAGTCATAAATAAACTAAAAACATAAGTTACTAGAGGTAGCTGATTCCCCTGCTAAGAGTTTGTTATGGATCTTAGCTCCTCAAAAACACAGTTGGTGCCACTATGTATTGAAGTTTTGGAAACTATAAAATATTTCCTTATAGCTTTCAATTTGGTTCTTTATATATCTCCTAACTTTGAATCTGAATATCTTGAATAAACCTTCAAACATGATCACTCACTATCATCATTCTATATAGCAATCTCAGACAGCAAGGTTTCTTTTCCTTTGTAGTTCCTTGTGCTTCTTTACTTTCTTTCTTGTACCTCTCCGAGCAATGTTCTCCTATTTCTTTTTAATGAAATGTTGGGGGGATTTGCTTTCTGTCTCATTAATGAAAATTATCTATGAAAATAATTAGATACACCATTTTACTGAAAAAGAAAAGGAAGCAAACATATAAAAGGGGAATATATAATTGCAACTAATAATATTTTGTAATGTGCAGGGTAAACTGTCTGATGGAAGGCTAGTGGCTGTGAAGCAACTGTCAGTGGCATCCCACCAAGGGAAGCGACAATTTATGGCAGAGATTGCGACGATATCTGCTGTGCAACACCGAAACCTTGTGAAGCTGTATGGTTGCTGCATTGAGGGAGAGAAAAGAATTTTGATTTACGAGTACCTGAAGAACAAGAGCCTAGATCAAGCAATCTTTGGTAAGCTGTGATAAAGGCATTTCACAAGAAATCATTCATCAATATATATATATATATATATATATATATATAAGGAAGGATCCACACACATACACACTGTAGAAATTAGTTGATTATTTGATTGATTGTCTCATTGGCATTATATAGCCTTACAGTCATTAATACAATGATCTCAATCATTATGACAATAATCTCATAATGGAATATCCTGTGACATATTCTGGCATCCCAAATATGTCCTCAGGATATTCCCATGTGCTTATACTATACTTAAATATGACACCCAACATACCATATCAACACACCCCCTCAAGATGGGTGAAAGATATTCACTAAGCCCATCTTGTCACATCCTCTAATCATGCTCACTGAGGCGAGTCCCTTTGTTAGTCCATCTGCTACTTGATCCCTGGTTGGAATAGGGCCAAGCTCCAGTAATCCCCTATCCAACTTCTCTTTGATGAAGAATCTATCAATCTCGATGTGTTTGGTCCTGTCATGCTATACTGGATTGTTGGCGATACTAATAGCTGAATGATTGTCACACCACAGCTTCATCTTGGCTCCTTGATCCAGCTTCAGCTCCACCAGCATATTCTTCAACCATAGCAGCTCTGCAACTCCCAAGGCCATAGCTCTGTACTCTGCTTCAGCTGTCGATCTGGCCACCACAGACTGCTTCTTACTCCTCCAGGAGACTAAGTTACCTCCTACAAATATGCAATATCCCGAGGTAGACCTCCTGTCATCAGCACAACTAGCCCAGTCAGAATCACAATAGCCCTCGATGCTCACGTGATTGTTCTTCCTGAATATTAGTCCCTTCCCGGGAGCACCTTTCAAGTACCTCAGAATCTGGTACACTGCATCCATATGACCCTTCCGTGGGTCATGCATGTAGCGGCTCACCACACTTACTGCAAAGCAGATATCAGGACGTGTGTGGCTCAAATAGATCAACTTGCCAACCAGTCTCTGGTATCTGTCCCGGTCAACTGGTTCTCCAGCCTCAGCATCAATCTTGAACCTCTGATCTATTGGTGTCGCTGCAGGTTTGCACCCCAACATCCCAGTTTCTGTGAGAAGGTCCAGTGCATACTTCCTTTGAGAGAGAACAATCCCCTCTGCTTCTCGAGCAATCTCAATCCCAAGGAAGTACCGAAGAAGGCCGAGATCCTTCACCTCGAATTCTTTGCCAAGCTTTCCTTTGAGTTGGACGATCTCCTGCTCATCATCTCCTGTGATAATCATATCGTCCACATACACCGCAAGCATGGTGATGTGGCCTCCACTCCGACGGAAGAACACAGTATGATCAGCATTGATCTGCTGATATCCCATCCCTATCATCGCCCTTCTGAATCTGTCAAACCACGCTCGAGGAGACTGCTTCAGTCCATAGAGGGACTTCTTCAACCTGCAGACCTTGCCTACTGTCTGATTGGTGCCAAATTCTGGTGGTATCTCCATGTACACCTCCTCCACTAGATCTCCGTGAAGAAACGCATTCTTCACATCCAGTTGGTGTAGCTTCCATCCACCATTCGCGGCCAGAGAAATCAGAGTCCTGACAGTGCTCATCTTTGCAACTGGTGCAAAGGTCTCGTCATAGTCGATGCCGTACGTCTGACTGTATCCTTTGGCTACTAGTCGAGCTTTGTAGCGCTCAACCTGTCCATCTGGGTTCTGCTTCACGGTAAAGACCCACTTGCATCCAACTGCTCTCTTCCCCTCTGGCAGTCTCACAAGCTCCCAAGTGTGGTTCTTCTCCAGAGCTCCCAACTCCTCGTGCATTGCCGCTTTCCACTTTGGATCGTTCTTGGCAACCTGCCAATTGTTAGGTACAGTAATACTATCCAAAGATGCTATAAATGCTCCATGAGAAGAAGAGATATGGTCATAAGAAACAAACTGAGCAATATCCCAACCATATCTGTTTGGAGGATTTCCTGCATTGCTGCGAGTGGTCCTCCGTACAGATAGTGGTGTGGGAGGAGTAGAAGTAGGAGGAATGATATCTTGTGAAGGAGGGGGTATCACCTGAAGGGGGGTTGGTGTCGGTGCCTCAGGAGTTGGGACGAACGCAGGCAAGGGACTTGGCACTGGCACTGTCGGTACTGGTCCTGCAGTTTGCTTCTCTCCTGCTGTAGGTAAGTAACTCTCCCTGAGCCGTAGGCCTAACACCTTCACCTTCTTGTCCCTTCTCCGTGCCTCCATGCCAAACTTCTAAATCGGTTACCACCAAGTTCTCCATCTCCCCCTCTCGCCTAATACTGGCAGTATTAGGCGTGTTGTGTGAAGTTCCGTCCTGGCGGTAGTATGGCTCATGCTCCCGAAAGTGGACATTCATACTGACAAACTTCTTCTTCTCTACTGGACTCCAGCACACATACCCCTTCTGGGTCGCCGAGTAGCCTACGAAGATGCATTTGACCGCTCTAGGGTCAAGTTTCCCAACTGATGGCCTGTTGTCCTTCACAAAACACACACACCCAAACACCTTCAGTGGGAGTATCCCACTATTATTGCCTTGCAATACCTCACATGGGGACTTCCATCCGAGGACCTTCGAGGAGGGCATCCTGTTGATGAGTTGAGCTGCTGTCAACACTGCATGCCCCCACAAACTCTGTGGAACATTCATGTCGATCATCATACTTCTTGCGACCTCCAGAAGGTGTCTGTTTTTCCTTTCTGCAACTCCATTTTGTGCTGGTGTGTATGCACAGGTGGTCTGATGCTGTATTCCGTGTGCTGATAAGTATTCTGCAAGCGTCCTGTTGGTATACTCCGTTCCATTGTCAGACCTCAGTACCTTCACAACTGCTTTGTACTGAGTCTGGACATGCTTATGGAAATCCCGAAAACAAGCAGGTACATCACTCTTATTTTTCATCAAATATAACCAGGTAACACGAGAGGCACACTCAATGAAAGAAACAAAGTACTTATAACCATTCATAGTGTTAGTAGCACATGGACCCCAGACATCAGAATGTACTACCTCAAAAGCAAAAGTGCTCCTATGACCCGTGCCAACATATGAGCTCCTAGTAAGTTTTCCTAACTCGCACGCATCACATATTAATTTCTCTTTATTTGCTTTTGCATAAATCTCTGGATACAACTTACTTAGAGTATCAAAGGAAGAATGTCCCATCCTCCGATGATGGAGTATCAAGGTATCCTCAGTCCTCTGCTGCAGTCCTTCCATGCCAGCCTTCTCTGCCATAGATACTAATGCTGAGTCCAGTCCTTCTCGATCTAGGTACCACAGTCCCTCATGCCAAGTGCCAGTCCCAAGTCTTCGTCCTGTCCCATTCTCCTGGAAGGTCACCTTAGAAATATCAAAAGAAACAATGCATTTAAGTTGGAGGATTATAAAACTAATGGACAAGAGACTGACTGGAAAGGATGGAGCATGTAAAACATTGGATAATCTTACTGAACCTGTACAATTAACAGTACCCTTACCGACCACTGGCTGGAAAGTGCCATCAGCTGTCTGAATGCTGTCTGCTGATGCTAGGTGAGTGTAGGAAGAAAACTCACTAGCATTCCCCGTCACATGCCGAGATGCTCCCGAGTCGATAATCCAGTCTGATGATTTAAGGGAAGAGATAGACGCAAGGGCAAGTGATTCGTCAGTACCTTCTGATGGATGGGCATACATGGCAGCGTTGCCCCTAACAAAGAATGAGGTGGACGCCTCCTCTGTTCTACTCCTCATGTCTCCCAGTGTCTGGTCCTCCACAGTAAATGTGCCATCAGCTTCTCCGTTCCCTTCTGATATCAGGAGGTTCGCCCGATAACCTCCTCGGCCGCCTCGTCTACCCCCTCGACCCCCGACCACGTCCTCTATTATATCCTCGTCCGCCGAACGGTCCTCGTCCACCACCTGAATCTCCCTCCCTAGGTGGTTTGGTACCATCTAATTTCAAATCGATGGAGGGAAGCTTCAACTCCGGCGACGTTCGTGTCGTGTTCTCACCAGCCGACATCGTCAACAACTTCATCAACGTCGCCACCTCTGCAGAATCTAGCTTCTTGATGATCTCCTCCATCGATGCGTCGTCTATCCAATCACGTCACGTCCGCTCCACGACTCACGCTCGTCCTTGTCGTCCGCTCCTAGATCCGAACATGTCCTCCCTTTTTTCAGATCTAGGCATCCCTATTAGGCGCTGTCTCGTGCTGGTGCGGAGGAGGCGGCAGCACGCATGTCACAGCCGCCGTCGCAGCAGCAGTCGCAGCAGCAGTAGTAGCCGCAGCAGTAGCGGGACAGGGCAGCAACAGCGAAGGGCGGCCTGCGAAGGGCGGAGAAGAGGAGAGAAGGGAAAAAAAAAAGGGGGGGTCGTGGAAGAGTTCGGCGACGGCTAGGGTTTGTGGAAGCTTGGTGACGGCTAGGGTTTGTGGAAATTTGGCTCTGATACCATGTAGAAATTAGTTGATTATTTTATTGATTGTCTCATTGGCATTATATAGCCTTACAGTCATTAATACAATGATCTCAATCATTATGACAATAATCTCATAATGGAATATCCTGTGACATATTCTGGCATCCCAAATATGTCCTCAGGATATTCCCATGTGCTTATACTATACTTAAATATGACACCCAACATACCATATCAACACACACACACACCCCTATTATGCATCCCCATATTTACAACGTTGGATCTTGTTTAAGTCATCTAATCTTAACCGTTACTTTGAACCATTTAAATCAATGGTTAAGATTATATGGCTTAAACAAGATCTAACGGTTGATAACATGGGGATGCTTGGGGATGCAAACAATCGGGGATGTGGATCCCTATATATAACCTTCCCGACTCTAATGGTCAGCACTAGCAGGTGGAGACATAGCGCATCCTGACTAGGTGGGTTCAGTCCCACGAGGAAGCGGATTATTCCTTCCATTTATTGTAGGAGTTTATATATATATATATATATATAAGTCCAAGTGGTAGGAGTGGAAGGCATCCACCCAAAGGTCTTGGTTCAAGCCTTAGGAGAAACATTTAATTTCCCATGTGGTGGTGGGAATTAAATGACTCAGCAATGGGCGGGCCAGGTGTGGACCAGGCGGATTGGGTGCTGGCCTTCGGGCAAGGTTTGTGGACCTTCGGGCCGAGTTTATAGGCCTCCGGTCCGGGTTGGTGGCCTCCAGGCCGGGTTGTGGGACATTATGACATTATATGGCCAAAAATTATAATAAAATTACCATTTTCAATATATATATTATTTATTTATTTATTTGATACAGGTAAGAGCAATTTGCACATAGACTGGCCAACTCGTTTTGAAATATGTTTGGGTACAGCGAGAGGTTTGACATATCTCCATGAGGAGTCAAGGATTCGGATTGTACATAGAGATGTTAAGGCTAGCAACATACTCCTTGATGTGGATCTCAGTCCAAAGATATCAGATTTTGGTCTTGCTAAACTATATGATGACAACAAGACTCATATTACCACAAGGGTTGCTGGTACAATGTAAGCAATTGCAGTTTTCCATCTTTTTCCCCGTACTTAACAATTTATATGCTTATCATTAGCATATACCACTATTATCTGAAATTTGTCAAGCTGAGTGATAGCTCATGCCCATTTATGATAATTCTTGCCTTTGGCGTGCATGACGGTAGCTTTATTATGATTTCACAGATCTCGGCATGTACTGGCTTCAGATCCATATAAATTCATACATAAATATACAATTAGAAGTGAAACTTAAAAACTTCTCTTTTGGATTGTGCATATCCATGTAGTCTCGATCCTTGTACTTTTACGTCATTTTACCAATGTGCATCCTTGTTTCTTATTGGATGGGAACATTGTAGCTCTTGCGGTTTCATCATTGTCATAGTGTATCTGTGTTACATTGTGAACTATATTAAGTTTTGGAAAATGTTACTACCTATAGAGTAAAAGTTCCTCTTGAGATGTCTAATGCTCTGTTTCGTCTATCACCACTTACTTTGCATAGCACAAACTGACGAAACTCTATGTTGTATCAGTGGTTACCTAGCACCAGAATATGCCATGAGAGGACATCTCACCGAAAAAGCAGATGTGTTTGGATTCGGGGTGGTTGTGATGGAGGTTCTTAGTGGAAGACGAAATGCAGATACAACCCTTGACGAAGAGAAGGTTTACCTTCTTGAATGGGTAAGTATTTTCTTCTAGCTACTTTATACATGTCAACCTGGATATATTGACATTAGATATACTGATAACCTATTAGTTTAGATGTTTGATAACCCATAGATTTGTACCACTTGATAACCTATTAGTTTAAAAATAAGTAGGATTAGATGTTTGATCATCATCAACATTATCCAACCCTTCAGTTCTCCCTCATAATGGGTTCAGCTTTGGAACATAATAAAGCTTCATAAAGACAGGACAAGGTTTTTATGACCAGCCGCCGACTTGACATCTATCATCTGTGTTTGTGTCAAATTTCTAGCAAAGGTAATTATGAGATGAGAGGGTCATGCCACAAATCTAGATGACCAGTTGGCAGGAAAGTAAGTGTACATTTTGGATATACACTATAAGCTCATGCAATCAAGTAGCATTCTTCAAGTTTTCCTAGACTATAAAGAGGCAACACGATACAAATTTTGTAATAGTTGGTTGCATTAAGCTTTGTCGTACATTAAGCCAAAGAGTGAAAAGGAATGACAATCCCATTAGGGGTAAAAGTTCAATGATAATATCTTTCTTTTTCTTTCTTATAGATTTCCGGAACCGAACAGAGCATAGTTGCACATACTCTCCAACTATATAAAGTTGTACAAGCTACTTTGATGGCCAAATTTATTGATTTAATGCATCACTGGTACACTTGAAGAAGTTCATTCAACTTAAAGAGTGTAACCCTCATCCTTAAATTTTAGTCAATTTATCTGATAAATGCTTCAAATTTTACTGATTTGTGCTTCGCCTTTTCAACTAATCTTATTAACAGCATTGATACAGCACTGACGAAATTTTGCAAATCTAATAAACTGAGCTGTGTAGCTTCCTAAACTAATTGAGTAGAAACTTCCTATATGCTCAAACTACAAAATGTACCTACACAAAAGCAGTTCCAGTAAGCAATTCTGTATGCAAAACCAAAGAATGTATTGATGTTGAACATTTACCCATCCTCTTGTCCATGCAAGCCCATCAGGTAAGCTTATCTGGTAAACTCCACATAATCCATTTTCCTCTTTAAACCTGATCTGACAGGCTTGGCATCTGCACGAGAACAACCGCGAGCTGGAGTTGGTGGACCCGAGCCTATCGTCATATGACCAGAGAGAAGCTGCTCGTCTCATTGGTATATCTCTTCTTTGCACTCAGGCGTCACCGATGCTACGACCGCACATGTCAAGGGTTGTTGCCATGATGACGGGTGACATTGAGGTGAGCGAGGTCACTGTAAAGCCTGGCTACCTGACAGAATATCAGATTAAGGACTTAAGCAGCAACTTCAACTCGAGCGATTTCTTCTCCAAAGCCTCAACTTCAACCTCAAATAGCCAAGATAACATACAATTAAATGCAAGCATGGCAATGGCAGGCCACAGAGGTCCTTCACCTTCTCACTCTCAGTCATTGATACACTCGTTCATAAGTGAAGGGAGGTGATGAGTGTACGTTTTGTAATAATCTGATCGTAAGGTTGTGATGATATTCCCTTTTTGTTGTTGGAGAAATGTATATGTATTCATTGTGCATTACATTGTCCAGGTTTTGATTATATTGTTATTTTGCAATAAAAAAAAGTTGTACTCTGTTGACAATGTAACAGATTGGGGCTTCACCATAGTAGAAGATTATTATTTTAACTTAAATCAATAAAGAAATTAAGCCATGATCAGAAGGGAGATACCAAAGTAGAATATACCTTGAATTTTCTTTCCTTTTTCTTACTGTGAATAAGCAAGCCATACCTGAACCTTTTGTATTTATTGCGAGTTTCACTTGATTTGGTTCAAACCATGATAGGCCAATAAAAGACACATGAGAGTTGTATAACATAACTCTAATTGAACAAAAATGTTTGCTATTCAAATTAAAATATCAAAGACTAAAACAGAAAGTAAGAAAATAACTAAATCCTTGTATCAAAACAACTACAACTCCCAAGTCCTATGTTATAGTATGTTACAAGAGATACAAGCCATGCCGCGGTTTCATTTTTTTTTCTTTTCTAAACAGCTCTTGAAAGTAGGAGAGAGACGCTCTCAAAAGCGGCTTTTGATAAGATATTAAACCACGCCTAAGATTTAATTTGGGATTGATATTGCTTTTCAAAAACTGACAACAGAAATTCACAGCCATTTTTTTTTATAAGCTGTAAGCAAGTACCAAACCAGGCCCAAGTCCAAACTAGCCCATTAGCCAACCCTCAAAAGTCAAATCTTGTCAACTAATCCATCGTTAATTAATTAATTAATTAAAATTAGGGTAGGGGTTTAATAAAGAAAGAATGAAGGGCCAAATAGAAGAAGAAGAAGAAGAAGTAAAAAAAGGCTTTTTATAAGGGCACTGCCAATTTTACTTGGGGCTAGCCCAGGATTGGGGCTAGCCCACTATAGAGCAAACCTTACTCATACTAGCCCAAGTTTTTACTTGGGGCTAGCCCAGCATTTGAAAACATCCCTCCCCTTCTCTCATTCTGGAAACCTAGCTCCCCCCCCCGACCGGTGCTTTCCCCCCTCCCGCCGACCCCCTCCCGCCGGCCGTTCTCCGTTGTCCTCCTCCTCCTTGTCGATGGCTCCCAAAGTCTCGAAAGTACCAAGGTAGAAATCATCATTCTCCTTGTGCTATTGTATTTGAAAAAATGTCCAAAAATTTTAAGAAATCCTCTTGCATGTTGAAATTTTTTGAGTTATTTTCTTTCAAATGAGGGCATACTAGTCCTTGGCGGAGTCTAGGATGTAGTTTAGACATAGAAGTCGTTTGGAACATGAATTTAGGGCGTAGAATGTCGAGACTGCTCGACATTGTCGAGCAGTATCGAGCGGGACTGTAGAATTTCCTACAGTCCCATATATTTTTAGGACTGTAGGAAATTCGACAGTCCTATATATATATAGGACTGTCGAATTTCCTACAGTCCTAAATATATATGGGACTGTAGGAAATTCAACAGTCCTAAAAGATTAGGACTGTTGAAAAATCTGCAGTCCTGTATACTTACAGGACTGTAGAAATGGCTACAGTCCTGAAAAAATTCAATTATTATGTTCAAATATATATTAATTTTTGTCTGTATATATTAATTTTTGTCTTATAGTCATGCCCCTGGAAAGGACACTGTGGATGAAGAAATGAGAAGACGCCCTACTGCGTCGATGCGTAAGGAACGCACAGTTTCGCAAGGCGTGACTATCCGCGAGGCCGAGGCACGCCCTGAAGTGAGGATACGTCCATTGACGAAGAAGATTGCCACAAAGAGACGTGCTCCTCCTAGTTCTTCCGGCTCTTCTTCCTCCTCCGATGAGGACATGCCAAATGTTCCAAATCGGCCTACTGATGGTTCAGGACCTTCTCAGCCTGCAGATAGTCCTGTCGAGAGACCTTCTCAGCCTACTGATGGTTCGGGACCTTCTGAGCAGGCAGATAGTCCAGGCGACACTCGTCCAAACGGTTGCTCTATGTTACCGTCGATCGAAAACCATATTGCATACCAAATATGGAACAATCCGGTAAGTACATTACGTTATGATACATTTATATATAGTTGTAAGTTCAAAGTTTATTTTACATAGAGGTTTAATTTCATCCAATTGTTGACTTTTCAGGAGAGTGGTCGTATGTTGACGGTAATCAACCATGGCAAAAAATGCAATACATGGCGGTATGAATTACTGGGAGATGATGTGAAGTCAAAAATCAGTCCCACCGGTCTGCAATATTTGGGTAGCTACTCATATACGACGGTGGATAATGCACTGATTTCAGCATTTGTAGAACGGTGGCATCCAGAGACCAACACTTTCCATCTACCCAATGGGGAGTTGACGATTACCCTTGATGACGTCCATCATATATTGGGACTTAGGGTTGATGGTCGACCCATGCAGAATCATACTTTTGATGATTCGAGCATCAACTATTACGACAATATGGTGGATTATGTATCAGGGTGTCTGGGAGTTGATGCCACTAGTTTTACCAGTATTCGAGAATTGGTATGAATTTACTACGTTATGCTAAATGACGTTATGCTACATTTTTTGCGGTGCAGATTGTATGGGATCCATACCGTGATTTGCGACAGTCTACCCGTCCGTTGCAACCAGTCGCCTTATATCACGGTCTTATCAGTTGTCATGAGATCGAGGAGGCTTATATGCCGGATAGAGTGCTACGTCAGTTTGGCTACGTACAAACTGTCCCAAGGCGAACTTTGCAAATGATAAAGCCTCCGCGCGGTACAAAACCGCTAAACTATATACCTGCACATTTCAACTGGGTATCGCACTTCTTCACCGAGTGGCAACGCCACGTCATAAGAGATACCGACCGGCTAGCAGCAGTCAATATGGCGGAGTGCAACGACGACTACCTCGCCTACTTCGCCGGTGTCGGACTACCGACCTTGTTCCAACGCGGAGGGGATATTGTGCGTGTACCGTCAGATCTTCCTCCCAAATCGGTCTTATATACTGCACTGGTCAAGATGGTGAGCCTACTTGTAGACCTTAAGTTTGATATTTGTAACTGAGGCTAACAATTGTTTTCATTTTTCATGAATAGGCAAGGAAAGTTAAGAAATTGGGAAGAAGCCTCGTCAGTTGCCAGGGTTCCAATTATATGACAATCAATGACGAACTCCAAAATATCGACAACGCTGAAGAATATCCTTTCTTGGATACTAGAGAGCAACGCACGAAGAGGCGCCATGACGTTTGAACAATCATTTTGAGAATTGTCAAAATTAGAGCTGTAAACGTTGTAAAAGTTTGATTGAATATGAATTTTGAGGATATTGAGGATTTGAGTTGTAAAACTTTAAACTATAATTTTGCCTACTTGTGACACTCTGAGTTATTTTTGCCTTTTTGTTACTATTTTGATCTGTATACTTTGCATATTGGTCACTGGGTTAAACTTTACTATTTTGATCTGTATACTGTGTCTTTTGATCTGTATACTGTGCATATTGTTTACACTAGGACTGTCCAAAATGGACACTGAGTAAACTTTAGGACTGTCACAAATTTGGCAGTCCTAGTTTACACTAGGACTGTCAAAATTGTGACAGTCCTAAAGTTATATAAATGACAGTGGGTAAACTATAGGACTGTCACAAATTTGGCAGTCCTAGTTTACACTAGGACTGTCAAAATTGTGACAGTCCTAAAGTTATATATATGTCATAATTTACAGTGGGTAAACTTTAGGACTGTCATAATTTTGACAGTCCTAGTATACACAAGGACTGTCAAAATTGTGACAGTCCTATAGTTATATAAATGTCATAATTGACAGTGAGTAAACTTTTGGACTGTCACAATTTTGACAGTCCTAGTTTACACTAGGACTGTCAAAATTGTGACAGTCCTAAAGTTATATATATGTCAAAATTGACAGTGAGTAAACTTTATGACTGTCACAATTTTGACAGTCCTAGTTTACACTAGGACTGTCAAAATTGTGACAGTCCTAAAGTTATATATATGTCAAAAGTGACAGTGAGTAAACTTTAGGACTGTCACAATTTTGACAGTCCTAGTTTACACTAGGACTGTCAAAATTGTGACAGTCCTAAAGTTATATATATGTCAAATTTGACAGTGAGTAAACTTTAGGACTGCCACAATTTTGACAGTCCTACTTTACACTAGGACTGTCAAAATTGTGACAGTCCTGGTATCCTGGCAGTTTTCCAAAATGACAGTCCTAAGTTATAAGTAGAAATGCGCAATATACAATCAAAATCTTCATAACTCTTTTCATTACACAACATACAACATACAACATATGGTTCAATATACACTTAAACAAACATGGATCAACACATTATACATTTTCACTTGGGCCAGTATCAATCGATTAAAATATCAAAGTAGTCGTCCGACATGATTTTGGGGTCCTCCATCTTCATCATCTTCTTATAGGCCGCCATTGCATCCTTGTAGGGTGTCGTCCATGCGATTGCTTCCTCAGGTGCGTGTTTATACCAAAGCGTAGAAGGTGGCGGAATAGGAGAATGAGCGATCAACCTTGGGATGACGAAGTGTTGTCCGACTAGCCCAATGCAACATAGATTGGATACTCGGTGTTCGGCCGGGGGGGCACACATTGGAAAGAAAGTATTGTTAATACCATGTGAGATAATTACAATAGGTAACTTATACCTATTAGAGAAGACGTAAGCAGCAGGCGGGACATCCATGTAATGCTCTGGTCCGGTAACTGTTTCCGTACAAGGTATGCATGCCAACAAATCTCCAACAATTTCTTCGCCAAGTATCTGGCTATAGAAGGCTAGGCGCGACTCCAACTCCTCGTACAGCTCTGCCCTAACCTGTCGCCATCCTGCTTCCACTGAATAGCCTAGTTGTCTTGCTAGTGCATGGTATCCACAGTGGCCATCCGCAGGAACATCATCAATAGACCAAATGAAGTTCCGTATCTCAGGTAGGAATTTTTCAATGTATAGACTATAAGAAACAGAAATGTTTTCAACACCCTCCGCCGTGCCTACATCTATCGTTTTATGTTTCTTCCCCCTTCGAATAGTTAGCTTAGGAGTTCGAACAACGGACTTTGCCTCCAAACTGCGTTCGATATGTTCAAATAAGGATGGATCTCTTATAGTTGACTCCTCCTCCTTCTTTTTGGCTCTACTCTTTCTTGAGTGTGGTCTTCCCTTAGGAGTTCGAACAACGGATGGCTCTTGCAATCGAGTTGTTCCCGGGACTGCAATCTCCTGGATTTTAAACTCAATGGATCTTCTCTCCGGTTCCGATGCGCCACACCACCTTGCGTGAAGTAGTTTAACTTGGGGCAACGCAAAGAAATCATCTTGCACTTCCACCGCCGGCATTATCGACAGGTGTCGCCAACGTTGATCAACAACATCTATTGGAATAGGTATAGATTCACGACGGTATTCATTGATTTCATGTGCACACGGAAGTCCGAGTGAATGTCGATATGAACAACCGCAAACCTCGGGATCATAACCCACCGACTTCGACCTCCGAATCTCCTCAAACAATAACCCCAAGGCCTTGTGAGATACCACATGGGTTAAACCATCCAAGAGGTGTTCTTGCTTGTATTCATGCTTTGCAATATTGAGGCTCATCTCAAATGATGCTACAATATCGTTCACCGTG
The DNA here is from genome assembly GCA_036927795.1 of Iris macrosiphon. Classification (NCBI taxonomy): domain Eukaryota; kingdom Viridiplantae; phylum Streptophyta; class Magnoliopsida; order Asparagales; family Iridaceae; genus Iris; species Iris macrosiphon. The sequence continues at coordinate 22,835 of JAYESA010000400.1, read as the reverse complement.
GCAATAGTCATCAAATGAATCGATTGCCAAACATAGACAAAATTACCGACCGATGAGCGTAGATATCTTTTTAAACATGAGTGTGCCCCTTCAGCCCGGTTCGTAGTGATCGTGCCATAATGCTTCACCATGTTGGTCCATGCTAACACGAATTGCTCTTTATGTGGTCCTAGCCAAGTATCTTTGATATAAGATATGCATGTCGGGTTACTTGGCTCCCACTTTTGTTGGAACATGTACCATGCTGCCTCGTAACTGTCTGTAGTACTTGCTCGCCATACAAGACTCCAATCACTGTAGAATTCTTCGAAGCGAAGCATGTCAATTTTACCGTCCAAAGTTTCAAATTTTTTCTTGCATTGAGCATGGATATTTCTATTTATATGCCAAGTGCATAGTAGTCTATGCGCATGAGGAAATACAATATCTATAGCATTTATCAACGCATATTCTCTGTCAGTAACAAAAACAGACGGCTCTTTGTAACCGGTGTAAAGGGATTGTAGTTTCCTCAACGCCCATGTGTAATCTGATACTGTCTCACTCTTCATAAAACAAAAAGCGACTGTAAATGTTTTTCCCGTAGAAGTAAACCCGACAACATGAAAAAGAGGCATCTTGAACTTGTTGGTCTTATATGTACAATCAAGGACCAACACGTCTACGAAGGACCGAGCCATATGTGTGCAATCAGGATGAGCCCAAAACAATGAAAGGAGTTCATCACTTTGTGGATGTCTTCTATGGTACTCCACGTAGTGATGCTCGCCAAGCAACTTCAATACTTGCTGCATCGCCATTCTTCCTTTCATACTATTGCATTTCGCTCTGGCCAAACTATTATAGATCGTCCTCATGGTAGACTTGTTCCCATCTTGTTTTTGTCGCACAGCAGAAAAAATTTGTTTCGGTGCAACTCCTGAAAGGAACAGTTCTTCAACCAACTTTTTCTCATCCTCCTTCAACCGTACCACGTAGGCATGACCCGTAAGCGTCCCTGGAATAGGATGATTGTGTCTTCCATTCTTAACTTCGATTATCCACTTCACATCTTCAACTTTTACAATCAACAGCTTCAATGGACAACCACATTTTCTTGTCCCAACATTTTTCTTGGGGATTTTCTCGTCACCCTTTTTTTTATGATGCCTAAACACACCTCCTCTTTCGCATCCAAGCTCAATATATTTTCGGCCCGGACGAGATCGGATGGATCTTGCAATGACAATAACTACGTTATGTCGTCTCCCAACTTCTCTGCACCACTCTAATGCTTCTTCATGGCTTGCAAATTCAATATCCGTTGAGAAAATATCATCCACATCAACACCAACATCAGGATGTACCACAATATCTGAACAAGCTTGGTCCTATAACAAATATAAAAAAATATAAAAATTAATAACTTCATATAATTATCAAGGACTGTCACTATTTTGACAGTCCAATTTTTATATAGGACTGTCAAAAGTATGACAGTCCTACTTTTAAGTAGGACTGTCGAATTTATGACAGTCCTATATTTACATAGGACTGTGGAATATTGGACAGTCCTATATTTATATAGGACTGTCTAATGTTTACAGTCCTAACCCGTGACTGTCAAATTCGGGTTGTCGTTTTACGTACCGTACGTGCTTCGGAACAACCAACTTGTTCTTCGGAACGTCCGGAGTGCATAATTAATGAATTGGACGATCCGACTTCGTCATCGAACAATTTTTCATGCATTGTTCCTACATTAATGAAAATAAACTAAATCTTTTTCGCACAATTGCAAATCTTATTCAACGTAGCTTGTCGAAGACATACCGGAAGAATATTCCTTGGAGTATCACCAAAGTAAATTACTCCTCCAACCACAACTAGCTATTTCCAAATTTAGGTTTGGGCTTGGTGGAATGAGGGTTTCTTAGGTCTAGGTGGAATGCCAAAAATAGAAATCCATTCCACTTTTATACTTTGGTGTGGGGTAGCCCAAGTGTGGCAAACTTGTAATTTTGGGAAATGGACTGTCAAATTTTTGACAGTCCTAACAATTTTTAGGACTGTCTAAATTTTGACAGTCCTAACAAGGTTAGGACTGTCATAATTGTGACAGTCCTTCCTAGTGGTAGGACTGTCACAATTTTGACAGTCCAGATTATAACAGTGGGCTAGCCCCGATTAACTTTCATGATGGCAAACTTGTAATTATTTGTAAATTTACGATGGGCTAGCCCTGAGTTATATGTGCAGTGTCCTTAAAAATGGGACTGTCACAATTTTGACAGTCCAAACATGTTTTAGGACTGTCAAAATTTTGACAGTCCTTACAAGTGTTTGGACTGTCAGAATTTTGACAGTCCTTCCAAGTGTTTGGACTGTCAAATTCCCGACAGTCCTGATTATAACAGTGGGCTAGCCCCGAGTAACTTTCATGATGGCAAACTTGTAATTTTTTCTACTTTTTCAATGGGCTAGCCCCAAGTAAATTTGGCAGTGCCCTTATAAATTACCTAAAAAAAGAAGAAGGTGCTTTTGTCCTTTCTCCCTCCCCAAGAGCTGTGAACGGAGCTTTTCGATTCCCCGAAAAAGTTTCTACAAATCCTATAAATAAAATCCCAAGTCCCTAATATTTCGATCATCATCATCATTATGTCTCAAGTATTATTATTCGGAGGAGCTCAGGTCTCGTTAATATAAATTCCTTTCTTTCTTTCTCATGTTTAGAATAATTATTTTCCTTAGCTTGTTGTTTGTTCCAATGAGATGAGATCACAGTAGTAATTTGATCCGATGAGTATTAATTATCCCATTCTTATTTTCAGCAGGCTCTCGCTGTTCCTCCAAGAAAATCATCGTCGAGATCGAAGGTGGTTAATTCTCATCTGATGGTTTCACTTCATCAATTGATTTGAACATCTCTCTCTCTCTCTCTCTCTCTCTCTCTCTCAATTGTTATTACTTTTCGGTCTTTCGTAGAGATGATGCAATTCCTCCTCCTACTATCCTAGCAAATTGTAACATTTTTACGAACTTCGTTTAGACTCTTTATATTCAAGGGGAACTTGGAGGTTGCTCCTTGCTTGCATGAGCTTAAACTGTATATCTCGAAGGTAGTCAACCTACATGCCAGCTACATTTCTAGGCTCTATAGTGGTATCGCCCTCTCATGTCCATAGCTAGCTTGTACAGGAGTTTGGCACCAAACAGAGATTTGAGCTTTCTTATGCTCCATAGTTGACCCAATTTTTTTGAATGAGAAGGCTTGGATGATGGTGACAATATAGATACATGTCATGTGTGTATGCAACCTAGCTCAAATTTACTATCAGTATTAATGTGCAAGTGGGTAACGAAGAGCAAAATTATTGAATTGTTCGCAAAAACTAGGAATGTAACTTGCACCTTGGTGTGTAAGACCAACAACATAGGAACCTTGGAAACTATGAAGTATGGGTACTCCATATAGGAAGGCATACCCATATTGGGTACTTACCGAGTACTCGTACTCCTGGATACGTTCCACATGAGTACCTAAAAATATTATTTATTTTTATTTTCAATTTAAATTTTCGGTTCTTTGTGGGAACTTCTTTGGTACATTTTGGGTACTTCTTAGTGCAGGTCATTGGGTATGACGTTATCGTTTAACATAGATTTCATACTTTCGTTTTAGAAATCAAATATATTTAAATTTAAACTACATCCTTTTCAGATTAAATTATTTTGATGATTATGATTGTAGAAATTAAGACTCTTAGTTTTACATATGAGGTCATGAAGATGCATTACTAGTCTTTGGTTCTTTCTTTTTTCTTTTTTGAAAACAGGGTAATTGTATTGAATTTTCAAAAATGGATGTCCGTACTTATAAGCCGAACACCCTACAACACATTTTCAACTCCTCTCCTCTAAATACAACAATTAGTTATATTAGCCTACTATGCTGCCCTTTGGCAATCCGAGCACTAACCCGGATACCACCTTGTTCACCTTCAGCTTTCAACCTTTGGCACTAGTCTTTGTTCTTTATATATATATATATATATCCATGCACATGTGAACCAATAGGAATACTCCTACATCCCATGTGTACTAGTACACTCCATTCTTATTGGTCCACATGTGTATTGGCTCATGTAGAAATATGAGTCTATGGCTCATATTCCGTTTACCCTATATATATATATATATATATATATATATATATATATATATATATATACATTGCCATATCAATGCTTGTACCGGTATCCATGCTTCATAGCATGGAATTTTCAAAGGTCTCTAATGTTAACATCTTTTGATAATATTCATGTTCTAGATGGAAATGCCAACTTATAGGTAAAACATCCTCTGGATCTCATGATATTAAAAGAGTAGTTGCCCCGCCCCTAATAAATAAACTGATTGATTTTCGTATACCGAAAAAGCATCAGCCACATCTGCAACTACAGAAGAGGAAAAAGGTTAAGGTTTTTGATCTTTCAAAGGTCTAAGTCAACCTGTCTGTGATGCCACTCATACAGGCCCTTCCTTTCTTTGTGTGTGGTTAATATCGAATCAGAACCTATTTAGGCTCCATATGTCACCCTGTGGTGATAGCCTTTGTATTGTTCATTAAATGGAAGAGCAAGATCTGGATATCAAAAGTAAGATATTTGAACTTGTGAGGAAGATCTTTATAATGTATGCTATAAGTCCTCGAAGGAGAGTCATGTTAGATGCCTGAGAAATTATATTTCTGAGGATCCAAGTCTGATTCAGAACATATTGGAAGTATTTCTTCAGAAAGTTATTAGTTAAGTAGGAATTTCGAAAGATTTATATGGCTATGGTTAGAGTATATATAAATTGATAAGTAGTCATTGGTCTTTCCTTGTTTTTACCTATTACCTTCCTGCTGGCTGAACTGTGAATCCTTTCATTTTATATATTTGATTACCTGAAGCTATCTAGACTTGGTTGTCATTTTTTATAAAGGCTTTGTTGGTGTACTCCTGTTGCTTGTCTTGCTGCAAGTTTCTTTGTGTAATGTAATGAAAAATAGTGAACATTGATTACTTGGTGGTGTTTTGTGGCTCAACCTTGGAAACAAACTGCAAAATGATTGGAAAAGTTCTAGACAATATGTAAGATCATAAATATAAACATAATGGCAGGTGTATGCAACTTAACTTCGTTTACAGAAGTTTCTCAGTAGGAAAAGATACAGAAGAATATGAAGGAAACATAGTATCATAAACAAAAGTTTTTAGGCTTTATGCCTGCAAGTTGGACACTAAGTTGTTTATTACTAAGCAATTAGTGGAAGGTTTCTGAGTTATTCTATGAATCATTTTAAGTAAGAAAGATGAACTTCATTTCATAGAAATCTCACCTAAAGAAGTTCTAATGAACTATGGCAGATTGCTAAGAATTTCTATGAAGAAGCATTCGTCTACCTACAAATAACATTAGCCTGGCCTTAATTTCACTTCAATACAATCTCCATTGATGCATGTCCTGCTACAAAAAGTTGTTTCTATAGGTCAATCCAAGCCCTTTCTACCTCAATATTGCTTGTCCATGCTCATCCCACTGTCTGTCACACTTTCATTTTACCATAGCAAAGCAGCTGCATGAGTTGTCCTTATTTGCCTGTGGCAATGTAAGATTTTGCATCTCTGAAAAGAATAAAAAGAAAAATAGTTATGCCAAGTCCTTTAAATCCTACAGATGAGTTGAAAGGTGTATTTTCGAAGCCTTGGCAAACAGATGTTAATTTTATTCTTATGTCTTAAAATAAAAACTAATGGAATGCTGCTTTCAAAGTCTAAGCAAATAGATACTATTTGCAATGTCAACATCTATAACTGTTGATATGGTATGTTGGGTGTCATATTTAAGTATAGTATAAGCACATGGGAATATCCTGAGGACATATTTGGGATGCCAGAATATGTCACAGGATATTCCATTATGAGATTATTGTCATAATGATTGAGATCATTGTATTAATGACTGTAAGGCTATATAATGGAAATGAGACAATCAATAAAAAAGACAACTAATTTCAACATGGTATCAGAGCCAAGTTTCCACAAACCCTAGCCGTCACCAAGCTTCCACAAACCCACAGGAGGATTTCCTAGATCTCCTCCACCGAACTCTTCCACGCCCCCCCCCCTTCTTCCCTTCTCTTCTCTTCTCCGTCCTTCGCAGGCCGCCCTTCGCTGTTGCTGCCCCGTCCCGCTACTGCTGCGGCTACTACTACTGCTGTTGCTGCTGCGACGGCGACTGTGACACGCGTGTTGCCGCCTCCTCCACACCAGCACGAGACAGCGCCTAATAGGGATGCCTAGATCTGAAAAAAGGGGGAACATGTTCGGATCTAGGAGCGGACGACGAGGACGAGCGTGAGTCGTGGAGCGGACGTGACGTGATTGGATAGACGACGCATCGATGGAGGAGATAATCAAGAAGCTAGATTCTGCAGAGGTGGCGACGTTGATGAAGTTGTTGACGATGTCGGCTGGTGAGAACACGACACGAACGTCGCCGGAGTTGAAGCTTCCCTCCATCGATCTGAAATTAGATGGACCAGCCACCTATCTGAGTTGGTCACGGCGGGTGAGAAGAACCCTCGCAGGAAAAAACATGAAGGGGTTCCTGACGGGCGAGACGACAGAGCCGAACGAGGGCTCGACAGGACGCGATGAGTGGAAGTCCACTCATATGGTGATCTACATCTGGCTTCTCAACTCCTTAGTCCAGTCTATTGCCGCCACAGTAGACGGTATTGAGATGGTGAAAGATGTGTGGGAGAAGTTGAGAAGGACCTATGATGGTGTGGGGAACAACTTACGGGTCTTCCAGATAAAGGGGGAGATTGATGACACCGTACAGGGAGAGAAGACGGTGCAGGAGTATGCCACGGAGTTAGAGCGTCTGTGGTTGGATTATGATCACTCCTCAGATCGGACGAGCTGCGGGGACCCTAAGTGTAAGGAGAGACAGGTGTGTCTGCAGGAGAGGACGATGAAGTTCCTCAAAGGGCTGACTGCAGCTTTCGCACAGAGGACGGCCCTACTTCTAGCCCAACCAAAGATCCCTAGCCTTGAGGAGGCTATCTCAGCCATGATCCAGGAGGAGACGCATCAGGCTGCAAGCCGGGACAGGTGGTTCCCCCGAAGCAAAGTCAGCACTAGCGATCACCAGCTCAGGTAACACAGGATCTAAGGGAGAGCCCTGGCAGCATAACCGGCAGTGCTACAACTGTGGGGAGATGGGTCATCATCGGTATGCTTGTACCAAACCACCTAGGGAGGGAGATTCAGGTGGTGGACGAGGACCGTTCGGCGGACGAGGATATAATGGAGGACGTGGTCGTGGTCGAGGGGGTAGACGAGGCGGCCGAGGAGGTTATCGGGCGAACCTCCTGATATCAGAAGGGAACGGAGAAGCTGATGGCACCTTTACTGTGGAGGACCAGGCACTGGGAGACATGAGGAGTAGAACAGAGGAGGCGTCCACCTCATTCTTTGTTAGGGACAACGCTGCCATGTATGCCCATCCATCAGAAGGTACTGACGAATCACTTGCCCTTGCGTCTATCTCTTCCCTTAAATCATCAGACTGGATTATCGACTCGGGAGCATCTCGGCATGTGACGGGGAATGCTAGTGAGTTTTCTTCCTACACTCACCTAACATCAGCAGACAGCATTCAGACAGCTGATGGCACTTTCCAGCCAGTGGTCGGTAAGGGTACTGTTAATTGTACAGGTTCAGTAAGATTATCCAATGTTTTACATGCTCCATCTTTTCCAGTCAGTCTCTTGTCCATTAGTTCTATAATCCTCCAACTTAAATGCATTGTTTCTTTTGATATTCCTAAGGTGACCTTCCAGGAGAAAGGGACATGACGAAGACTTGGGACTGGCACTTGGCATGAGGGACTGTGGTACCTAGATCGAGAAGGACTGGACTCAGCATTGGTATCTATGGCAGAGAAGGCTGGCATGGAAGGACTGCAGCAGAGGACTGAGGATACCTTGATACTCCATCATCGGAGGATGGGACATTCTTCCTTTGATACTCTAAGTAAGTTGTATCCAGAGATTTATGCAAAAACAAATAAAGAGAAATTAGTATGTGATGCGTGCGAGTTAGGAAAACTTACTAGGAGCTCATATGTTGGCACGGGTCATAGGAGCACTTTTGCTTTTGAGGTAGTACATTCTGATGTCTGGGGTCCATGTGCTACTAACACTATGAATGGTTATAAGTACTTTGTTTCTTTCATTGAGTGTGCCTCTCGTGTTACCTGGTTATATTTGATGAAAAATAAGAATGATGTACCTGCTTGTTTTCGGGATTTCCATAAGCATGTCCAGACTCAGTACAAAGCAGTTGTGAAGGTACTGAGGTCTGACAATGGAACGGAGTATACCAACATGACGCTTGCATAATACTTGTCAGCACACGAAATACAGCATCAGACCACCTGTGCATACACACCAGCACAAAATAGAGTTGCAGAAAGGTAAAACAGACACCTTCTGGAGGTCGCAAGAAGTATGATGATCGACATGAATGTCCCACAGAGTCTGTGGGGGCATGCAGTGTTGACAGCAGCTCAACTCATCAACAGGATGCCCTCGAAGGTCCTCGGATGGAAGTCCCCATGTGAGGTATTGCAAGGCAATAATAGTGGGATACTCCTACTGAAGGTGTTTGGGTGTGTGTGTTTTGTGAAGGACAACAGGCCATCAGTTGGGAAACTTGACCCTAGAGCGGTCAAATGCATCTTCGTAGGCTACTCGGCGACCCAGAAGGGGTATGTGTGCTGGAGTCCAGTAGAGAAGAAGAAGTTTGTCAGTATGGATGTCCACTTTCGGGAGCATGAGCCATACTACCGCCAGGACGGAACTTCACACAACACGCCTAATACTGCCAGTATTAGGCGAGAGGGGGAGATGGAGAACTTGGTGGTAACCGATTTAGAAATTTGGCATGGAGGCACGGAGAAGGGACAAGAAGGTGAAGGTGTTAGGCCTACGGCTTAGGGAGAGTTACTTACCTACAGCAGGAGAGAGAAGCAAACTGCAGGACCAGTACCGACAGTGCCAGTGCCAAGTCCCTTGCCTGCGTTCGTCCCAACTCCTAAGGCACCGACACCAACCCCCCTTCAGGTGATACCCCCTCCTTCACAAGATATCATTCCTCCTACTTCTACTCCTCCCACACCACTATCTGTACGGAGGACCACTCGCAGCAATGCAGGAAATCCTCCAAACAGATATAGTTGGGATATTGCTCAGTTTGTTTCTTATGACCATATCCCTTCTTCTCATGGAGCACTTATAGCATCTTTGGATAGTATTACTGTACCTAACAATTGGCAGGATGCCAAGAACGATCCGAAGTGGAAAGCGACAATGCACGAGGAGTTGGGAGCTCTGGAGAAGAACCACACTTGGGAGCTTGTGAGACTGCCAGAGGGGAAGAGAGCAGTTGGATGCAAGTGGGTCTTTACCGTGAAGCAGAACCCAGATGGACAGGTTGAGCGCTACAAAGCTCGACTAGTAGCCAAAGGATACAGTCAGACGTACGGCATCGACTATGACGAGACCTTTGCACCAGTTGCAAAGATGAGCACTCTCAGGACTCTGATTTCTCTGGCAGCGAATGGTGGATGGAAGCTACACCAACTGGATGTGAAGAATGCGTTTCTTCACGGAGATCTAGTGGAGGAGGTGTACATGGAGATACCACCAGGATTTGGCACCAATCAGACAGTGGACAAGGTCTGCAGGTTGAAGAAGTCCCTCTATGGACTGAAGCAGTCTCCTCGAGCGTGGTTTGACAGATTCAGAAGGACGATGATAGGGATGGGATATCAGCAGATCAATGCTGATCATACTGTGTTCTTCCGTCGGAGTGGAGGCCACATTACCATGCTTGCGGTGTATGTGGACGATATGATTATCACAGGAGATGATGAGCAGGAGATCACCCAACTCAAAGGAAAGCTTGGCAAGGAATTCGAGGTGAAGGATCTCGGCCTTCATCGGTACTTCCTTGGGATTGAGATTGCTCGAGAAGCAGAGGGGATTGTTCTCTCTCAAAGGAAGTATGAACTGGACCTTCTCACAGAAACTGGGATGTTGGGGTGCAAACCTGCAGCGACACCAATAGATCAGAGGTTCAAGATTGATGCTGAGGCTGGAGAACCAGTTGATCGGGACAGATACCAGAGACTGGTTGGCAAGTTGATCTATTTGAGCCACACACGTCCTGATATCTGTTTTGCAGTAAGTATGGTGAGCCGCTACATGCATGACCCACGGAAGGGTCATATGGATGCAGTGTACCAGATTCTGAGGTACTTGAAAGGTGCTCCCGGAAAGGGACTAATATTCAGGAAGAACAATCACGTGACCATCGAGGGCTACTGTGATTCTGACTGGGCTAGTTGTGCTGATGACAGGAGGTCTACCTCGGGATATTGCATATTTGTAGGAGGTAACTTGGTCTCCTGGAGGAGTAAGAAGCAGTCTGTGGTGGCCAGATCGACAGCTGAAGCAGAGTACAGAGCTATGGCCTTGGAAGTTGCAGAGCTGCTATGGTTGAAGAATATGCTGGTGGAGCTGAAGCTGGATCAAGGAGCCAAGATGAAGCTGTGGTGTGACAATCAGTCAGCTATTAGTATCGCCAACAATCCAGTACAGCATGACAGGACCAAACACATCGAGATTGATAGATTCTTCATCAAAGAGAAGTTGGATAGTGGATTACTGGAGCTTGGTCATGTTCCAACCAGGGATCAAGTAGCAGATGGACTAACCAAGGGACTCGCCTCAGTGAGCATGATTAGAGGATGTGACAAGATGGGCTTAGTGAATATCTTTCACCCATCTTGAGCGGGAGTGTTGATATGGTATGTTGGGTGTCATATTTAAGTATAGTATAAGCACATGGGAATATCCTGAGGACATATTTGGGATGCCAGAATATGTCACAGGATATTCCATTATGAGATTATTGTCATAATGATTGAGATCATTGTATTAATGACTGTAAGGCTATATAATGGAAATGAGACAATCAATAAAAAAGACAACTAATTTCAACAATAACTCATCTTTGTAAACAGCAGTAATAACGAGTACAGTTTCTTTTAAAGGAATATGCATAAAATGTTTCCCTTACATTGGTCCTCCATTGAATATCCCATGGGTACTCCCCTACCGACTAGGATTTTTTGGTGCCATTTCCTTTATATACTTCTATCTTCAACATTTTTGTGAGATAGTTCTAACTATAATATTCATTTTCGACATCCAGATTCAGAATAAGCAAAGCTTCCACAACAAATTATGGGCAACCTTCACATCTTCAGACGTGAAATACAAAAGTCCACACTCAGAAAACCGGTACAATATACAATGCACGTCAGTACAACACGCCAGCAAAAGTAAAGTTGTGGTTAATCCTTTAGCACTGGAAGATGCTAAAGGACCACCTATACACCTGTACAAGCCCAAGGAACCTTACACAGCAACTATTGTCTCAGTGGAGAGGCTTGTGGGACCGAAAGCTCCTGGCGAGACATGCCATATTGTAATTGACCATGGAGGCAACGTCCCTTACTGGGAAGGACAGAGCTACGGAATAATTCCTCCCGTAAGCATACATGCCTTGCTATATGTTCTCTATATATCTCTGTGTATGATGAGTGATGATCTTTCATAGAAAATTTATAACTCCTTTCAAGTATACTGAAAATTTGACTTTTTAACTTCGGTGTACAGTCATCTTATTGGCTTCCTTGTGATGTGATCTTGCTCTGTTCTTGGCACCTTTTCTATTGTTTTATCCTTTTTATTTTGTACCCCCTTTGTGGTCTTCTCTTCCTTAATTCCTTTAAAAGATGATCTCTCTCTCTAATCTCTATAGAACCTCCTTCGTGTTGTTCCCGAACCTGCAAATTTTCATTTCTATAAGTTGACATTACTGCTTTGATCCGCGATGCAATTTGACTTGCTTGAGAAAATCATGCACCCTCCATAATCTTCCTCTGCTCGTTTTTCTGATATCAGAAAGTCCCTAGATGTTCCTTCTAACCTTCATATAGTCTGAATAATGATCCTAAGTTTGAAGTCAATTATAAATCATTTAAGATGACTGGCAGAAAATTCTTTGGAGCCCACCCGTTGGTAGACATCTCCAAATGATTAATATATGAATACCAGGTCACACTTCTTGATCCTTCTATAGCTTCCAAAACTGTATGATTACGGGCTGCTAATACAATACCTGTGTCTCGCCTGTTCTTCCCTCCATCTGCAATCTGACAGTGGAAGATTGTTATTCCTTAGCCAGTTAAAACAAACTTATTGAGCAATATATAGTACTAATGCGTCTCACAACCTTTCAATAATCACTCGTAATGAAAACGCCACGGAGATATTCTGGTTACTTGTCACAATTTCTTTTGCCACATGATTTGATATTACCTCTGTCAACTCTTTGTTTTCAATTTCAAAAAGGGTCTTTTTGATTGCATAGTGATTCCTTGTGGCATTTATTTTTTTGGGTGCATGATTCTTAACATGCTATCCATTACTATTAGATTTCAGAACTGTCCTTTTAACACATTTATTAAGAGGCTTCCGGTTGTTTATTTTACAGTAGAAAAATCGATAATTGGAAATCTACAAGCAGCAATTCTACGATCTCTAGAAACCAAACAGCAGGATCTAGGCTCATTATGGAATTGAAATTCCTGAAAAATCCCATTCTCTACAACCAATAAACCTTAGCCATGTCCCCAATCCCCGCCCCACCCACCCACGGACAAGTTTAGGCCCGGAAACAAACAGCATTCAACTTTTTTATGGATAATGTCTTTCCAAACGTTCTAGTTTCTTTTCTTATTTCTTTATAATGTATAAGGGCGTCCCCGTGCCAAGAGGCTCCGGTTACGCTGGGTCTGGGAAGGGTCAAGATGTATACAAACTTACCCTCATATATATTGAGAGGTGTTTCCGTGACTCAAATTTGCATCCTCTATAATGCAAGCAACAAGCCTTATTGCCGCTTGAGGCGACGCTCTCTTGTTTCTTTATAATGTCACGTGACGTCCTCTTGTTTCTTTATAATGTATCTGTTAGATTGTTTGGTGCAGGTTAAGACCCAAAAAAGACGGTGCTTTTAAGACTGTGAATTGTTTCCATCTTTTCTTCTTCTGTCTCATTCTTGTGCATACATGTCTATATTGTCATGCAGGGCGAGAACCCAAAAAAGCCTGGGGCACCACATAATGTCCGATTATACTCTATTGCATCAACAAGGTATGGTGATTCATTTGATGGACGTACCGCAAGTTTATGTGTCCGCCGTGCTGTTTATTATGATCCAGAGACTGGCAAGGAGGATCCCTCAAAGAATGGTGTATGTAGTAATTTTCTTTGTGACTCGAAACCTGGAGATAAGGTCCAAGTCACAGGTAGAACTAATTTCTCTGAACAAAACTTGATGAAATTGTTTAAATGGTTGCGATTTAAGTGCCAATGCAAGCTGAAGTAGTCAGTCAATGTATATGTTGGCACAATGAATAGATCGTATATGCTAGGTCATTTCTCCAAACAAGAAGTCAATATACAGATATTCATACAAACTAACATGTTCAGGTGATCATCATGCTATTTTTATTCATAATAATAACACAATAATCATATAATTTAGGATGAATAATCAAGGTAGCTTAGCGTCAATGTAATCCTTCCTTGCATGCAAGAAAGAAAGGAAAGTAGTGAAAAAAGGATACCTGCAGAGGAATCAAGACCTCACAACTAAAAAAAGTCTGATCAGTTAAAAATAACAATAAGATTAGTTTGGCATTTACTTTAGCAGTTTTAACTGGCGTCAGTAAAAGAAATAATGTTTGAGAATACATAGTATTCATGAGAAATTCTAGTTCACATGTTTTTCAACCTTTGATCTTGGAACCTAGTAGATCAGGCATATACTCCTTTGTCTTCCCTCATAATATATCTTACCAATTATTCGATTTACATGCTGTCGTGTTAAAATGTAATAAGTGCTAAACCAGAACACTTTCTTTTTTTGCCTTTTTGTTAAGGTTATGGTTTGATCTGATACGAACCTTTCACAAGTCTACCATTTTGGTAAGAAGAAGATGATGATCTAATTAAAATATACTTGATCATGAATTCCAATGGTATTGCAGGTCCTTCTGGCAAAGTTATGCTGTTACCCGAGGATGACCCTAAAGCCACTCACATCATGATTGCCACAGGGACTGGGGTTGCTCCTTTCCGTGGCTACCTCCGCCGCATGTTTATGGAAGCCGTTCCCTCCTACCATTTCCGTGGCCTTGCTTGGCTATTCCTTGGGGTGGCAAATACTGATAGCCTTCTATATGATGATGAGTTCTCCAGTTACCTCCACAACCATCCTGAACATTTCAGGTTGCTGAGCATTACCTCCCAATTCCCTGTGCATGCTTTGTCACACTGGTCATTTATATTAGCTAAATTTATTGAGCGTTTGCCATGGAAAAATTTGCCAGGTATGACAGAGCCCTTAGCAGAGAACAGAAGAATAAGAATGGAGGAAAGATGTACGTACAAGACAAGATTGAGGAATACAGCGATGAAATCTTCAAGCTACTGGATGAGGGAGCACATATATACTTCTGTGGGTTGAAGGGAATGATGCCTGGGATTCAGGAAACATTGAAGAGGGTCGCGGAGCAGAGGGGTGAGAGTTGGGATGAGAAGCTCTCCCAGCTTAAGAAGAGCAAGCAGTGGCATGTTGAAGTTTACTAGATGAGACTTGTAATTTGGGAGGCTACTGTGTGGTTGTCAGGCACAGCACAGAGCAAGTACAGGACATCAGTGGTAAATTTGTGGTTCCAGTCTCAGTAGCCAGGCATTAGGTGACAAGGCTATATTCATGCATATCAAAATCAGATGATTTACAATAGCTTCTATTAGAAACTAATGATTCCAACAATATCAGAAATAACAGTTCTCTGATAGGGAAGTAGAACACCATTTGTGGTCAATTTTTCATTAGTGGGTGCTAATATACACAATTTACCCCTTTTCTGGTTGCTTTGGGAACTTATGTATGACCTGTAACAATTTGTACTCTTTCTATCATTGAACTCAATTGAGTGTTATATCCTAGTGTTGTTTTCGAGCAGTAAGAATCAGCAATATTGTTCTTTTTGTTGGTGTCACGGTTCACCATTTGTGTCTTGAAAATGATTGGGCATTGTGCTCTCTCAGGTAAAGTGCTCTCTTTTCAAGCCAATGGAAACTTTTGGTTGTCGAAAGAGCTAAGTTTGAAGTTGAGAAGCTCTGTAGAGCATTCTTCAGATCATGATACAAGTGTCAACCTGAAGCAAAAGTTGGTTGTTTTTTAGAACTGTTAGAAACCTAAATAAAATAAGCTACTCTACAGGAAAAGATGAAAAGACTGACCAACCAAAAGGAAAAGATGAAAAGTTAACAATTATAATGGTAATATCTTGATACTACTAAATCCATTATTTATTTATTTTACATTTTAAATGAAATTAAGTGCACGCCATTCTAGTAATTCATTCACTTGTAATTACTTTTATTAAGAGCATCATTAGTAGTTAGGACTCTCCAATGCAATTTGTGGTCCAAAATTTCAAAAAAAAAAAGTTAATGTAGAATGGGTAGGGTTTGTATGAGAATAGTAGGAAATGATAAAGTGAGTTCCGGTCCCAAAGATCGTGTGGTCAAAAATTGATGTGAAAAAAAAAAAATATTGTAAAATCTAGAATCTAGAAAGTTGGGCTTCAAATTGGGACTTACTATTCTTCCCATTCATACAATCTAGAATCTAGAAATTTGAAGGCCCAACCTATAGCTCCCATCGGTGGCCATCGGTGGGATGAGACTTACTATTCTACAAAATGAGCTCCTACATTCTAAATCTAAAATCTAGAATGTGGGATGGACCTTACTAACAAAGTGGAATTTGACAGTTTGGGCAACCTTCGAAAATCCATACCCAGACAAAGATCTCTCCACGTAAAGAAAAAGCTCTACATATATATGCAAAATTCTTGATCCATCCTTTGCCTGTTATGTCAAAACTAATCTCCCATGTATTACATAAAACTCTCCAAACTAGTATATTTTAGATAACAAATTCCAATAGCAAACCCAATTTCAAACTTTTTTTTTTCCTAGATAGGATAATTGTATGGGAGTGTCACTCCTTTTCACTTTCTGATTTAATTTCCATGTAGAAAATTGTATCATCAAATCTCTTCGTGGCTTTTTATGCTCTAGGGAACCTCAGTGTCCTTGGTTGCATTTAAACTGCATAGCCAAAAGTAGGTTTACCTACTCGCTAGGTTACAATCTAAATTTTATGGCATAGCTCTCTCATTCTTGTAGTTACTCATCTTGGAATCTGACATTAACATAGAGGATTTTTGACAGGTCCACCATCATAAAAAATGCCATTTTTTTATGGAGCATAATCATGGACAAAAGCTCGGATGATGATTTCGATGAGATAATTGTGCAAAAAGTACTTATTGCTTCTCTAATCCCTTCCCTATTTCAAGTAGGAGAATGTCCCTATCGAAATGGTCCTGAAGTTTACAATGACTCCCTACCTGTGGAATGTTGGGTATGGGCTCACAACACCAAAGAATCTTGAGAAAAACGGAAGCAGCCTCAGTTCACATGTTTGGTTTGGCTTGGTTTATCAGATACTGATTAGAAACTTTGTCACTGAATCAGTTTTTAATAGTTGTGATAGCAGACTTCAGATATCAAGGTTCGCAGTATCGATATCGGAACATTTCTATGAATATCAGGATCGGCGATATTGACAATGTCGACAGCTTTGGATCCGAGTATTAGATTTTTTGGTACCAGAAAGCAAATTATTATTAATAAATTATCAATATTTTATACATTTAGGGATAATTTAAGTATTTTGAGTATTGCTTTTAGTAGTTTTAAAATTGAATGAAATAGTACTATAGTAGTCATCCTTGCCGATTGGTTTACATGTGATAGATAAGTTTTCTTATTTTACATGTTTGTACAACCTTACTATGCCTTTACACCCTTTCTGATTGGTCTTTTTCGTTGAATTTTTTTTGTCGAATTGACCGGAAAAGAAATCCTCCAATGTCGATATCGGTCAGTATCGAATATCGATCGACATCGGATCGAAATATGCCAAATCTTATCGGTATCGGCCGTATATACTGCACACTATTCAGATATATGGTAAGCCAATTGATATCCAGTGTCACACCCAACCAAGATACGCTTTATTGCTATGAAGCATGTAGTCATGAGGACCACAAACGATAGGTACACAACTACACAGCATCAATAACCTAACTTTGTATATCATAATGGATTGGTTCTGATCCACAACAAGACCTTAGGTCATGAGAAAGCCTCACAATAAGTTTGCTATTGATCATATCAAATACCAAATTCACAAAGAGAATTAAATGCTGATATCATGGTAAGTCTCATCCGAAAACGCACCTATCTTGAAGAATATGAAATGGTATCTGAAGGTTTGTTTGCAAGTCAGCAGCAGTACCTTCCATTCCACTCGTATAGCAACTTGGATTAAGATGAGTCTCCATTCTGGATTAGCATGGTGTACAACATCACTTAGGCATCTTTGGTATTTCAAAAACCAGGTAAGCAAATAAAATTTTAAAACCACAAGCACACTAACAGATGTACTCGACAGCAACATTACACAAGTCCCTTCAGTTCCAGTATGAACAAATGAAAGTAGTTCCAGAATCCTCCACAATTCATCCAGTTTGACCGAAAGGTCTGTTGGTGTCCAAACTTGGGCAACTACAGAAGGAAGTATATTGGTCAAAGTATCCAACACAATTCTCAAATGGTAATAAGTTTTACTACTTTAAGTGTCACGACCCGCACCCGGATATTCGGGCACGAGTGCGTGGGCACGTCCAGCCTACGCCGCAGAATCGGCGGTAGTACGCTGTCTAGGTCAAATCCACACTTAACTAAACTAGCTCATTCACAAATATCATAAGCAAGATAATAATGAGAATGGAAACTTAAGATTGCAACTGAAATAAATGTGACAACAGATTCAAATGTTTAGTACAGAAATTCAGAATGAAATCGGGGACAAACCCGATTAATAAGATAAGAAATAGAATTAAAAGATAGCTACTGCTAGCTACTCTGCAGCAGGGGTCTCCTGGGTAGGATCTGGCTCCTCAGAGGTATCATCTGTACCCTCATAGGGACCAATATGTAGGGGCAAGGTTCTCATCATCGCCTAAATCAACGGATCCAGTCAGGAAAGGAGCAAAGTACACAATGCACAACAAGATTAAACTAAACATTTATGACAATTAAATTGAGTATCATATTGAGAACATTGCATAAAAGAAACATCAATATCTCAGAGTTTATGCTGTAAACAGGAATATGAGAAAGCGGGAAATAAATGAGACAGAAAATGAAACTACAACAGTCAGCAAGAAAGATAACAAGACTAGAGACTATCTGTATGAAACTTGTGTTTGTTTTAGAATACATAGTTGGCATGTAGGGGTTTATAAGGCTAATCCGGCCGTCACAGACGGCTATTATTCAATATAATCGAGATCCGGCTGATGGACAGTCGTGTACCAACAGCTATTATTCAATCCAGGGGAAAGGGTAAACTACATGCCTTCTAGTATTCTCCCACCCGTCAGGAAAACAAGATATGAATATCCAGTATTCAAGACATGAAATACAGTATTCTAACACTATGTGTAATCAGCAAGGGTACTAGTAGAGCAAGGAATTAATTATCACAATATAAAGATTAACTTGAAGTGCAGGTACTTGCCTGTTGTTTGGATCCGATTAATTGTTCTAGGGGAAGTTTCCAGAGATGAGTCCAAAAGCTGAAATAGACATTACCATCACGCTCAGAAGACGTCAAATAGCTAGAAACGCTTGTCCTTGGGTCCAATTTGGAGACAAGGGCAAAAACGACAGTTTCGGGTCAAAACGGGGTCCGCCGGTGGGGCCCGTTTTGCACCGAAAAACGTGTCAGGGTCAAAGGTCTCCAAATTCACCAAACTTAGTGTCAACAGGTCAGGAACGCTGATACGAACCCAACGGAACTTCCAGATTTGGATTCCGATGAGCCGAACACAAAATCGCCCGTCGAGCGGGGTGAATCGGGTCGTTGTTTTTCCTGTTTTTGGATCGCGGTGTGCGATCATCACAGGACGCGATGCCCTGAGCAGTTTGTCCGGGCACCGAGAGGGTCATACAGGCTTCGCAACGTAATTTACGGAATTGAAAACGGAGATACAGGGCGAAAGTTACACGTACCTGAAGGGGACCCGGGAATCAGGGTCGAGCCGTTGCCAGAGAGAAGACTAGCTTCATCCCCGTCCAATCCGAAACTGGATAGCTAGATCGAGCTGACCTACCCCAGAAGAAGCTGGTCGGTTGTGTACGACTTTGCCCGGTGGAAGTCTGACGCCTCTCAGAAATATCTTTTCGTTTTCCCACTCGTAATGCGCCCTGAGGAGGGTCCCGGACCCATGTTTTGTTCCGTCTGCGCCAAGCGGCCCCGGCAAGCCGGGGAAGGTTCCCGCTTGGGTTCTTGATGTGGCACTGAAAGCACAGCTACGTGCTGGCACTCAAGTCAAGTAGTAGCGCTGGCACGTCACTCGGCTCCGTGTCGTGTCCGACACGGAATCCAAATTAGGGCTAGGGTTAGGGTTTTCGTCGGAGTCCGGCGGAGGGCGGCTGTTGGGCGGCCGGGCTCGGGGGCACGCGGCGGTGGGCGGCGCGGCGAGCCGATGGGGTCGTCGGCGGCGGCTCAGGGCAGCCGGAGGCGGCGGCTGCGGCTGCTCGTGCTGCTGTTGCGGTTGCTGGTCGACGGAGGACGGAGGAGGCAGGCGGCGCCGAGGGGGGGACGGCGCCGGCGGAGACGGGGCTGGGCACGGCGGGGGTCGACGGCGGTGGTGAGCGGCGGAGCGGCGGGTTAGGGTTAGGTGGCCGGAGTACGGGATGAGGCGGAGGAGGAGAAAAGGGGGAGGGTTTTATAGGGGAAAACGGCGGTTGGGGGAGGCCGAGCACGGCGGAGGCGAGGGCGACGTGGCCGCGGGAAGCGCGGCGCTGCGCGCGGCGGCCGGCGCTGGACGCGGGGCTCGCCGGAAAAGTCGGGCGTCGTGGCTGGGAGGGGGAGAACGTGCGGGTCGGGTCGGGTGGCTAACGGGTCTGAACAGACCCGCCCGACCCGCAAGGAAGGCGGGTGACGGGTTTGCGGGCGGGTCGGATTGGCTGACCCGACCCGACCCGAAAGAGCGGGTGGCTGGGCTGGGCTGGGCTTCGGCCCACTGGGCCGGGCCGGCCCAGAAACAAAATAAAATAAAATAAAATATAAATAATAATTAATAATAATAAAAAAACAGTAAATTAAATAATTAATTTAAAATTAGTTTTTAGGCATTTAAAAATAGGTCTGAGGCCCAGAAAAATCCAGAAAAATTACCCTAAGTCCAGTTTTCCATTTTACACCCAAAAATATTATTTTCATAATATTTTAATATTATTTATCATCAAATAAAAATCATTTAATAATTAAAAACCCTGATTTTAATTACAGAAAATTCCCAGAAAATTCCAGAAAATTGTGAAAAATTCCAATTTAAAATTCTTGCAAAATCTGGGGGTTTACATTAAGCCTCCAAGTTTTATGTACCAAATAATCCTTCCAAACCGCTTTAAACTTCACAAGTCCTGCATATCAGCTTATTGCATTCCAGACTTCACAACTCCAACATATCAACTTGTTGCATTCCAGTCAACTATCATAGTTATTATCATTGTACCCAAGAAAACAAGGAAAGTTATTATCATTGTACCCAAGAAAACAAAGAAAGTCTCTCTTCTTCTTTAAAGAATCCTATCTCAACTCCCCAACTTTACAATGTAATAGTTGATCACATATCATGTTCAAGCCATTGTCCAGCTTGATTACAAAGACCCAGATTGTCTTCCCAATCCAATAGCTCAACTGCTATCCTGGTTTTTTACAACCCTGGATTTGGCATGCAACATTTCCATAGAAATAAATAAAAAAAACACGAAAAATACAAAACCCATAATGAAAAGAATTGTCAGCTTATAGGCCTCGACTCCTGCTCAAATTCTCCTATCAGTCATGAGAAGAAGCCTACCCAGCAAAGAAAGATGAAGGCAATACTGGTTATATAACAATAGCATGAACCTGTTACCAGAACAAGCAATTACACAATATTTTCCAATAATAAATATTTCATAGACACAACAAGTGGCCACATAATTTAAGCAACAAATATAATAGAAATCAGTGTCACCAAGAACAGATCATATGAAGTTCCACATATAACAACACTAATGGATTACTCTACTGGTAGGAACTTGTTTTTCTCTAAACTTCAACCTCCTCGTACATCTTCATCAGCTCGGAGCACCAGGCCAAGGGAACCTCCTTTTTAAATCCCATCGTGTTTGCAACCCTCTTGTTTGATGCGATTCCATTGTTGTGGGTGAGGAAAACACGAGCTCTTTCCCGTCCCATCACAGGTGTTGAGCATGCGCTGTCTGGGCTGCTCACAAGAACTGACTCACAGTTCTCATGCTCGTGCTCATCGGCAACCAGTATATTATAGGTCCCAGTACTATCAGTCACTCCATCAAAACTGCAGGTCTTTGTATTAGTGTCCCTTGTTCGGCATTCCACCCTCACTTTTGCACCTACAAAGACGGAGAATTTGAAGGATGTCAAAATAAACGAAATAACCCAAAAATTATATTGGTGGGATGAGCTTTTTGCATAGAAAATTTGGCATGACAGCTTTGTTGCTTTTGTTGTCGTTGCTGTCCATAAGAGTAGATTTGAAATAGATCCATTGGAACTCCAGATACAAACATGGTGATCTAATTGATTTCTGGTATCGACTTAGTTCAATTTTTTAGTCCCCTGCCAAAGTATTTAGACGTTTATAGCAGAAAGAAATCTCTAGTTGGATTGTAAAACAAATTTATAAAGTGTATCAAAAAAATTCTGTTGCATTATTCATCTTCTATCCTTACACTAAAGGGAATTTCAACTTAGGTCTCCCATTCTTATTGTTTGGGCTTATGTCCCTTAAAATTTTACACAACCCTCCATATCTATTGTTCATTTTGGAAGGAGAAGGAAGAAGTGTGTGTGTCGGGGGGGGGGGTAAAATTAATAAAAGGTGCACATGGTAACAAGCAAAAGAACTGACTCATAAACTACGCAAGCAACATTGGTAGATGGCCAATATTCGGCTTTGTTATGTGGAAATCTAATAAATATAGCATGTGACACAATTAGCACTAGTAATTCATTACTTGGTCGGGAACTGTTCCATAAACACAAGCAGCCCGCACTTGATACTTGATATGAGGCCCATGAGACGGCTGCCTCAAGCAAAATTTTAGAGGACATCAATTTTTTATATACTATTTAATGTATGTAAGTCCAATTCTGAGCAAAGGTCCAATAGACTCGTTCTAACCATTTTAGTCCGCATAAAAAGATTTTTTTTTGTTATAAGAAACTTCATATACTAGAATACCAAGAGACAAGACGGTTAGTCAGAATATTAAAAAAAAAATTGGTACAGTCGTCGTCAAAATCATCTCCCCTTCCGTCGCTCTAACAGTCTGACGCTCTCTCTCTCTCTCCTCTTGGAGGTTATTGAACAAGAGAACAAATGGTAAACAAAAATTATTTTTTATTATTATC
>JAYESA010000399.1:200000-209561 GCA_036927795.1 Iris macrosiphon | reverse complement strand
CCCCGACAACTCCTCCGAAAAGACGTCCATATACTCTACAATCAATGGATATGGCAGCTCCTGCTCTTCCACCATAGCTTCATAAAAGTCTTCCTTGCTCGGCTCTGTTGCTCCTTTGATGAACTCAAACTCCGGCTCTCCTGGCACCTAAAATAAAACTCTGCCTCCACGACAATCAATACTAGCATGGTGCCGACTCAACCAATCCTTTCCGAGTACTATATCATAGCTCGAAAGTAGAATTACAAGTTGACACACGCTTAACTCTCGGCCTAAAAAAACTCTCCGATCTTTGCAAACATCACTGACCAGGATAATGCCACCCCCAGTCATGATCTTCCAAGTCCTCGCTAACAGTTCAGTCTCAAGGTGATATTTTAGAGCAAAATATACAGATACAAAACTATGTGAAGTACCAAAATTAAATAAAGCATGAGCTAGAAAAGAATTAAGATAGACTGAACCTGAAATAATATCACCGACTGGCTCCTCCTCCTTGACGATCAAGGTGAAAGCTCTCCCCTGCTAAGTACCTCTCTACTGCTGCTGGTGCTGTACGAACCTCTGCTGTTGAGTCGGCAATAGAGGTCCTCTCTGCTGTCCCGCTGGTGGTCTCGCAGGTGCTCTCTATGCCTGAGCTCCGCCCTGAGCTGGACGAGTGGATTAAGCTATACTTGCTGATTGTACACTTGCATGACAGGTTTTCTAGTTCACATAACTATCTGTCTTTATATGCTTCTCTATTCTTCTTTCTTTTCTTTCATTATTTCTTTATTTAACTGTTCCTCTATAATGTACCTTATTTCATTATTATATGCTCATAAAGTATTTCATAACTATTTACTGTTCATAGTACTTGTTAATTAACTGGAACTATTATTGGGTTGTACTCGTTCCATCTTGACTGGATAAACATTTTTAGGCGACTTGCTATCTTGTTAATTGTATTTTGTTGGAGATCAAGATCTTTTGGTGGCTAATATTAGAATTTAGATAGTTTAGCAACTTCTTTGGATTTGATGTTTTGCGGGTTTATTTCCAAGTTATGGTTTAATTGTAAATTGAGAATCTTGTAAAACTATATAAATATTGTGAATGAGCAATATATTTGAATTTATGATTAAATATTATCTATTTGGATTGATGACCATTGTTATCATCGACAGCATATTACCACTGATACTGCAGCGTAGGTTGGGCTTGGTCACGTACTCGTATCTGAAAAGCAGGTGCGGGTCGTGACAGCTCAACTCTTCAAGTTGTTCACAACATCCTTCCATTTTTTCATCGTCGTGTGATCCAAGGAGTAATGTAATCGCCCGCAGATCATATCTCTACAGCTATACTTCCCCAAAATTAATTGTACTTAGTTTTCTATTTAGGATCTCTCGTACTCTTTTTTTTAATAGTTTATAATTACAAAGTTTTGTTTATACTATTTTCTTCACAAACAAGATGGCAACTCTGTTGGAGACGACTTTCTCCTCTGATGAGAAAGTGATAGCTCAATTTGACCCTACATCGATCGGTTCGGTATAGAAGACCTTGGTCGTAAAGTTCGAAAAACAAGCATACAAAAAATGCTCTATTCTGGGGGTAGTGTTAACCCCTCATCAGCAATCAAGTCGAGGAAAACCCGCAAAGTGTGGATACCCAAGCCTCGTCATACATATCTCGAAGTTGCTGCCATCAAGGGAAAAATATTATGATTGCCGGGAGGTACCTGGTGAATTCTATCAACCAAACTCAGGTCGAGGACTTGTGGACAACCCCTTACGTTAAATAAGGGATACATATTGCGCAACTCACACAATATCAAGCAAAGGGTTATCCACAACGAAGCTTCTAAGTCCCTTGCGTTAAACAAGGGATACAAATCGCGTAAATCATACAATATCAAATAAAGGGTGATCCACACCCAAGCTTCTAAATCCGTATATGTTCATTGTAATATGAGGACAAGCAAGTCATGGAAGCCACTGCCTAAATCAATCTCTCTATAAGCACACTCTTTATAGAGAGACAAAAGTTAGTCAGGGAGAACAATTTTCCTAACATCATTATTACACACATAGTGGAGGGAAAGTCATGCACCACTCGTTATAAGCCTACTGTTCGTGCGCCATGCCAACACCTTCGTGCAAAATTAAATACACATAGACAAACTGTGACAACTCTACCTACACTGCAGAAAGTACGCCATATAGGGTCAACCTCTTCACAATATGCTGATTATAAGCGAGGTGACAAATCATTCGCTAATCAAGCCAGCACTTCACTCTAACATAGGGGACCAAAAATGTGCATAAAAGATTCAATATATCTCATGTAAAGAGGCCGAGTCTACCCACTTCCTCCTATTCTTTTTTTTCTTTCGATTTACGTGAGCTTATTGTGCAAAAGCGTAAAGAGAGAGACCCTTCTGACTTTACAACGGTATTTTCTAATGAACATCATTACAATTGTCATAGAGTTGTTATCAAATATTGATATGCATCAGCAAAATGGTCTGTGTTTGACCGGTTGACCTATACTATGTCTTCCAAACCTCGACATGCAAAGCAAATTGACAACAAAGAGTATAATAATGACGAACCACTTGTTACGACAGCGTATGTGGCTTTATTTCTTTCCTATGGCGGAAGATAATCAAGACAAAGTTCTTCAAGAATACCTAACTAGAGAAAATTTGACTAACTTGTTGACTCCTTTGAAGGAGTATACCAAAATACCCGTTTTTAAAGACGAGATCTCGTTCTTCGCGAGAATCCTCATCCCTTAGAGTCCTAGGCTGGGGTAGCAATCCTCCAAATTCTGAAACTGATAGTGTAGACTCTAACTACAGAGTTCTTTCTACCAATCCCTCTATTGTATACAGATATGTTATTATCTACGCCATCGGTTACGAACAAGACACTTCTCCATCAGAAGCCACTAAACAATTCCTAAACTAATTAGAGGCCGTTCTCAGGGACATGCACACTATGATATAAAATATGCATCAAATAATGATAGCCTAACTTTTTGCTACACCAGAACCTGTCCAAGTGGCTCCATTCAGACCTGTACAGCCTACTCCTTGAACAACACCTCTGCAGGATAACATAAATTATCACCCCCCGTTTTCGATATACGTATTTGGAACGTATTTTTATTTTAGCATAGTTGCATGTGCATAGAGACTAGACCCATTCTTTGGTTTAACCTGGTTCATGGTTTATTTTGTGGGTTGGTTCAACTCATGAGAACCTTTGGTTCAACCCTCAAACACTACCATATATAACCCAACATTTTCTTTCTCTCTCTCTTTCCACTTCTTCATTTCTTATTCTTTCTTTAGCTTTCTTTCCCCATTTCATAGGCAAGTACACATTACATGAGAAATAGAGAAATCTTTTATATTATTATTTTATTATGTTTATTATGTATTTCTAAACACTTTTAGTTCTTGGAGTTTTCTGTTTTGATGGATGGATTAGTGTAGATCTATATTCCTAAACTTAGTATTTTATGGGTTTCAAGAGTTTTTCTTGGTTTTGATCTATTAAACTTGTGTTTTTGAAAACTAGTTTTTGCTACATGATAGAGCTTTCAATTTAGAGCCTTTTGGCTTTTGGTTCACCCGATTTGGAGTTAAAATAAGATTTTTATGGACAAAACAAGATTTCTATTTTGGAGCTTTTTCGCCATGGCTGAACCTGTTGTTGGAGAAGACGAAGTTCCCATGCGGCTAGTGAGCATATGCGACCGAGAGTGCCATGCGGCCCGAGAGGGTTATGCGGTCTAAACTTTTGCCGCATACTGACAGCATGCGTCCATCTTATTGGACGCATGACTGCTGATTTGCACAGTATCCTTGAACACCTTGTGCTTTCACCCACTAAACGAATAGAAATTTTGTTAAGTCATAGAGAACTCCATGCAGCATTGAATCCATGCGGCACCGACACTCATGCGGCCTGGAGAGCATGCGGCCACTATTTTCTTGGACGTATGACTCTGAACCGTTAGCACTTATTTCTATAGTTTTGTCTTTTCTTCCTGACACACTTTATGGCTTGTCACCTCAGTCACATCAGTCACTTTATGTCATATTACTGATATTTTATTTATTTAACTGTCACTTTAACACTTGTCCCAAGGAGTAGACTTAGCCCTGGGTATGCGGCCTGACTTCATGCGGCCTTACTACTCATGTGGCCTGACTTTATGCGGCATCGACTTCATGCGGCCTAGAGACTCATACGGCCTTGTTTATTTGATTGAATATTTTTTTGACTCTTGTGACCCAATGTATAATTGGTAATTGGACTTGAATACTGTATCCGTGCTGATACCACTATTGCATGATTATTATTCATGATTTAATGTATGTCGAGGAGCGACACATCCTATCACGTGTTAAGTGATTATATTTGGGTTGTGCATCGAGAATGCCTCCAAATTCTTGAATACTTGATATTATAAATATACAATATTTTTCAGCACGAGCATAATAAGTGAGTCAAACTACAAAAGCGTGTCTAGGACATTGATTGTATGAATGTTGCATACACGCTCGGGTGAATCCATATTAGACTTTCATGGATTCGTATCTAGCGTGCCCGTACTTTGTACGACATCTTTAGTGATATTCTCATATGATCACGCCTTGAGATTTCAAACACAACATAGGGCTAATTAAGTAACTAAAAGTGGTAGTAATATTTGAGGGAACGGTAGACCAAGATCATGCCAATAAAACTTCCCAAAGAGATTCATTCTAAGTACGTTGTGGGCTAGCCACCACAGATAATGTATATCATCTGCCTTAGAGGAGTACAGTATCTGACTATTATTATGCCGAGCCACTGTTTCAATATAGGAACACTGAAACGTCCAATACCGTATTTTTAGCGCAGTGGCCCTACGGGGACTGGTGCATCCTGCAAGTGCATATTTTATTATATTGGTTCGGTTAGCTCATGTTTGGCACTGGTATAATATGAAGATACTCATTATGCATTATTCTGAGATAACTTCAGACTCCACACAATAGCAAGCCGTACAAATGATTGGCCGATATAAGAAATATAATTATTTGTAATTGTATTATTCATCTAGTAGCCTAGAGAAATGGACTATCATAGTGTGAGGGTTCAACCCTTGTCCATGTTTGGTAGTAGGGTTGAGCCTTATCGGTAAAATATGCCATGGAACTAAGTTACAACACCGAACCTATATATATTATACTTGTTTCCCTAGGATTTTGTTTTCTCTATTTCGTGCTTCCTTTGTTGTACTTGCTATTTGCTGTCTAACCCCACTTGTTTTGCATGGACAGGTTTTGAGCCAGCACCCGAGAATCTAGCGTACTTTTCCCCCAACTTATGGCACGTACCAGGAATATGGTCGTAGGGGATAGTGAGTGGATTTTCTTCTTCCCTCCTTGTTTTGCATATTTACTTCTTTTCGGCATTTAGCCACCGGCACATGTTAGCCGGCTCGTTTGGACATTAGTTTTTCTTATATGATTGTATTAAATCAGACTATAGCTGATCACTGTCATGTACTTTTGTTACTCTTCCAGCTTCTTATTTTGTGCAGCTGGACTCCAGAATATTTTAAGAAAGCATTTGGGACACCTTATTGCTTATCACATATGCTATATGCTTAATGTTTCTTGTTTAAATGATTAAGACATATAAGTTCTTGACCATAGGAGACTTGATTGTAGTATGCACCCCCTTATCTTATACAGCCGTGATCGTCGTACGACGTATAGTACCTTGTACGGGGTAGCTGGCCATGTCCGCTTTCATATTCCAGTACTGGGGCGTGACAAGGTTTTAGTGGTAGCCCATGCAGGTCTGTTCTTCAGACTTGTGGGGTGTCATGGTCATAGGAGTCTCAATCAAACATGATCCTTCTTGAAACTCTGAATTCGTCATCTTCTATACTCAGGTTGAATTCTTCCAGACTGGTTGCTTCCTTGTTCCTTCTCATCTTGTGCTTATTGTTTCTTATGCTCTTCTTTAGGGCTTCTCTTTCCCCCGATGCTACAGCAATAAGATAGGGAGAGTTGCCAGTGGAGCAAAATCCTCTTGAACCCCAGCCAAGGATCCGAGTTGAACCCACGATGAATGGGACCGAGTAGCAGGTATTTTCGTACCTCCTGTAGTGCCTGCAGCACTGGATACCCCAGCCTTGCTAGAGATTATCCATAGATTATTGGCTACCCAACAATACCAGATGGTGGTGTAATAATAATAACAACAACAACAACAGCAACATCAGCAATAACTGCTCTAACAACAGGAACAAAATGTCCTGTTGAACCAAGGATTCCAGACGGCCCTAGGACGAGGCGGAAGAATAGATTCTGGGACAACTATTAGATTTTATAAATTGAACCCAAATATTTTGATGGCACGAAGGACGCAATCATGGATGACAATTGGCTCCAGGATATTATGAATATTCTGACAGCGGATAAAGTTTCGGCCGAGGAACAAGTTGACTTGGTTCGCCTACAACTCCAAGATCTGGCAAGAGATTGGTGGACTACGATGGAGGTAGGACTGAGGCATATTATTTCATGGAAGTATTTTAGGACTCAATTCAGGGCAAAGTACTTTAGGATTATGGCTCAGTGTGAGTTGCATCAGAGGTTATTAACCTCAAGCAAGCTGAAAGGACAGTAGACGGCTATGTGGCAAAATTTTGTCGACTTAGCAGATTTGCTCTGATCATGGTGGAAACATAGTTGGAGAGAGCAATGAGATTCCAACAAAAACTTTATTTGAAGATCTTGCAAATGGTAGAGGTGCATGACTACCATACCTTCGAGGCGGTATTGGTAGCAGCCAAGAGGATTGAGCTTACTTCTCAAAGGATGGCATCAAGAAGAGTGGATCAGAAGAGGTCACATGGACAGAAAAATGAGGGAGGATCAGTACCCCGAACGTTAGCACCATCTCTTAGCATTCGTATATATGATTCAGTGCTATGGAGGATGGCAGGTTCAACAGTGATAGTACCAACTCGGCAACAACAGCCAAGGCAACAGTAGCAACAACAACAAAGATAAGTTGTACCTACTACGGCAAATAAGGTCATACCCAAAATATTTGTCGGGAAGCTAACATACTATGTTTGATATATGGGAACCCTAATCATAAGATTATCACGTGCTCATTGATGTAGAGGTCAGGAGGGCCAGTACAATAGTTTCCTGTATTACGAGCTCCAAGGGCATTGCAGCAAGGAGGACCAGCAGTAGCAGCACGGCCTTTTGTTCAGCATCCGTTGTTGATGCAGGACAAGCTTTATAGGCAGCAATAACAGATTCAACCAGTTTCTTAACCATAATAGTAAGAAAGATACTGTCCTCTGAGTAGGTGGTGGACCTCCGAAAGTAGCTGACACTCCAATTACTGGAGAAGTGACTGGTGCAGGCCCTCGGGATGTAGCAAACCTCTCAGAAGCTGCTCTCCCTTCTGCGATCTAGTTTTAGGCGACATCCTGAGACAAAGCGAAAGAAAGAATCAATATGGCACATGATGTAAGATATTCAAGGAAAAGATAGATTAATAGATCAAGTATCAATATCAAAGAAGAATAGTTGAATCAAAAGAATTTTTCTAGATGTGATTGAGTATCTTAGCCTATAACCTATATCATATATACTATCGCAGGCTCGCAGTAGTAAAACTAAATTATCGCACTACCACGACATCGCATAACTTGCGAAGCGAGACCTGCATGAGCCACCACTAAAAATGTGTCACGATCCGTACCCGGTGTAAGGGTACAAGTCGGAAACAACGTCCAGCCTACGCCGCAGAATTGGCGGTAGAACGCTGTCTAGGTAATCTATCTAATATAATGAACCACCAACAATAACAATATACTCAATCACAGAACTAAGATAGAAATGAGCACGAATTAGATAAAGAATAGAATAGTCACAATATAACTCATGAGTCTAAAATAATACATCAATGAGTCTGAAAAAGTAATAAAATAAGCTGGAGACAAATCCAGTACAAAGAATACTAATAAACTACTACACTCGGATCAACTGTCTCAGTTGGGATAAGTCCCTCCTGAGCCAGGGTCTCAGACTCTAGACCCACAACATCCTGAGGTCCATAATAAGTAGGGTACCACTCCTCAGTGTCATCTGGGAAAAATATATCCAGTCAGAAAAGGAGCAGAGTACATCTCTAACAGCAGTTCTAATCAATGATAAAAACTATGTAACAGTAAATAGATGTGAATATATAAGATGCACAATAAATACGGGAGATACATACAATAAGAAATACTAGAATAAATACAATAATGAATAATATGCCAATGAACAAGAATAATAATGACTAAGTGTGTGAGAACTAGCTTAACATGTGATCGGCTTGGGGCATGATACAATATATATGGCCTGGCTAATCATACGTGCGATATATGATCAATACTATTCAATAACAGTACTTGATACAATAGGGGTATTGATCACATATCTACACTAAAGTACTCTCCACAGGTCCGGGTATACTGCGCGGACCTTTTGGTACACTTGGTACATGACGGGGCAGTCCCGTTTGGCGGGGCACGCTCCGTATCACAATTTTTTGGAATTTAGAAAAAGTAAGTGTTCGGGATTTTTCAACTGATTTAATTCTACACACGATTGTTAATAAATTATTGTATTTAACAGGAAATAAACTATGTTAGGTGGTCTTCGTGTACCAAAAAGAAAAATCGAATTTGGATCTCTGAGGTGAGAGATACGAATCCGTAAACATAGCTAGTTACCGTAGTTTTCTGCGATACCCAAAAATTGTCATTTTTCGTTAACTTGGGCACTATTTTTGCCTAGGTTTACGTGTTGAACGAGGTAAACTAATGCACAAGATTTATAGAGGGATAGGTGGTGAACGTACCGGTGAAGACGGAGTCGAGTTTGGTCGAGCGAGAAGACGGAAAATTGGCCTAGAACACAGGTTGCTGGAGTGGTGAAGATTAGGGTTTGGGGTTGCGTTTATATAAAGAGAAGGAGAGGTGGTGGGGGTGAAACCGCGCGCGCGGTGGGGGGGGGGGATTCCGCGGTTTCAAAAATCGCGACTGCTGCTGCTGTTTCTGTTGATATTTCTTCTCTCTTAATAGGTCCGGGTTAAGGGGGTCAACAGGTTAGATCTAATAGGAATTACGGGTTGGGTTTAAGGATAGGGTTTGGATTTTTTGGGTAGAGATCCAATAGGAAATTAAATTCTTTTCTTTTCTTTTTCTAATTCCTATTTCATTTCTTTTTCTTTCTTTTTCTTTTCTAATAAATTATATATATATATATATATACCTAGAGAATTCTAAAAATTTATATTTGTGCATACCATTAAGCTAGCAACTGTCCAAAGGGTCTCCTACATGAAATTAATTAGGAAAAATTTATAATAGCTTCATAAATCCCCTAAATGCACAAACACCTCAAATAAAAAATTAAATAAAATCTATTTTCTCTATTTAGCTCATAATTACTATAAATAAATTAAATAATTAATAAAAAATTAATACGGTTTCAGA
>JAYESA010000399.1:40000-195000 GCA_036927795.1 Iris macrosiphon | reverse complement strand
CTACTAGAATGAGAGGATAACTTGGAGATTAGCCTTAGCAGAGAACTTTTTCTTATCAAATAGATGTTAGAACTTCCACCAGCGGTTAGTGTTGGACTAGAATCTTTACCAATCATAAATATTGTCCAGGATAGGTATAGAATTTTTGTAATGACAGAGACGACTAGGGATGCTATTGAGAAAGTACCAAGTTAAAATCTTAGAATTAGTTGTAGCTCCATAAAATAATAGGAACAACCTCAAGGGAAACTTTAGAAGATATGATTTGAGATTCTCATTATGAATAGAATAGTTCGATAATCCTTGTAGTTAAGATTAGACCTAAGCCTGAATTGAATCTTATCATCTCATTGAGTCGACAATATTGTCACTTAGAAGGGAGAATCATGACTTCAAGCTTTTGTTATAGAGTAGTAACCTAGACAAGAGGACTTTCATAAGAAATATTGGTATTAGATAACAGAGACTAGAGGAACAACAACACAGAGGGACAGGTAAAAGAAGGGGTAACCTGTACGAGAATAAATAGACATACCAATTGAAGATTAGACTAGTATTTGGATGACCAATCCCAATCATAATTTAAAGAGTATCCTTAGTAAATAGTATGCCAGGAGTGATATACCTGAGTACCTGATTAGTTTAGCCTTGACCTTACCTACTAAGTTAGAAAGATGCGAGTTAGACGAAGTTGTAAGGATTGTATAGTGCTTATCTATAGGTGAAGGTAGTTTGTCAATAGTATGAGTGAGGTTATATAGAATAAAATTTATAGGAATATAATATTGAAATTAAGGATTTGTTGTATTACTTCATCGATTTTATTCCTATCTTCCCCATCAATAATTGTTATCTTGTTTTATATTCATAAGCCTCTTGCTTTATGCAGCAACAAGCCTTCTAATTATCCAATTGAGTAGATCATTCCTCTTTTTCTAGTTATGCCTTAATTACAAAATTAATCCCTTAGTTGGTACCACTTCTTTGTGTTAATATCCATATCACCAAAGGTATTAGTTCTTTTCTACTCTAATCTCCCTTAATCTAGTCAATATGACTCAATTCTCCAGATACTCATTAATTGTGCCTTATTCAACCTTTCGACCATACCCTTCAGACTTATCGTAAAATTTTCTCTTGTCTTGGTCTAAAATTTTCTTCCTTTCATGATTCTCTCGATTTTGGTCTCATCGCCATCAATGTCAATCAATGATTGAAGCATCTATACCACCTTGACTTAGTTAGATCCGACTCAATCTTTTTATCTGCCCTGTAGAAGCTTGACCTATATAAGAGTAGTGTTGGATAGGTAGTAAATCCCTTATGGAGTTGTTGACCGATAGCATCCTGATAGTATCTAGGTATCCTTAGAGAATCTTTGTTTAAGGCCAGTAAACCCTAGAATTTTTGTATCCTAATTTAGGAAATAGGTCCTTCCTGAAATCTGGTTAGCAGAATCATGACTTTAGTTATGCTACCTACTTAAGTTGGTTAGTGCCTTGAACAAAGTAAACTTTAGCTCTTAGTAGGTGATGCCTACTTGGATTCTATTAGTAACAACGCTCTATCTCTTAGAAATGCCGTACGACTAGTCATATTTGACCTTCTTCCGAGATTGATGCTCCTATCTTTTATATCGTGCTTAAATTTCGAGGAATCCATTATAGGGTGCTTCCCTTACTCACTGGAGGACCAAGGTAAGAACTTACGTACTGAGGTTTCATACTCGTACCGTTCCTAATTCCTGTATTCCATCTTCTTCCTTCAATCTTAACTTAGAGGAAGAAATATTTTTTATAAGTTGGGCAGAGGGTAATTCCCCTAATGTTAGTATAGGATTATTTTTGAAATTTTAGGGTAAATTTGAGTCTATTTGGTATTAATTAGGATTAATCGGATTAAATTACCACCTTAATTTTGTATCATTGATATCCTTTGTAATGGCTCGGATAATTGGAGCATAACACTATCATTTTCTTTCGAACAACTTCCACCCTTATGACCTAAACTAGCCAATCTGCACCCATGACATGACTATCACGCAAAAGCTCACATTTCTATGCTTCGTTTAGTCGCACACAACTGTCACGAAGATTTTGTACACACATATGACACAAAGATACCCTTCTCCGTTGTGGTCGGTTTTAATACGAAATATCGACTCAGTTCTTCCGACAACTTGACATTCATGAGCCTAACTGGACTTACTCACTCATGACCTAGTTATTACTCCAAAATATACACTCCCATGCTCCATATAAACCCTACAACATTTGCAATATACCTTCTTCTAAAAACCTATACCTAAATATTTAATCCCGTTGCAATTAAATTAAAAATTGTGCATTAGCAACCCAATTATTTTAACCACTGATGTACTCATAGTCCATTCAAACCAAACTACGCTCATGACACTTGTATTGCATTAAATTGAGCCCTTTTGTACTCTCTATACAATATTAATCACCATGATAGATTATATTACCTTTTAACACTCATCATTGAACCGTTCATCGACATCCATAAAATGTAGTGATCGTATTCCTCTGTACCATCTCACCCTAGTTGTATTTGGCTAAGAAATTTTATATTGCCTGGTAAACTCATGACCTAATTAGGAGCAATGAGAATTGGTAAACTTCCTTTAGAGAGTTATTGACTCATTAACACTATGGTAGTACCTAGATTCCCTTTGATAGGCTATGACTATAGTCACAAAAGCCTCACCATCTTGTGCCCTTCTTGAAGTTAGACGTTCTATAACCCTTGTAAATATGATCATGACCAGAACTTTCACCACCAAGTTAATCTCTATAAGTTGGGTAGTGACTGGAACTGACTATGTCTTCCCTCAGAACGTGACGTCAAATTAGAATCCCATTGGTAACTACGTCCCCATCTTTTCGAGAATCAGTATAGGATCTGGCGTACTTAAATTCTTTTTACCGTATTGTGTCCCTTATCCTTGGATCATGCCTTATCTTTGATATTGTTAAATTCAAAACGACAAGTTGTATTATCCTTCTTTCGCAGTAAATTCTCTTACTCTTTTCTACCATGCTTACTTTTCAAATTTCGAGGACAATTTTTTTATAAATTGGATAGATTGTGAGTAACCTGGATTTTTTAATCTTTAAATTTATTATTTAATTTTTAATTATAATAATTTTGGTAATTTGTACCTAATTAGAAAAAAAATAAAATTCTTGGACTTTTAACTTGTGTAAATATTTATTTAAATTTATTGATTACAAATATTCTTGGAAAAATATATATTTGGTATAAAATTTAATGTTATAAAGATTTATGAATTTTCCTAAATTTATTTGAGTATAAATCTATTCTTAGATTTTTATCATATATATATATATATATATTAAGAAAAGATAAAACAAAAGCGAAAACAAAATAAAACAAATAACATAAAACCCATACCCAAAATCCAAACCCAAAACCCGAATCCTAAAACTACGCAACCCCCGACCCTGGCCCGAACGACCCCCATGTGCGAACCCCTTCCTCTTCTCCTCGATATAAAAATACTTAAAACCAAACCCTAACCCTAGTTTCTCAAACCCTAAACCTACCCTAACCCTTCCTCTCCCTTTTGCCACCGCAAGCGCCGACCGTCGCCCATGCGGCTACCACCCGCGCGCCTGAGTTCACCCATGCACGGAAGCTGGGTAGCAACCACAATAATAGCAACAATAGTCACGTCGATATCGCGAGAGAGCCACCACATTGACCCTCGTATCACCCATACTAGTCCCTAAGGCACCGTCGTCCTTTATGATGTTCGTTGTAGTCGATTCCGACATTTCGTAATCGATCCCATCGTGATGCACGATTAGGAATTCAAAATAATTATTTTAGAGCAACAACTTTGCAGGTGTTTTTTGGCCCATCAAACTATTGGATGGTCTATCCGAAACTTCCATCATAATCTAGGTATATAGGTCTACCCTTCCCTCCAGTTTCAAACGTTAATATATTCGTTTGATAGATCAAAACGTGACGCAAAGTTGGGTGTTTAAACTGAAATTATTCTTACGGTGCGTGGAGACAACTTTGCGGATTAGTTTCTCCCTCATCATAGCCCCGTTCGATGAACCATCTTCGATGGTATAATTTTTACCTAACCTTCTTCCAGAGTCTTCAAATAGTTTATTTTAGTTTGCATTAGATTGGAAGTTATTCAAAATCCAAATCCAAGAAAAATATGGTTTTGAAACCCAAAATTTCCAGATAGGGGGTGCATTCCGCCAAAGGAGGCAACTTCATCGTATGTGGATTGCACCGAAAGGCATGTATCATAAATGCGAATATGTGGGCTTTCGTATAACTTGATTTGGACGTTCATGTATGTAGGAATAAATGCATATCCGTCAAAAAACCCCGTATCAACCTTTTTTGAAGTAGTGCAATTACTTCGTGAGTGCTTATCGTTTCGCCATGAAACTTACGTTAACGGGCTCTTAGCATTACGTTAGTCATGTGACCCATGTTTGGTTCGATTCTGAGAATATGACAGAAACGTTATTTTACGAGCCCCACGGTCCCACTTAATGGGTAATTTTGTGAACGGCTTACCAAAATCAAATTTTGGATACTACGTTGAGATCGTGTCATTGTTCTAGACTCATGGACACTAAGTTTTCCAAATTTGGAGAACTTTATCTTTGGCATATTTTACGGTGCAAAGTGGCCCACAATTGGATACCGCTTTGACCCAAAACTGCCAATTTTGTCTATGTATCCAAATTAGACTTATGGTTAGTCAATCCTAGCTATTTCTGATATTCTGGAAATGATGGTGATATTGTTTTTATCATCCGAAGGCGTTCGTACAGATTACATCTTCTCAGGAGCAGTGGCGTATCGAGCTCTCTACTTGGACTTCGCCAAACCATTCTCCCGGATCCAGACAAGTGTACCTTGTCAAGATGTTATAATTCTTAATTATTTATTATGCGTAAAATATTTTTTTGTCCTGGCTGATGTATCGGTTTATCCTCGGGCCGACACACGATACTTTATGTCCGAACCAGATTCGAGTACCGACATCCCCCGCAGAGTCGAGTATCGTAGTTAAAGAGTTAGTATTTGAACCCATGATTTGTGCATTTATTCCTTGAACATCCGACCTTAGGACACATGACACGATATTCAAGTGACAGAGTCTTTTTTGACATGTTCGTGGTATTTGGGATAGGACTCCAGGATGAATGCAATAGTGATATTTATAGTTATACATAGTGACTATGACTTGTGCTGATAGTTAGAGGTTACTAGATTGCGTGTCATGATATGAGACGTGAGGTTACATTGGGAGGGGAGAGTCTTCAATATGCTCTGGGCATATTCTACAAATTACTTATCTACATGCGTACTCGACTTTGGGTTCCCGATGCGAAATCTAAACTATACATATATATATATATATATATATATATATATATACATACTAGCCTTCTCTGGTTTTCCCTACACGGAGCTTCTCTGGGTTTTCCCACACGGAGCCTCGAGGGTACTGTCTACCATACGGATGAGTCCGTGAGTACCAGCCAGGGGTACGAGTCTATACTCTCAATTGCATATTACTTAATTGGTTACTATAGTTATACCCCTGAGCACCCTCGTGCTATTATACTATTTACTTTTGCATGTTGTTTCTTGTACCTTGTTACGTTCCTCTGAGGACCTGGTCCCCTACCAGTTTTTGCAGCATAGACGATTATGGAGCCTTTAGAGTTGCTGATGTGTGTTGCTTTTCATGCGAGCATTGGTGCCAAGTACTTATATTATTTCTACCGGAGTTATGGTTATTTATTCATATTGTTTATTCATCTGCTGATGTAGCCTAATTTTTTATAGACTCATATTTCTTTCTCGAGTCTATTCGAGCTCATGTGTTACTGGGCGGCTGACTTTAGCACATGTATTTTATTCTTGATGTATTCTATTCATTATGGATTGAGACAGAGATATATTTATTGTTTTATTTAGATAGTGACCATTATATTATAGCTTATACATATTCGAGTCCGACCAGAGTCTGGTTGAATACGTAGCTGGCTTGTTACGTATTCCTAGTCCTACATATTTTTGGACTGGTACGTGACACCTCTCGGGTTTTGGCTATCGATCATTACCTCCATATTAGCTCTGATATCGGTTGTCATCTCTACTTAACACCCGTACTTACCAAGGTACGTCAGCGGTGTTAAGTCCAAAAAACCTGTCATGTCCATATCACCTTTGGTAGGGCTTGTTCCAAATCTATTACTTGCACTCAGGTGCGCAAGAAGTAATGGGTCCACAAAATATATCATGTCCATATTTCCTCTGATAGGGATTATTTTTGAACTTATTATTTGCACTCAACGTGCGCAAAAAATAATATATCCACCTAAGTCCCCCAGTGGGACATCCTAGACAGGCGATGATATTGTACTACGTCCATATTACCTCTAGTACAATATCCAAAGTTCACACAAAATACATACACAATAAGACAAATGAACGAAGGAGTTCTGGAAAAAGAGAAACCTTTATTCAAGATCATGAGTACATATGATAGAAATCCACTATATTTTCAAGGGTTTTTATTAATATTCAAGGTCTCAGGTACATATGATGGGAATTCCTTTTAAGGGTTTCTATAGGTTCTTACTGACAATAACCTCTTCCATTACAAGGCACCCCTGTGTTATTTCTGCCACTGACACAAGTAAACACAGCAGCGGAGCTCAATGCTTTCTGGATCATCCCTCTACAGTGCAAACCTCAGTATATAGAAAAGAATCTATCCTGATACAGAGCAAAGAAGGAGCATGGAAAGACGCTCTACAACTAGACGGGAAGACCGACGATAGGAATGCCAATTAATCCAAATTATGTCATCGACACCGCAGCCTTTCGGCCGGTAGCAAACCGCATAAAAGGGAGAAACGCAGCTAACATGTTGCACGGACAAGGACGTCTCAGCGCATGACGTAGGATGATCATCCTCGTCTCCTTGATCAGTTCTTGGCGAATCGCGGTATAAAGTTGGTCTTCACCCCGAACAACGGGTGTTATGATATCCTTTCATACTCCATATTGGGCCACACAAAGAAGAACAAATCTTGCACAAAGAGAACATAAGACGTTAGTAAACAAAGATAATATGAATTCCATGCGGTAGAGCCTAGCCGACGTATGAGCTGCCTGCCATGGTGGTCGCATATCGAGTGGAGCCTTCATCCATGCGGCAGAGACATGATGGTAGCATTGTCACAACCTGCACCCGATATAGGGGTACGAGTACGCGGGTACGTCTAGCCTACGCCACAACATCTACGATAGAATGTTGTCTAGGTCACAATATTATCTAATCAATCTCATACGAATATCCAACTCCATAAGGAGATATATATATATAACAATCTAATATG
This sequence comes from Iris macrosiphon, assembly GCA_036927795.1. Lineage (NCBI taxonomy): Eukaryota > Viridiplantae > Streptophyta > Magnoliopsida > Asparagales > Iridaceae > Iris > Iris macrosiphon. Next base: position 187,564 of record JAYESA010000399.1, on the reverse strand, counting down.
AAATACTCAACCATAGAACAAAAGCATGATAAGATATCGAAAGAAATAATCAAAACACAACCACAAAGTCTAAACTAATATAATCTAAAATTCAAATAATGACATCCAAGTCTCAATATATGCCGAAAATAAATCCGGTCCCAAAATCTGCATAAAGAAAACTAACTAAAATAACTAGTGATTCTGGCTAGACCTTCCGACAATCCCACTTGAGCTACAAAGTCCAAGGCTATAGCTACTCCCCATGTGGTCCGTAATATATCGGACACCAGTCCTCTAAGTCGCTATCTGAAAAATATTTCCAGTCAGGATTGGAGCGAAGTACAACCCAATAGTAGTTCCAATTAATTGACAAGGATTATAAAACAATAAATAGAGGATGTTATATACTGAGAGAAAATAATAACTGATGCAATGGCAAATGGTAAAGAAAACAGGCAATATAGACAATAGGGTATAGTCAGTGCATATATGAAATGAAGGAGAAAGGAACTACAATATCAGACCTAAGGCAATATAATCTATGATACTGAATATGAAGAACTGCAACTATTCTAAGTGTTTGAAATACTAGTTTCAATATGTGAGGGGCTTGAGAACTTGGACGATAGCTATATAGCCTGGCTAATCATAAGTGAGATGTATGATTAACACTAACAATATTTTATAATGTATAATAGGAATATGATCACATCTCTTAATAGCAATTTTTTCTGCCCCAACTAGTACAGTGGATCCAACCATGACACGTTATGATACACGATCAATGTCTAATGATAATACCATGTACAATATCTAATGTCAATATTGTGTACGATGTCAATACGATAACCATTGTAATATCTCATGACTGAATATCCAAGCTATATACTAGTCTGTGTACCATAGTGTCAAGAAACAGATGTAATATTTTTAAATACTTGAAATATAGTAATTATCAAATAATGGAAACTATCAGAGAATGTACTCGACTGCCGTCCAGAGCAATGAATGTCAAACTGTGTCCGAACTGGTGTCACACAGACCCATATATAGAATATTACATTAATACAAGGTGTTGGAGTAAAATTAAGTTAAACTAGTTCAATTCTAGGTCACAAAGCCATTTCTAAGTCAAACCGACTATTTCTAGGTCAAAAGAGTCTATCTCTAGGATACTAGGTCAATACACTATAAAACTAAGCTACTATAGCTAATCCAAGATACTATGAGATACACAAAAATGTCGTATCCTAGGATACGCAAGTTTTAATAGAAAAAATAGTTTAGATATACATATAAGCCAATACACATATTATCTATAACAAATTAAATAAAAATATGATACCTTGGCCTGCACCAATGCGTATCGCACTACCTCACACCTATCCCGATAATCAAACCCAATACCTTGGTATTAACTACTAACTATCCATATACTGATTACTAACATATATACAAATAGTATACATAACTAATTATATACTACACATTCTAACCAATATAACTAATCAACTAATCTATCTACTGATATACTAGATAATAAGTATATCACTAGACTAACTAATATACTTAACTACTACCCATACTTGATAACTTAAACTATCTCACTGACTGAAACCTGCTGATACACTGATACATCTAAATAACTAATTACCTAAAGACACTGCCGATACTGATATATGAAGACTGAAACTGAATATAGACACTAATATTGTGCACAGTGAAGATTTGCTCCCTTTACTGCTATGCTAAGGACTGCTATGCATCCCTCTGTGCCGAGAATGCTGCACAATGCCTTGACTAAACTACACATGCCCCCAGCTTGCTGAAACTGTAGTGGTCATTGCCTGTAATGGCTCATCTGCAGTGTGCACTTGCCTGAGCTGATGTCTACTGTGATCGAGCAGCTCCCCCCTTTAGTTGTAGCCTCTGCACGAGCTCTGTTAAGCATGCTCGGGTCCCTTGTTGTGCTAGCACAGAGTTGCACGAGCTTGTATGCTCCTGCAGTTGATTGCTTCTGCTCTTGCTCTGAGCTTCCTATCCTCAGTTGCTACAGGAACTCCCTGCTGGATTGCCTCAAGCTACTCCTCCTCTCTTGCTATTGAACTGATGAGCCTTTCCTCACTCATAGACACACACCAACAGCCACACAACCATACAACTCAAACACACAAATCCATATAACTGTTATATATATATATATATATATATATATATATATATATATATATGCAATCACACACACACACACACACACACACACACACACACACACACATATATATATATATATATATATATATATATATATATAATTATATACATATAGTTATACATAGCTATATATATACTTAGCTATACTATAACATATAATATATACTCATATATCTCTATAGATCATATAATCTAGTATATAAGTATATATACACAAGTACATATAGAAATAAAGGCAATAAACCAAACACGTGGAGTGCACCGTACTCCTATCATACTAACTCTATGATATGCTTGCGACGGCTCTACCACACAACCAAACGTATCCCGAAGGACACAAGCAAGTCTAATATACTAAATATGAACAATACCTATAATAATTAGATCAACTACGTATCCGTGTCATGAATTGATATGCACAAATCTCCGTGTCGAAGAAAAATCCCTAAAATTAACCTGTATCGCCAAATTGACGAGATACAGCCTACACGTACCCAATTATGGACATGACACTAGTCACAAACAAACATACATATATCAATTTGATCTATTAGACAAATTGACAAATACAACATATGTCAATCTCGAAATTTCTCCAAAATTGATACCAAAATGCACATAACTTATACCATAGGTCTCCTATGAACCTAAAACCAATTCCTATGTGTAGCTTATGCATATGGGGTAGTTTCTCATGGTTAAATATCAGATTTAGAGTCTACTAGAAAAAAATTTGAAATATACCTATTAGGAGATAGATTCCCAATAAAAATCCCCAAATGTAGAAATGTGGCTCATCCTTGTAGATCATGGTCTCCTTCTTGTAGATCCTTGCTTTCTTCTTGTAGATCCTTATTGTAGTAGCCTCAAATAAAGAATACGAAAGAAATTTGGGTAGAAATTTGTGAGAGAATGAAGAAATTGGAAAGGGAAAAAAAATCTAGATCTACATGAAATGAAAATTGTGAAGTAAATAATTTTCTCTCTCCTCCTTGCATGTGGTAGGCCATATACCCCTCTCCATGCTATGTAAAATGTCTAAAATACCCCTTGGGGCTTCTCATGAAGAATTAATTAAGGAGAAAAGATTCTAGTCTAATGGTTTCACTAATTAATCCATCCTCCTAATACATGGGTCTAATTCATGGGCTCAATCTAAACTAAACTTAAATGTTGGGTTTATGCACCTAATTAAATGTTTAGGTCTACTACACAAGTCTAAAATAATCTAGCATCTAATAATAATTAAATAATATAACAAATACTTAATTACACATGTACAATATTTAAATATAATAAATCCTAAAATTAAAAATACTCGTGTCAATTACCAAACTACCCTTGATTGAAAATGTAAGGGTGACAAGCATGTCCGGATCGAGCCTTCATCCATGCGACAGAATCATGGTGGTCCCATATCCGGATCGAGCCTTCATCCATGTGACAGAGTCTTAACTGGTAGAGGATGGTTACCCTTCCATATGATAGACTCATGAGAAAAGCCCGTGCATGTTCACAATGATCTCTCATCAACACGGCAAGGCTGTGTAAAGAGTTTGTGTATGTTCAAGATAATTTCTTATCCACATAGCAAGACTTTGTACTAGTGTCTATGTGTCCTCGGTGGCCCAACACGAGAAGCTGGGTGCTCCCTTACCTCTATCAGGAGGCCACGGATCAAGACCGCCCCGGGTAAACTCCTCGACAAAAAGAGTCGCAGCCTCCAGCATCTCTCATAAGAGAAATAAAGGAAGCAAAGAGATAAAGTTATCTCTCTCCTCCCAACTGCCTATTTATAGGCCTCAAAGCAGCATGAAGAGATCGAGGCAATGAACCAAGCAGTTATGAGGATGAACTTGATGCCTCAATTTAAGGGGTCCACTTTAATCTTCCTGAAAATCGTCTCCTCGAGCCCCGCGTCAGGAGATGGCTCAAAATCCAAAAGGAGATCCGCTCCAAAATTGAAACAAATATGTCGGTTAATGCAAAATTAACAGCCTGGAAGCACTCATCTATGCAGCCCGCGACCAAGCGGTCCTAATGTCAATACGACACAATATCCATGCGACCAAAAGTGCTTTTTCCTCCATGCTTCTTATTCAAAGTATTTCAAACTTGTTAATTTGAAAACTTTGAAGGGGGTCTTGTAGAAGCATAAAAAATATGCATCCATGCATCCAACAACCATTCGCCCCAAAGTAAAGCTAAAAATAATTTGGTCGCAGAATTACCTGTGGCTCAATAAGCTTACATCAATGCGTCCCAATCAGTCAAAATAGATTTGGCCGCAGATGGAACTGAGATGGCATCCTAGCAAAAGGATCATCTCTAACACAGAATCCTGACAAAGAGGATTTTATGAATACCTCAAAAGACGTGAACACACTAAACGACAGAAGTCTCACGTCAGCACAGAACTTCACTCTTAATAGATGTGCAATGCCATGTGTATAACACAACTGGACCCGTACGTCCCAGACTCCATGTGTCCCATACGTCTATGGTCCCATGCGTCCCAAGCGTCTCTGGCCCCATGCGTCCTAAACTCTATGCGTTTCATGCGTCTCTGGCCCTATGCATCCTAGACTCCATGCGTCCCATGCGTCCCTGTCCCTATGCATCTCAGGCTTCATATATTCTATGCATCTTTGGTCCCATGCATCCCAGATTCCATGTGTCACATGCGTCTCTGGCCGTATGTGTTTCAGACTCCACGAAGACCAAATATTGCTGTTAGAACAGGAGTGATTCTCTCCAACCAAGTGTGAACCATGTGTCAAGTTGACCAAGTCACGCCTACAAAGGACGAGAACCACCCAGATTTTCAGTAATAGAAAATTCCAACAAGCTTCCACGTGATAGCCTGGCCTGCTCATGGTTATAATTGTACCCTATTAAGGAGGCAAATATGGGACCCTCTAGCATCCATGCGGCCCAACATATACGCGCCCAAGGATGACTATATATACCCGGGTGGCCTATCCACACGAGAAGAAGGAAAAGGGTCACCCAATACAGAAAGAGAGCATACGGAGACGAGCAAAGAGAGAACATAAGCTTCCTCACCCTGCAGCGGATCGTCAACGGAGTAAAGGAGCTGTCACAACACTCCTTGTCCATAATCACACCCCAGATCAAAATATTGTAATTAGATAATTCTGTTTAGGATTATTTGTACTTTTTTCGTTCCTTAAATAAAAATTTTGCAAGAACATATTTAATGGCGAACATAGAGCAATAATATACGCAGTCCCTACTTGTAATAAAGCATCAGCAATAGGCTTAGCTGCTGTTGTTGTTGGTGTTCCAGCCTGTGAGGAGGGAGAGTAACTGGTGTGATGAAGGAGTAACCAGCAGCAGCAGCAACTACTTTAGCAGTGTAGCATTGTTAGGAACTACAGTAGTAGCAGTGCACTAGATGCATTGCTAGTAGGCAGCATTGTCAACTATGCTTTCTGTTGTATTGGAGGCAAGAGGGAAGTAGTAAATTTGCCATAGCTGCTACTGTTATTGGTGTTGTTGTTGTTTGTGGTTGTTATTGGTGTTGGTGTTGGTGTTGGTATTGGAGTTGATTGTTGGTACAAGGGTTAGTATATATATGATATCAGTTAGTTGGTTAGTAGTGATACCATTTAGTTAGTATAGTTGTGATAGAAGTTATCAGTAAGTTAAATTACTTAAGTATTAAAGTTAAGATACAAGTTAGTATATATATATATATATATATATATATATATATATATATATATATATATATATATAGCTTTGGTTTTCTTCTATTGTTTATGCCCACCACGGTGGTCTTTTGTCTTTTTTGTTGGAGACTTTTGGTTCCATGGCTTCTTTTTTGGACTTCTAGGTCCAGGTTTTGCTGTGTAGCCCCTGGTTTTTGCTGTCATTGTTGCAGTTATATATATATATATATATATATATATATATATATATATATATATATATATATATATATATATATATATATATATGATATCAGTTATACATGTTAGTTAGTGATATCAATTATGTATGTTTAGTTCGTAATAGATACATGTTAGTTAGTATATGTTAGTGTTGGTTAGTATGGGTTGATACTAGGTTTAGTATTACCTTGAGATGGAACCAAGGTAACATTGGGTATGAGGTATCATTGGTATTTGGAATTGGATACCAAGAGGGTAGTTAGATATTGATATCAAGGAGGGCTCAAAGCCAAGGTAACCAATATTAAGTTAGTATATTAGCTAATGACTAACTAGTGTTACTTAAGTATAAGTGTTATCTATTGATACTTAGTAGATAGCATAGTCTAGTATCTTATAATAGCTAGTATAGCCTAGATAAGCAAGTGTTATCTATTGACTTCTTGACACGTGGTTACACGGATTAGTATTTTTTAGATCCCATCATGAGATGTTATTTCTGGTAGTTCTTGGCGTATCCTGTACATGCCCTGCTCTTGTTCTTATATAGACACGATTCCTGGAAGACTTGCTTCCTTCTTGGAGAATCTCGTATCATAACATGGCATGGTTGGATCCACTATACCAGTCTGGATTTAGAGAGTATTAGTTAGATATATGATTATATCCACCCTGTACAAGGATTCCTGTATAAGTATCATGTTAGTGTTAATTATACACTTCATGTATGATTAGTCAGCCCATGATTCATGTACAAGTTCCCAAGCCAATCATATGTCGAAGGTAGCACTCACTCACTTTGTTAGTTATATTTTCTGACTCTTATATATGATGCTCATCTCTCTTATACTATTTGCAGTATTTCTATATTTTGTATATTTCTGTCCATGCTCTATTTATCTTGTATGTTCTCTCTATTTACTTTTAAATAGTCTTTATCATTTATTTGGAATTGTTGTTAGAGTTGTGCTTCGCTCCAATCCTAACTGGATATATTTTTCAGATAATTTAGATGACTCGTATCTTACACACTATGAACCTCAGAATGTAGTGGGTTTAGAGTTAGAGATGGTAGTTCAGGAGGAGCCGATACCAGGGGATGATCAGCTAGTTGCAGATGTTTAGACTCTTGTATTGGTTATGTCTCAGTTTAGATATTTTGACATATTTTATGTTTGAGACTTTTGTGCTAGTCTTTTAGACTTGGTTATGAGTTGTATGGAACTTGCGATTATATTTCTTCCATTCCATATCGTACTACATCTTCCTCTAGTTTTAATATGATTGAGTATTGATTATTATTTTGTCCTCTATTTGTAGTTGGGATATCTTAACAGGTACATATATATTATGAGAAATATTTAGATAGTATTGTTGACCTAGACAGCGTTTTACCGCCGATACTGCGGCGTAGGCTGGACATACCCACATTATCGTACCATTATACCGGGTGTGGGCCGTGACACATTTTTATGGTGGCCCATGCAGGTCCTTCTAATGGTAGTAATCAGACTTAGTGTATTACTACAAGCCTGCTATAGGATATAGGATGAGAGTATACTCAATCATAACTAGAAACATTTTTAATCTATTAAATTATTTATCCATTCTGAATAAATTGTTTTCTTTGAAATATTACTGTCTTTCTGTGATGCTATCGTATCTTACGCAATATTGATCCCTTTATTTGAAATCTGTCTTCGGGATGCCGCCGAAGACCAGATCCCAGCGCTCTGACACAGTTTCATCGTGGTCGGCTACTTCAACCTCTCTGATGAGGGCAGTTACTTCTCTACATTCTCCAACTCATAGAGTTGCCTCACCGGTTCAGGTAAAGATTTTAGCAGCTTTTGGGGGTGCTCTACCACAAATTTTGAGGGTTGTTCCAGCAGTCACGGAGGACCTTCTACCCCCACCATCTATGCCAGCAAACGGGACACAAATGTTTGCCATATTTTAGGAGATGATAGAAGTACAACAGAGGAAGACAGATATTCTACGTCAGGGCATCGAGAGTGCTCACCAGTTGGCACTAGCATTTGTAGAGATGATAGCGCTTGTTCAGTCGCAGATCGGACCACCTTATCTTGCCCCATATCAGCTGAGGCCAGGTACCATTACTGATTTTAAGAGGATGGGGCCCAAGAATTTTAAGGGCACAGAGGGGATCTTGTACGTCGATGATTGGATCGTAGACGTAAAGAGGACCCTGAGGCTAGCACAGATTCCAGAGAACATACAGGTGGAGGCAGCGGGCAGCCAGATGTTCGATACCCTGAGATGGTTCTATATGGACCCGAGGATCGCGGTGCCAGGATTGACTTATGGAGATTTTAAAGATCTTTTCAAGGAAAATTTCTTTTCGGACGTGGCTCTGAGTGCCCAAGAGAGCCAGTTCCAGGACCTCGTCCGGAGGAGCATGATGGTGTACGAGTACGTCGCAGAGTTCTGTAGATTGGACAAATTTGTGGAGGTGCAGAACCCCCTTGCGAGAGCGAGAAAGTTCCGAAAAGGATTGATTGGAGAGGTCAAATCTCTTACCAGGGGTCATCGTACTGCGTCATTCGAGGATATGCTGATGGATGCTCAGAGGGCAGAGAATGACTTGGAGATCAAGTCTAAGAGGGGGAGTGTCACGACCCGCACCCGGGGTAAGGGTACTAGTCGGAAACAACGCCCAGCCTACGTCGCAGAATCGGCGGTAGAACGCTGTCTAGAAAGTCTATCTAATATAATGAACCACCAAAAGATAGTGTACTCAATCACAGAACTAAGATAGAATAAACACGGATCAGATAAGAATAGAATAGTCATCAACTCATGAGTTTAAAATAATACATCAATGAGTCTGAAGAGTAACAAAAATAAGCTGGTGATAAATCCAGTACAAAAGAATACTATCATACTACAAGCTACACTCCAGGGTCAACTGTCTCAGTTGGAATAAGTCCCTCTTGAGCCAGGGTCTCCGAATCTAAACCCACAATATCCTGGGGTCCATAATAGGTAGGGTACTCCTTAGTGTCATCTGGAAAAATATATCCAGTCAGGAAAGGAGCAGAGTACATCTTTAACAGCAGTTCTAATCCATGATAAAAACTATATAACAGTAAATAGCTGTGGATAAACAAGATGCACAAAATAGATACAAGAGATATATAGACAATAAGGAAATACTGGAAAGAAATACAATAATGAACAATATGCCAATGAAACAATAATACTAATGACTAAGTGTGTGAGTACTAGCTTAACATGTGATCGGCTTGGGCAAGATACAATGCGGCCTGGCTAATCATACGTGCGGTGCATGATCAACACTATTCGCTTACCAATACTTTATTCAATAGGGATTTGATCACATATCTATACTAATACTCCCCACCCCCAACTGGTATAATAGATCCAACCACGGTATGCTATGGCACTAGATTCCCCAAGAAGATAGCTAGTCTCCCCGAGAATCGGTGTCTGTATATGTACAAGATAACCAATGAAACAATACTTGCACCATATACACCATATACCAAAGAATAACATCTCATGACGAGATCCGGATATACCAATCCGTGTAACCATAGTGTCGAGAGAAACATGTAAATCTACACTAGATACAACGAACATAGAGGATATCATAAATGAGAAACTATCAGAGAATGTACTCGCCTGAAATCCAAAGAACAGTCTCACAGATGTCTGACTCGGCGCCTCGAAGACCTAGATATGGAATACCACATTAAAACAAGGTCCCGGAAAGAGAACAAGTCAAACTAGTCAACTCCTAGGTCAATAAATAAATTCTAAGTCAAAAGTCAACTATGGTCAACTCTAAAGTCAACTAAAGTCAAACCAAGGTCAACCTCACAAGAAATCTATATATATAATATAGAAATAAAATACAATAATTTAGGAATCAAAATTAGATCCCAAAAGATACCCACACAAGAATACTAATAATACAAATAATGCACACTCTAAATAATGTATATACAAACCAATATTTATACAAATAAAATAATATATTATTATTAGTATTATACCTCACAAAAACACCTATATATATACATATATAAATCAAAATGCATATATATATATATAAATAATTTAATAACTATATACTTATATATACATACATATAAACTTACAAAATTAAAATACCAAACACATGCACATATGTACGTATTTTACATGAATAGAAGCTCACATAAAAATACATTCATATACAAATAATTACATAATAATTATAAATAATATAATTACACAATTAAACACATAAATATATTTTATAAAACATTTATGTATAATTTATACTATTAACATAAGTACATATATAATTACATGCAAGAAAGCTACATATTATATTTGTACATCATATTAGCACACACAAAAATATATAGATCTATGCTACAATAATTAATATAATAAATATACAAAATAAATATATAATATCTATATATATTTACTAATTATAATTGAAGAATTTAAACCATACATAATTAGATCTATTCAAAAATCCACATAATTGGAGAGTATCACACCGTATCCCACTAGATCTAGGATACGCATGTGACACGAGTCCAACACACAACCAATTGCACCCCGAAGGATACAAACAAATCATAAATAATAATTATGAATAAATCAAAGTGTCAAAAGTAGATCTATGTGTCCGTGTCAAAATACGACATGTTCAAAGCCCCTTGTCGGAGGGAAAACCCCCAAAATGACACGTATCACCAAATAGTTGGGATACGAACCACATGTACCAAATTATGGACATGACACTAGCCCCAAACACATAAGCTCATGTCCAATTGATCTATATGATCAATTGACACACACAACAAAATGTAAATTCGGAATTCCAACAAAATTAATACAAAAAGTACCATAACTTTCTCCATGGGTCTCCTATGAACACAAAATAAAGTCCTATGGGTAGTACATACATATAGGTTGATTTTACATGATTAAATCTCAGATTTAGAAGCTATTTAAATAGAAAAATCTAAATTATACCTATTGGGAGATGGATTCCCAATGAAACCTCCAATTGAGAAGAACTTGCTTCCAAATTGTAGATCTTTGCTCCTCTTTGTAGATTCTTGCTTCCTTCTTCTAGATCCTTGCTTCCTCCTTCTCTAATGGTGAATTGGGAAGAATTTAGAATGAATTTGGTAGGGAATTGGAATGGGAATGGAGAGAATTTGGGAGTGGGAAATTCTAGATCTAGATTTGGAATGAGAATGAGAGGAGAGAGAAATTTCCCCCCTCTTTTAATAGGCCGGCCTTGCCCCTCTCCCAAGCAATTGTAAAATGTCCAATGTACCCCTTGGGGCCTCTCATAAAGAAATAATTAAGGAAGGAAGCTTCTAGTCTAATCACTTAATTAATTTAATCCATCTCCTTAACTATGGGCTTTCTAAATGGGCCAAATCTAACTATTTAATTCATGTTGGTCCATGGGTCCAAACTACACTAGTTGGGTCCACTAAAATAAGTCCAAAAATAATTAAATAACATCCAACAATAATTAAATAATACAACAAAAATTATTTACCATGCACAATATTTATTTAAATAGGAAATTACTAAAATACCCTTTTTCCTAAAATGTGGTAGTGACAAGTCTACCCTCCTTAAAATAATTTCGTCCTCGAAATTCAAAGACAAAAACTACCCCCAGAAAAACACAGAACAGAACTAAAGAATCACAATTAACTAATGAACATAACATAACTAGAAAATAACATACCTCAAGGTACAAACAAATATGGATAACGCTCTCGCATGTCATCCTTTCTCTCCCAGGTAGACTCCCCCGGAGAGTGTTGCCTCCATGCGACGCGCACCAAAGAAATAGTCTGGTTCCTCAGCACATTCTCTCTCTGATCCAGAATCTCAACTGGCTGCTCTGGATAGCTAAGAGTAGGGCCCACCTCTATCTCCGAGTGATCCAATACATGACTAGGATCTGCCACGTATCATCTCAACTGCGACACATGAAACATGTTGTGCACTCCCTCCAATGCAGGTGGCAAGTCTAGTCTATAAGCAACTTCACCGACCCTCTCTAGAATAGTGAAAGGTCCGATGAATCGCGGACTAAGCTTTCCGCCTCCACCGAAGCGAATCGTACCTCGTGTCGGAGAAATCCTCAGAAACAGCAAACCACCCACCTAGAACAAAACACCATCTTAAGAACTTAATCTATAACAAACAAGAACAAGCATAAACAAAATCTAAACTATACCTCAAACTCCAAAGGTCTCTGATGGCTATCGGCCCAATGCCGCTGTCTGTCCTGCGCCACTCGAAGTCTGTCTCTGATCAAATGAACCTTCTTCGCTGCATCCACAACCATCTCTGGCCCAAGCAAAACTCTCTCTCCAACATCGTCCCAAGACAAAGGAGTACGACACCTCCGACCATATAGAGCTTCAAAAGGTGACATCTCTATACTGGCCTGGTAACTGTTGTTGTAAGCAAACTCTACCAAATGGAGATGGTCCTCCCAAGAACCCCCAAAATCTAGTACACAAGTGTGCAATATATCCTCGAGAGTCCGGATAGTCCTCTCTGACTGCCCATCTGTCTGGGGATGATATGCAGTACTGAACTTGAGCTGAGTGCCCAAACTCTCCTGCAAACTCCTCCAGAAATGAGAAGTAAAACGACTATCCCGATCTGAGACTATGCTGACGGGAATTCCATGTATCCTAACGATCTGCCTCACATACATCTCTGCCAGCTTCTCCGTAGACAAACCCACCTTGAAAGACAAAAAGTGGGCCGACTTGGTCAACCTATCAACAATGACCCAAATCGCGTCTTTCCCTCCTGGAGATCATGGAAGTCCGGATACAAAATCCATAGTAATGTGTTTCCACTTCCACTCTGGAATGGGTAAAGGCTGAAGTAACCCTCCTGGCCTCTGCCTCTCGGCTTTCACCTGCTGGCACACTAAGCATCTGGATACAAATTGTGCCACTTCCCTCTTCATGCCATACTACCACAAACTCTCTCGCATATCCCGATACATCTTGTTAGCACCTGGATGTATGGAATACTGAGAGCGATGCGCTTCCTGCAACACCTCCTCACGCAACTCCCTACTAGGCACACACAATCTAACTTTATGCCTCAAAGATCCATTATCTGAAATAGTAAAATCATCCTCCAAACCTGCTCTCACTTGAGCTCTGATACTCCTTAAAGATACATCATCATACTGTGCTGCCTTAATCCTGTCCATCAAATCTGAGTGTATCTGCAATCCCCATATCTGTATAGCACCACCAGGAACAATCACCTCAATGTCCCAGCTCTCCAAGTCCTCCAACAAATATCGATCCTGCGTTAAGAACATAGCTACCGGATACCTGCTCAAAGCATCGGCAACTACATTGGCTTTTCCAGGATGATATTGCAAAGAGATATCAAAATCCTTCATCAGTTCCAACCACCGACGCTGCCTCATGTTCAACTCCTTCTGCGTGAAAATGTACTTCAAGCTTTTGTGGTCTGTGAAGATCTCCACACGCTCTCCGTACAAATAATGTTTCCACAACTTCAGAGCGAAGATGACGGCTGCCAACTCCAAATCATGGGTAGGATAGTTCTTTTCATAAGGACGCAATTGTCTGGATGCATAGGCAATCACTTTCCCATGCTGTTGAAGAACACAACCTAAACCCTTCCCCGATGCATCACTATAAATAGTAAAACCTCCGGACCCTGATGGCAACGTCAAAATTGGAGCAGACGTCAACCTCTTCTTCAATTCTTCAAAAGCAACCTGGCAATCCTCCATCCAAACAAACTCCACATCCTTCCTTGTGAGTTTGGTCATCGGCTCGACAATCCTCGAAAAATCTTGCACAAACTTCCTGTAGTAGCCTGTCAATCCCAAGAAACTCCTGATCTCTGCTACCAAACTCAGAGTCTTCTAAGATTCCACTGCTGAAATCTTCTTCGGATCCACTGAAATACCATCACCAGTCACAACATGCCCCAAGAATTCTACCTTGTCCAAGAAAAACTCACATTTGGACAACTTTCCATAAAGTTTCTCCTTCCTCAGCACATCCAACATAATCCTCAAATGCTCCTCATGCTCCTCCGGTGTCCTCGAGTATATAAGAATGTCGTCGATGAACACCACCACGAACTTGTCAAGGTACTGGTGGAACACCTTGTTCATCAAGTTCATAAATACCGCCGGTGCATTAGTCAAACCAAACGACATCACCACAAACTCGAACTGACCATACCGAGTTCTAAAAGCAGTCTTCGGTATGTCCTCCGGCTTTACCTTCACCTGATGGTAGCCTAATCTCAAATCTATCTTAGAAAATACCTTCGCACCACTTAACTGATCAAACAGATCATCAATCCGTGGCAAAGGATACTTATTCTTGATAGTAAGATTATTCAAAGCCCTGTAATCAATGCACATGTGCACCGATCCATCCTTCTTCGGTACAAACAATACCGGGGCTCCCCATGGTGAAGAACTCGATCTGATAAACCCCTTATCCTGCAATTCGTCCACCTGCTTCTTCAACTCGACCAGCTCGTTGTTGTTTACTCTATAGACATGTTACGAAATTGGTTCTGCACCTGCACCAAGTCTATAGAAAATTCAACATCTCGATCTGGTGGCAATCCTGGCAATTCCTCAGGAAACACATCCAAGAATTCTGCTATCAACGGATGTGGCAACTCCTTCTCTTCTACCATAGCTCCACAAATAATACCTTCTTCCTGCTCCGCAGCTCCTCTAGTAAACTCGAACTCTGGCTTTCCTGGCGGACCAAACAAAACTCTACCTCCTCTACAGTCTATGCTAGTACGGTGCCTACTCAACCAATCCATCCCAAGTACAATGTCATAGCTTGGAAGTGGCATTACAAGTAGACACGCACTCAACTTCCGGCCTCCCAGAGTAACTCTCCGATCCTTGCAAATATCATTAACCAGGATAATGCCTCCCCCGGTCATAATCTTGCAAGTCCTAAGCAAAGACTAAGCTACCAAACCATGCTTCAGAGCAAAAGAAACAGATACAAAACTATGGGAAGCACCACTATCAAACAAAGCTAAAGCTAGAATGGAATCAAGAAGAATAGAACCTGCGATGACATCTCCTGTGGGTTCCTCCTCTTCGACGGTCATAGCAAACGCTCGTCCCTGCCGAGCACCTCCCTGCTGTTGATGCTGGACAAAACGCTGCTGTTGTGTCGGAAGCGGTCCCCTCGGCTGTGCTGCAGGTGGTCTCGTCTGTGTCCTTGGAGCTGGAGCTGCTCTTTGAACTGCACGACGAGGACACTCCCTTGATTGATGCCCTTTAGTACCACAATACAAACAAACTCCTAGCCTCCTCCTGCAAACTTCCCAGATGTGGCCGGGCTTCTTACAAAAATTGCATGGAGCTTGCTATAACTGTCTCTGCTGCTGAGGTACCTGGTGAAAAGGCGCTCTAGTTGGAGTCTGGTTCTGCTGTGGCTGCTGGAAAGGTCTGGACTGGAAATGAGGACGTTTGGCAGATACTGCACTGCCGTTGGCCCCCAAAAAAGAATCTCGGTCTCTCTTGGTCTTCAAACCCAGATCCCGCTCAACCTTGCGTGCCTCCGCAAGTATCTCCGAGTATGTCTCATAAAAAGACGGAATGAGAATCTTCACTTCCCAGTTTAGACCCTCTCGGAAACGAATAGCTCGAACCTCCGGCTCCCTCACCAAGTACTCTGCAAATCGGCTCAACCTACCGAACTCCGCAGCGTATTCCTCCACAGACATGCTCCCCTGAATGAGACTCTTAAATTGTCTCCCCAAGTCAAGCCTGTCTATCCGGGCAAAAAACTTCTTCTTGAAAAGGTCCTTGAATACCTCCCAAGATTGTCCTGCGTCAACTAGAACCGGCTCATTCCTGAACCAAGTGCGAGCGACGTCGAACAGTTGAAGTCCTACCGCCTCAACCTTCAGATCTTCAGAAAGACGGGACACCCTCATAAGACGCTCAATGTCCTCGAGCCAATCATCAGCATAGACGATGCCCTCCGTCCCTTTGAAAACCCTAGGCTCCAGTTTCTTGAAGTCCTGAATATTGTCTGGCCGAAGCTGAGCAACTTGAGGAACAACCTGCTGCTGGACCGGAACTCCTCTCTCAACTACAGCACGAGAAAGCTGATGAGCACTCTCGATGCCCTGCCGTAGAACGTCGGTCTGCCTCTGATGTGCCTCTGACTGAGCCCTCTGTGCCTCGAGCATCTCACGAAACAGTGTAAACATCTGTGACGCCTCTGCTGGCACAGGAGGTGGAGGTGGAAGCCCCTCAGATACAGCTGGCATAGTCCTCTGAGTAGGTGGTGGACCTCCGAAAGCAGCTGACACTCCAATCACCGGAGAAGTGACTGGTACAGGCCCTCGGGATGTCGCAGACCTCTCAGAAGCTGCTCTCCCCTGCTGTGATCTAGTCTTAGGCGGCATCCTGAGACAAAGCGAAAGAAAGAATCAATATGGCACAAGATATAAGACATCAAGGAAAGGACAGTTTAAGAGATCAAGTATCAATATCAAAGGAGAATAGTTGAATCAAAAGAATTTTCCTAGATGTGATTGAGTATCTCAGCCTATATCCTATATCCTATTGCAGGCTCGCAGTAGTACAACTAAGTTGTCGCACTACCACGACATCACATACTTGTGAAGCTAGACCTGCATGGGCCACCACCAAAAACGTGTCACGACCCGCACCCGGGATAAGGGTACTAGTCGAAAACAACGCCCAGCCTACGCCGCAGAATCGGCGGTAGAACGCTGTCTAGAAAGTCTATCTAATATAATGAACCACCAAAAGATAGTGTACTCAATCACAGAACTAAGATAGAATGAACATGGATCAGATAAGAATAGAATAGTTATCAACTCATGAGTTTAAAATAATACATCAATGAGTCTGAAGAGTAACAAAAATAAGCTGGAGACAAATCTAGTACAAAAGAATACTATCATACTACAAGCTACACTCCAAGGTCAACTGTCTCAGTTGGGATAAGTCCCTCTTGAGCCAGGGTCTCCGAATCTAAACCCACAACATCCTGGGGTCCATAATAGGTAGGGTACTCCTCAGTGTCATCTGGAAAAATATATCCAGTCAGGAAAGGAGCAGAGTACATCTCTAACAGCAGTTCTAATCCATGATAAAAACTATGTAACAGTAAATAGCTGTGGATAAACAAGATGCACAAAATAGATACAAGAGATATATAGACAATAAGAAAATACTGGAAAGAAATACAATAATGAATAATATGCCAATGAAACAATAATACTAATGACTAAGTGTGTGAGTACTAGCTTAACATGTGATCGGCTTGGGCAAGATACAATGCGGCCTGGCTAATCATACGTGCGGTGCATGATCAACACTATTCGCTTACCAATACTTTATTCAATAGGGATTTGATCACATATCTATACTAATACTCCCCACCCCCAACTGGTATAATAGATCCAACCACGGTATGCTATGGCACTAGATTCCCCAAGAAGATAGCTAGTCTCCCCGAGAATCGGTGTCTGTACATGTACAAGATAACCAATGAAATAATACTTGCACCATATACACCATATACCAAGGAATAACATCTCATGACAAGATCTGGATATACCAATCCGTGTAACCATAGTGTCGAGAGAAATATGTAAATCTACACTAGATACAACGAACATAGAGGATATCATAAATGAGAAACTATCAGAGAATATACTCGCCTGAAATCCAAAGAACAGTCTCACAGATGTCTGACTCGGCGCCTCGAAGAACTAGATATGGAATACCACATTAAAACAAGATCCCGGAAAGAGAACAAGTCAAACTAGTCAACTCCTAGGTCAATAAATAAATTCTAAGTCAAAAGTCAACTATGGTCAACTCTAAAGTCAACTAAAGTCAAACCAAGGTCAATCTCACAAGAAATCTATATAAATAATATAGAAATAAAATACAACAATTTAGGAATCAAAATTAGATCCCAAAAGATACCCACACAAGAATACTAATAATACAAATAATGCACACTCTAAATAATGTATATACAAACCAATATTTATACAAATAAAATAATATATTATTATTAGTATTATACCTCACAAAAACACCTATATATATACATATATAAATCAAAATGCATATATATATATATATATATATAAACAATTTAATAACTATATACTTATATATACATACATATAAACTTACAAAATTAAAATACCAAACACATGCACATATGTACGTATTTTACATGGCTAGAAGCACACATAAAAATATATTCATATACAAATAATTACATAATAATTATAAATAATATAATTACACAATTAAACACATAAATATATTTTATAAAATATTTATGTATAATTTATACTATTAACATAAGTACATATATAATTACATGCAAGAAAGCTACATATTATATTTGTAAATCATATTAGCACACACAAAAATATATAGATCTATGCTAAAATAATTACTATAATAAATACACAAAATAAATATATAATATCTATATATATTTACTAATTATAATTGAAGAATTTAAACCATACATAATTAGATCTATTCAAAAATCCACACAATTGGAGAGTATCACACCGTATCCCACTATATCTAGGATACGCATGTGACACGAGTCCAACACACAACTAATTGCACCCCGAAGGATACAAACAAATCACAAATAATATTTATGAATAAATCAAAGTGTCAAAAGTAGATCTATGTGTCCGTGTCAAAATACGACATGTTCAAAGCCCCTTGTCGGAGAGAAAACCCCCAAAATGACACGTATCACCAAATAGTTGGGATACGAACCACATGTACCAAATTATGGACACGACACTAGCCCCAAACACATAAGCTCATGTCCAATTGATCTATAGGATCAATTGACACACACAACAAAATGTAAATTCGGAATTCCAACAAAATTAACACAAAAAGCACCATAACTTTCTCCATGGGTCTCCTATGAACACAAAACAAAGTCCTATGGGTAGTACATATATATAGGTTAATTTTACATGATTAAATCTCAGATTTAGAAGCTATTTAAATGAGAAAATCTGAATTATACCTATTGGGAGATGGATTCCCAATGAAACCTCCAATTGAGAAGAACTTGCTTCCAAATTGTAGATCCTTGCTCCTCTTTGTAGATCCTTGCTTCCTTCTTCTAGATCCTTGCTTCCTCCTTCTCTAATGGTAAATTAGGAAGAATTTGGAATGAATTTGGTAGGGAATTGGAATGGGAATGGAGAAAATTTGGGAGTGGGAAATTCTAGATCTAGATTTGGAATGAGAATGTGAGGAGAGAGAAATTTCCCCCCTCTTTTAATAGGCCGGCCTTGCCCCTCTCCCAAGCAATTATAAAATGTCCAATGTACCCCTTGGGGCCTCTCATGAAGAAATAATTAAGGAAGGAAGCTTCCAGTCTAATCACTTAATTAATTTAATCCATCTCCTTAACTATGGGCTTTCTAAATGGGCCAAATCTAACTATTTAATTCATGTTGGTCCATGGGTCCAAACTACACTAGTTGGATCCACTAAAATAAGTCCAAAAATAATTAAATAACATCCAACAACAATTAAATAATACAACAAAAATTATTTACCATGCACAATATTTATTTAAATAGGAAATTACTAAAATACCTTTTTTCCTAAAATGTGGTAGTGACAGGGAGAGACATATTCGTAGGAGCTAGCAGCAGTGTGGGTCCAACTAAGCGACCCTATTTCCAGCAGCAGAGGACTTTCCAACAGTTGTAGGTTATAGTTCGGGCACTAGTTCCGCAGGTGCCACTGCAGCAGCAGAGATGGGTTCAGCAGACTCCCACCTGTCATTTTTGTAAGAAGACATGCCATATCTGGGAGGTATGTAAGGTAAGGTTGGGAGAGTTCTTGTATTATGGCATATAGGGATATCAAATAGGGGATTATCTCGTATCTCCTCGTCATGTAGCTCAGAGAGCAGTCCCCGTTCAGATAGCAACATCGAGGCCACCTACGGGTCAGTAGAGAGGACCTCCTTTACAGACACAATAGTAGAGGTTCGTATGGCACCAACAATAGCGAGGTTCATAGCTGAGGTGAGCATTCACTATGACGGTCGAGGAGACCGTGCTAGTAGAAGATGTTATATCTGGTTCAGTTCTTCTTGATTCTATTATAGATTATGCTTTATTTGATACCGGTGCTTCCTATTCTTTTGTATTTGTATCTTTTGCTCTTAAGCATTGTTTAGAGACTGAACTATAGGCTAGAACTTGCAAGATCATGACTGGGAGTAGCATTTTCCTGGTTAGTAATATTTGCAAGGATCGAAGAGTTATACTGGGAGGCCGGGAGTTGAGTGCATGTTGTCTCGTAATGCCACTTCCGAGCTACGATATAGTACTCGGGATAGATTGGTTGAGTAGGCACCATGCTAGTATAGATTATCGTGGAGGCAGGGTATTATTTAGACTGCCAAGAGAGCCAGAGTTTAAGATTTCCAGAGGAGCAGTAGAGCAGAGCGAGAATGCCATCTGTGGCGCCAAAGTGGAAGTGAAAGAGTTGCCACATCCGTTGATAGCAAAATTTATGGATGTTTTTCTAGAGGAGTTGTCGGGTTTGCCGCCAGACCGAGATATTGAGTTCTCTATAGATTTGGTGCCAGGCACAGAGCCGATATCTCAGCACGTCTATAGAGTCATCAATAGTGAACTGGTAGAGTTGAAAAAGTAGGTGGATGAGTTACCTGATAAAGGCTTCATCAGGTTTAGTTTATCATCGTGGGGTCTTCGGTATTGTTTGTAGCAAAAAAAGATGGGTCGGTACGCATGTGTATCGACTACAGGGCTCTGAACAACCTCAATATCAAGAACAAATATCCGTTGTTGAGGATAGATGATCTTTTCGATCAGTTGAGCTGAGCAAAAGTATTTTTAAAGATAAACTTGAGCTCAGGCTACCACCAGGTAAAAGTGAAGATGGAGGATATTCCGAAGATAACTTTTTGGACTCGGTATGACTAGTTTGAGTTCATGGTGATATCGTTTGGGTTGACCAATGTCTCGAATGTATTCATGAATCTGATGAACAAGGTGTTCCACGATTACCTTGATAAGTTTATGGTGGTATTCGTTGATAATATTCTGGTGTATTCAAAGACCCCGGAGGATCATGAAGAGCACCTGAGGATAGTTCTGGAGACTCTCAAAAAGGAAAAGCTTTATGGAAAGCTTTCAAAGTGCAGGTTCTTCCTTGACAAGGTTGAATTTCTTGGACATGTGGTGACAGGAGATGGAATCTCAGTAGATCCGAAGAAGATTTCAAAAGTGGAGTCGTGGGCTACTCCGAGTTCTGTGGAAGAGATTAGGAGCTTTCTGGGACTAGGAGGTTATTACAAGATATTTTTACAGGACTTCTCCAAGACTATAGAGCCGATGACTAGGCTGACCAGAAAGGATATAGATTTTGTCTGGATGGGGCATTATCAGACCACTTTTGATGAGCTGAAGAGGAGATTGATGACATCTCCAGTAATAATATTACCATCAGGATCAGGTGGATTCACTATCTAGAGTGATACTTTGGGGAAGCGTTTGGGTTTTGTCTTGCAGCAGAATGGGAAGGTGATTGCATATGCTTTCAGGCAACTACATCCTTATGAGAAGAACTACCCTACCCATGATTTGGATTTGGCAGCAATTATTTTTTCTATAAAGCTGTAAAATTACTATTTGTACGGAAAGCGTGTGGAGATCTTTACAGACCAAAAGAGCTTAAAGTACATATTTACACATAAATAGCTAAACATGAGACAACAGGGGTGGTTTGAGTTGATGAAGGACTTTGACATCTCATTGCTATGCCTTAAGCTTGTATCCATTGGCTATGTACTTAAGCTGATGCCTTAAGCTGGTATCCATTGGCTATGTACTTAACTATGGACAGATATTTTTGGCTGATCTTGAGAGCTTGGGTATTGAGGTACTGGTACCTGGTACAGAGATATAGATGTGGGAATTACAGATACAGTTAAAGCTGATGGACATGATTCGAGCTATGCAGTATAACGATGAGTCTCTAAGGAGCATTAGAGCACAGGTTCGGATAGGATTATCAGAGGACTTCACTATTGCTGATGATGGATCATTATAACACGATACCAGACTATATGTGGCGAGTGGGGAGTTGCACGAGGAGGTTCTCCAGGAGGTGCATCGATCTCAGTACTCTATTCATCCATGTGCCAACAAGATGTATAGAGATCTGAAGAAGCATGTGAGGTGGTAGGGTATGAAGCGGGAGGTGGCACACTTCATATGCATGTGTTAGTGTACCAGCAGGTAAAGACAGAGAGGCAAAGGCCAGGTGGGTTACTTTATCCTTTATCCATTTAGAGTAGAAATAAGAGCATGTTACCATGCATTTTGTTTCGGGACTTTCGCGTTCTCCAGGAGGGAAAGACGTGATTTGGGTCATCGTAGACAGGTTGACCAAATTGGTCCACTTCTTGCCATTCAAAGTGGACGGAGAATCTAACGGAGATGTATGTGCGATAGATTATCAAATTGCATGGAGTTCCTGTGAGCATAGTGTATTAGAGGATAGTTTATCATATTGCGTGGAGTTCCTGTGACCAAATAGATTATTATATCGTAGACAGGATAGTGTATTGGAGGATACTTTATCCTGTATTGGAGTTCCATGCGATAGATTATCATATTGCATGGAGTTCTTGTGACCATATAGATTATCATATTAACTAGGGATAGTTTGATAATTTGGCATGGGTATTTATTTTTAGAAATATAATAGTGATGATTATATATATATATATATATATATATATATATATATATATATATATATATATATATATATATATATATATATATATATATATATATATATTATTTAATTAAGTTGAGATATGATTGTTATGACTAGCATTAGTTAGTTATTTAGAGACTTGTGATTAATTAATTAATTATAGAGACTAGACAATAATTAGACTTGTCACTTATGGACCTATTTAAATTGTAATGACAAATAGTGAGCCCAACTTGGACCCAAGCCCATTAGTCATCCTACTAATTAAATTAAGGAGGATTAGTATAATTACAATTAATTAGAGACTTCCAAATATACCTATCCATAATTATTCCTCATAATGCAACATCTAGGGGGCAACTTGGACTTTTGATATTGCTTGGGGAAGGGAGAAGAGGTCGACCACATGAAGAGGGGGATTCTCCTCTCTCTCTCCTCATTTGTATTTTATTTTGTGTCCAAATTCTAGATCCCCAATTTGTCTAATTTCTCTCCATTGAATTTCTACACAATTCACGACAAATTCCTTCCCAATTCATTATTCTTGGAGCCTTGAAGCTTGGAGAAGCAAGAAGTACGAGAAGAAGAAGCTTTAGAGCTAGAGATCGTATCCAGATCGTATCTAATTATATTTTTATTAGAAATTTATCTCCCAATTGGTAATTCCTAAAATTCTCTCTTATTGTAGCTTTTTAATCATGTATTTAACCATTAAGAATTACCACATGGCATAGGACTACCTATAGAAACAAGTTTTAGGCTATTTAGTTTTGTAATATGTGATCTATGAGGTAATTTGTGAGTATATTGGAGGAATTATGACTTTGACACATCAATTGTGTGTCATGAGGCCAATTAGATCTAGTTGGACTTCGATCGGGGTTATGGGACTATGTACGTGTCCACAAATGGATACATATAGGTCGTATCAGGGTATTTTGTGATACGGTATGATACGGGGCCAATTTTGGGTGATTTATATGAATTCTCTTCATGATGTATTGCAATGACTTCTAATAGTTATAATTATGTCTATATGACTTGAGGGAATGATCAATTGTGGATTAAGGGGAGTTTGGCACCTCATTGGGTTTTGTATTATACATATCCTAGTATATATATATATATATATATATATATATATATATATATATATATATATGTGTGTGTGTGTGTGTGTGTGTGTGTGTGTGTGTGTGTGTGTCTAAGTTTTATACAATATTGGTTATGTTGGTGAGGTATTACTGTGTACAGAGAGTGGTGTGTGTAAGTGAGTATTGAGCAGTGCAGTGTATATATACACAGTAGAGGGGATTGAGTTTTATCAGCATAGCTTAGCAGCATTATCAGTTTGCATTGAGCATTTCAATAGCAGCATGTGCAGTATTGCAACTACAGCAGAGCAGTTTTGGTAGTAATGTGCAGCAGCATGCTTGGGCAGCAAGTATCAGTAACTATAGCAGCTACACTGTAGTGCATCGAGCAGCAACTACAACAGCATCAGCAGCTTGCAATACAGTGTGCATCAGTAGCAACTACAGCATTAGCAAGTAAAAGCAATCACAGTAAGAGCATTATCAACATCAACTACAGCAGCATTAGTAAGTGCAAGTAGTCACAGCAAGTGCAGTATCATCAGCAACTGCAGCAACATTAACAAGTGCAAGCAGTCACAGTAAGAGCAGTATCAGCAGCAACTGCAGTGCACATAGCAAGTGCAGCAGCTTGCAATGCAGTGTACATCAAGAGCAATTTATAGCTAGCAGCAACATACTCGGGCACAGTACAGTGGAGGCAAGTGAATATTTTAAGGGTAGTATTTGTGAAAGTGCCTGAAGTGTATGTCAAGTTGAGATACCAAGGTATCATGAGATAGATACCAAGATGTAAGCTAGAGTTAGTAAATAAACCAAGGTATAGTGTTATTAGTATAAATATGATAGTGGGTACCTTATAGCTAACTGTGGCCTAGAAACCTAGTGTTAGATAGGTTTTGGGTTATGGTATGTATATATATATATATATATATATATATATATATATATATATATATATATATAGCTAACATAATATAATACTAGGTATATAATGGATTGGTAAGTTAAGTTATCAGTTTATCACCAAGGTCTTGAAGGGAACTAGATATCAGGTAATATTTTTACATACTAAGTTAATAGGTAGTAGCAGTAACTAGTATATATGAGTTATATATAATACTTACTATTTTTAGCTAGTATAGCTAATTATCTAAGGTATTGACTTAGAAACCCAACCAAGACCTAGTATAGCTAGTATTAGCTAGTTCATGATTATTTGAGATCTATTAACTTGGCATGGACCTAGTATGACCTAGAAATGGCCGAGAAATTCATATTAGTGCATTTTAACTCATTTATTATCTATTACACCTAAATGACATTGATATTATATATATAGGACTGTGTGACACCAGCTTGGGCATCGAGAGACACACCTAGCTCAGGACCTCAGGCGAGTACATTTCTTTGTTAGTTTTTATTTTATAAAGTATATATATCTCATATTCTAGAACTATATACTTGATTCTGACACAGTGGTTTCATGGACTGGTACTACATGGATCATGTCAAGAGATGTTATCCCTTACCGTATTCAGCTGGTACTCCTTTACATATATTTAATCGTGTGTATCGGATATTGATTTAGTATACTTCGTGTTCTCACAATGCTCGTGTTCAATGACTCATATTCATGTACACACACTGATCATATTTAGTTTGTCCATATTTGTATTCGTAACGTATCATGATTGGATCTATTGGTATTGGTCTGGGATGGGGGAGTAGGAGTTGATTATGTGATCAAGTCCTAGTATATTTGTGTACATGTCGATTACATATCACACGTGTAATCGAGTTACCATATTGTATTCGTATTCAACCTAAATCGATTATATAATGAACTTGTATTCCATAGCACATTAGTTAGATTTCAGTTATTTTTATTATATTGCAGATCTTATATTGCATGTTCTTTATTCTAGTGCATTACCTGTTCACTCTAGTTTATTTTATTCTTTTGTTTAATTATCTTATATTCTTTTCTATTATCTCTTATATATGATCGATTATGTATTTGAAACTACTTTCAGAAGTATGTACTTTGCTCCAATCCTGGCTGGATATATTTTTCAGATGATTGTCTCGTAGACCAGTGTCCTACGTACTACGGACCACATGAGGGCATACCATTAGGGGATACTCCTGTAGACCAGGAGGACTTAGTACCTGAGCCTGAGGAGATTTTGATTACTTTGGTGGGCTTGTATTAGACCTTTATTGAGACTTGTGACAAGTATATTTTACTTCAGATTTATGATTTTATTGTGATTCTTTTCCTTCGTTATTCCATTCGTGCTCTATCTTCCTTAGTTTGCATTATGATTAAGTATAGTTATATCTATCAGATACAATATTATTCTACCATTTGGAGTTGAGATGATTGACAGGTACCATATATATATATATATATATATATATATATATATATATATATATATATATATTATTTAGATGTTTAGTTAGTAGAGTTGACCAAGACAACGTTCTACCATCGATGTTGCGGCGTAGGCTGAACATACCTACGTACTCGTGCCCGAATATTTGGGTGTGGGTCGTGACACATTTTTAGTGGTGGCCCATGCAGGTCTTAGAGTCGCAAGTAGAGCGATATCGTAGTAGCGCTCACCTAGAGTACTACTACTAGCCTACTTTAGGATATAGGATTTAGGCTGAGAGTATACTCAATTACAACTAGAAAACACTTCCAATATCAGTTTTATAATTCTTATCTATTGAATGTTTGCTTTAATTCGAATAAATCTATCCTTCTTTGATGATATCGTATCTTACTCAATATTGATTCCTTTATTTCAATCTATCTTTAGGATGCCACCGAAGACGCGTTCCCAGCGCTCAGGTACAATGTCAGCGAGGTCAGTAACTTCGTCGCCTATGAGGGCAGCACCAGCAGACGTTGTTCCAGCAGCCATATTCTAGAGGTCAGCTTCACCGATCCAGGTAGACGTTTTTGTAATAGCTTTCTGAGGTGCGTCACCTCCAGTATAGAGGGTAGTGCTGACAGTTTTGTCACTACCACATTCCGAAAACAGGGGTATTTTCGAAATTTTACAATATTTAATATTATGGTAGTTATAATTAAATAAGTGCATGATAATATTTTTATTTAAATAATAATGTGTGATGAGTAATTAAATATAGTATTAGATGCAGTGCTCATTTATTTTTATTTTTTGCTAGCAGACTGACCTAGAAGCCAGTGTACGAACACCTGTCAGGACTTGTGGAATTATGTAATTAATTGTTTTATTTATAATTTAATTTTTGGTGATTTTTATTAATTACTGTATTTTATTTAATATTTTGCGCATTGCCTTTGCTTCGATATTTGGAGCACTATCCAGACTTTTGTCTTCCAACAAATTTCACCATCTTGCCCTAGACATGCCCGCCTTCCATTCTGCTATTTTTACAACTCATAATTTTGCTCCCTGTACATTATTTCTGGCCGCACAAAAATCGTCGCGGACGTTATTTTTAAACTCCTATTTTCATCGTTGTGCGTTCCAATCGAAAATTGGAGGCCATCTTGACCTATTTTTCGTGCGACCCAAATTAGGGTAATATCCTGTTCCGAGTCTTCTTCATTATTGGTATTGATGACTTGATCTGATTTTGACCCCAAGTACTCCTAATTAATTGTTGAACACAACTTGTATTTTATTTCTATTTAAATTGAGGATACTAATTTATCTGATTTTAAAATCCCAATTTAATTCCAGTGCCCTACAAATTCAGCCCATACCCATCTTACAGTGCCCCCTGACCCTATAAAATATCGGACCCCGAATCGCCCGCCAAATTTTCGTCATTTCATGTGTTTGTGCAATTTCCCAAATTAAGGGGGTTAAATTGCAAATTGGCATTTTGTGCCAACACCCAATTATTTTTAAACCAATGAGGGAGCCTATTAAATCTTTTAATTAAAAACCCTCATTTCTTCATGAATTAATTCTCCTCATGATTTAATCTAGACCACTCATTTAAGTGGGTCAAATCCTCACCCTACATCACACCCTCTCTCATCCTATTTAATATCATGTCACCCTCAAACCCTAATCCCTAGGCAACCTAGAAAACCCCACCCCCTCACAAGTCTCCTCCCTCTCTCCTACGTTGGAATTCTTTTTCTCCTTCTTCCTTTCTTCTTCTCATTTCTTTTCTTTTTCTTCTTCTTCCTTCTTCTTCTCATTTTTATTTTGAATTTGAGATTTCAAATTTAAGGGGGGGGGGGGGAAAACCTCCTCTGTGCAGACCCCTGAGCTCCGGCCGAGCCTCCGCACTCCGGCGGCGGCGGCCATCCCGATCTTCCGGTCCGGCGGCCCCCTTCCCGGCTGCTCCTCCTCCGATCCCTCCATCTCCACCCATCAGCCGGCGGCCAAACCCCCGCACCGACGGTTCCCGCTGCACGGCCCCGTCCGGCGGTTCCCCGCGGACCCCTGTGCTCCGACGAACTCCTCCCCTCGAGCACGTCCGGCGGCCCTCCACTGCCTTCAACATCTCCTCTCGACACCATCAACCACCTTCACCACCGTCTTCAACCCGGCGGCTCCCCGCGGCGACTGGCCGACCGAGCGGATCCCCACGGCGGTCAGCCCCGAGACCGGCCAGGCCAACCCCTCACGAGCTCCTCCCAACTCCCCATTTCCCGGCCATCCTCCCTGCTGCTGTCCGCACCGACCCCGGCAGCCCGCTGTGAACTCCTCCTACCTCACGACGAGTCGAGCACAGCCATCTCCGGCCTGCCACCCCTCCGCCTTGCTGCGACTGCTCCGGTCCGGCGACGGCAACCACCACCACTCTGTAAGTTTCCCTTCTTCCCCTCTTCTCTTGTATATATATATATATATATATATCCTTATGTATATTAAATGGTAGGTATTTAATTTATGTATAATTAGAGTAATTAAATTGTATACGTATAATACCTATTTATTAGTAATTAATTTTATGTAGGAAATTTTGTATAAATAGATGGTTACATTTGCATGTATATGTAACTATGAAATTAAATTAATGTTTAATATATATTAGTATGGTATATATATATATCTAATGTATATATAAATGTTTGTTTATATATATTTAAATTAGTGTGAATTAGTTTACGCTTTTAATTAAATTTGTATGTATAACTAATATAAAGTATTTATATATTTAATTAATGGGAAATTAGCATACGTATATTATTTATTTAATTTATGTTTAATATGTATATATGTATACTATATAAATACATTAGTAATGCATGTTTTAAAGGAGGTATATTGGTATATATTCAAATAAACGTATTTTGGTACGTGTATTTCAATTAATATATGTATATGTATCCTGGTATAAAATATATCATGATTGGTATTTGTATATATATTTGTATATATATATACTTATTACATTTTTTCAAATATGTATTATTAGCATAAATGTAAGTATATATATATACGTATATACTTTGTACATACAATTAAAATATTTTCTATATATATATATTCTAAAAGGTATTTTTGGCCTATATGTGAGTATACACTAGTATAACTCAAATATGTAATTTTAAAAAGGAATATATATATGTATATATATTGTAAACACATTTAAATTGGTGCATGTATAAATATTGTAAGTATAAATTATTATGTTTATATATACATACAAGAAGCATTTATTTTAAAGTATATATATATTTTACTTATATCTATTATTGTAATTAAGGGATATTAAGATATAGTTGGCCTATCTAGTAGATGACCCCTACCGTACCTAGCATAGCCCTAAGGCCAGTGTATTTTCTATTGTGTGTTAGTATAGCCCCTGATACAAGTGTTATAATTATGTTATGTGTTATAGGACTGTTGGTTTTACCCAGGGGATACTCTGGAACAGGACATCCATAATTACCAGCTAAGGACCCAAGGCAAGTACATTCTCTGATAATTTCCAATTCTTGATAAATTCTATAAGTTCAAAAATCATGAAATGTTACATCTGAATCTTTGTCACTGTGCTACACGGACTAGTATAGCTTGGATTTACAGTCATGAGATGTTACCATTATTATCGTATTGACATTGTACACGACATGTATATTTAGACACTGTACATGATAGACTTGACTTGCTCGTGTATCGTGACGTGTCATGGTTGGATCCACAGTACTAGTTGGGGGCGGAGAAGTAGTTAGTAAGAAATGTGATCATAACCTCTTATTGTAGTATATAAAATTGTAAGTGTTGATCATGCTCTTCACCCATGATTAGCCAGGCCCTGTAGCTACTGTACATGTTCCCAAGCCGATCACATTTCGAAACTACTATTTCAAACACCTAGAATAGATTACAGTTCTCTATTTTTAATCATATACTACATCACCCGTATATGATACTGTACCTTGTTCTTCCATTTTTATACATGCACTGACTGTATCATATTGCCTATTGCCTGTCTCTTTACATTGCCTGTCTCTCTTAAACTGTCATTACATCTTCTTCTCAGTAGCTAGCATAACATGTTTTATTGTATTATAGACATTATCAATTAATGGAACTGTTATTTGAGATTGTGCTTTGCTCCTTCCTGACTGGAAATATTTTTCCAGACTATGCCTTAGTGGACCGCTGTCCGACACTTTATGGACTATGGTGAGTAGCTGCAGACTTGGTAGTAGTTGTGTTTCCAGGAGGTCTAGCTGGAAATTATTATTCATAGTTAGTTCTTTTAACAGTCTATTTGGTACCGGATTTGTCTCCGGCATTTTGATGATTCTTGGATATTGTTAAGTTAAGTTATTACTTGTGGACTTGTGTTGTGTTTAATTTCAGTTTTATTATTCGAAATCTTATCGTGCTGTAATCCTGTGATTGAGTATATGTTCATCTATTTGTGTCATCCGTGCCTCCTAATGGAGATTGGATGCCTGCGTGACATTAGTTAGATAGTATCAATACCTAGACAGCGTTCTACCGCCGATGCTGCGGCGTAGGCTGGACGTACCCACGCACTCGTGCCCCTAAACCGGGTGCGGGTCGTGACACGTTTTTAGTGGTGGCCCATGCAGGTCAGACTTCGCGAGTTGTGCGATATCGTAGTAGTGTGACATCCTTGTTATACTACTGCGTGCCTGCTATAGGACGTAGGACATAGGACATAGGATACTAGGACGAGAGCAAATACTCAATCACAATTTCTTGAGAGATTCCTGGGATGACCCCTGAGAATCTTGTTGAAACTTCCAATTTAAATTCATTCCCTTGTTCTGTCCATTCTCACTTGTTGATATTGAATTTGATTGTGTTGATTTGTTATTAAATTAGGATTTTGGTTTCACTTGATTTGATTGTTGTTGATTAGGTATTTAAATTAGGATTTTGCTTCATTATAGAGTTGATTTCATATTAAGAGGAAGTTATAGACTGATTTATGGTATTATTATCTGATAACACATGTCAATGAGGACAGTGAAAATGATTAACATTAGAGCTATTAGACTACAGAAGGTGGATTTAAATTTTAATTTGAGGATTGAAAATGAATTTCAAATTTTAAGAATTTTGAGGGGATGAGATATTATGTTGTTAAAATCTTATTTTGAAGATTTCAATGAATTGCAAAAACTTTGAAATTGAGGAGTGAAATATGGTTATTAAAATTTTATTTTGAGGAATTCAGATTCAATTCAATGAACCTAGACAAGTCTGTAAGAATTTTGTGTGATTAAGTTTCATTTTAGTATTTAAATAATTAACCTTGAGGAAAGTGTATACATTTTACTTTAAAGTTTATTCGAGGAGTTATTTGAGGAATTTTATTTAAGGATAAGATTTTATAGTGAGAGAGATATATTAGTATATAGTAGATGAGATGCATGCGTAAGGATTTGTTGGCTTGAGCATGATTGAGATTCACTGCAAACTGACTTGGGTGATCATCTAGGATTGTATTGGAGAGAGAGCAGTACTTAGTATGGTGTGTTGCATTTGATATACACTTGAGTGATAAGGATAACTAGTATCAACGGTTGTAGTAGGTAAGGAAGCTAGCAGTGAGTATGTTTCTAGTAGAACTATGGTACCTTAGAGGGATAGAGGTATCAACCTTGGTTGCATCTTTGACCTATGCAATCACAACTAGGGTTTATTCCTAATCTTTTATCTTGAATGTTGTTTCTTTAGAACTGTACTGTCCTCCCTTGATGATATCGCATTTTACCCTAATTGATTCTTTGGGATCTGTCTTCAGGATGTCGCCGCAGACAAGGTCTATGAGAGCGGGAACATCAGCTTTAGAGGGATCTGCCACCCCTCCACCTGAGAGACAGACAGCCGTAGCTCCTCCTACATCTCCGATGCACGTAGGTGATCCTTCTTCCCCACCTGTCCAGAAGATTGCCGCAGCTGTGACGGACAACCTTCCTCCTCCACCGACTCCGATCCCCGAAGGTTTGCTCATTGACGGAACGCAGATGTTTACCTTAATCCAAGGCATGGTAGATGCCCAGAGAGTAACGGCAGACGCTCAGCGAGTTCAAGCTGAGGCTCAGAAGGTGCAAGCAAAAGCGTACCAGGCACAAACCGAGCTGATGAAAGAAAACATGGAGAATGCGCATCAAGTGACTCTCCAAGCTTTGGAGAAAGTAGCACAGTACCAGCAGTTTCCTGGCCAGCAACAGCAGAGATCAGGCACTATAGTAGATTTCAAAAGGATGATGCCTCGAGAGTTCAAAGGCACCGAAGGAATACTCTACGCTGACGACTGGCTAGAAGATATAGAGAGGAGTCTGCGATTGACCCAGATTCCGGAGAACTTGAAGATAGAAGCCGCTGGCAGTCAGATGTTCGATATCGCACTCACGTGGTATCGCACAGAACCGAGAATTACTGCGCAAGGACTTACTTGGGAGACCTTCAAGGAACTCTTCAAGGAGAAGTTCTTTCCCGACGTGGCATTGGGAACCTTGGAAACTCAGTTTCATGACTTAGTTCAAGAAAACATGTCGGTCGACGAGTACGCTGCAGAATTCTGTAGATTGAGCCGTTTTGCATCGTCTATGATTCGAGACCCAGGAGATCGAGCCCGGAAATTTAGAAAGGGACTGACAAGAGAGATTAAGTCGCGTACTTCTGGTCGTCGTACCGCTACCTTTGAGGCTATCTTGATGGATGCTCAGATCGCAGAAGAGGATCTGGATCTCAGGCCTAAGAGGAGTCACGATACTTTTGGAGATACGAATGATAGCGCAAGGCAGGCCAAGCATCCCCGTATTCAGCACCAACAACAGTACCAAGTACCATTTCATGTTCAGCAACAACCATGGACATTTCAGCATCCACCGCAGTACCTAGCACCAGTTCCTATCCAGCGACAACCCTGGGCATTTCAGTATCAACAGCAGTACCCGGCACCAGTTCCTGTACAGCAGGATCAACGAACTTGTCACTTCTGTAAGAAGCCAGGTCACCTTTGGGAGAGCTGTAGAACGAGGCTAGGACTTTGTTTGCACTGCGGCGCTGCGGGACATCGAGTAAGGGATTGTCTTCGAGTCCCTCATCTTCTCAGCCAACACGCAGCTTCAGACTATAGAGATCCAGTTAGGCTACCTGTGGAACCGTACATTGCTCAGTACCTGCAAAGGGAACCACCCCAGCAGGGCGGGCATTTGCGATGACGGTCGAGGAGACCGATACTGCAGGTAATGTGTTAGCAATTTCTGTTCTTTCCTTCTTTCTGTTCCTATCTATTTGATTGATTGATTGCTTAGTACCGTAGCTTGTATGCATGATTCTTGTTATAATGTAGTTAGTAGTACCCCTGATACATGGACTGCAACACCGTAACAAATGAGACCATAACCATGTATGTTCCCCCTAGATTGTATGTGGTATGACTATAGGTAGAATTTTCTTAGACCGTGATTATTGGTGTTGACTGTAGTGAAGATTCATAAAGGAGTTATGACTTGACAAGAGGAACAAGATGATTAAAATTTGAGGATAATTATTGATTTAAATAAATGGTTAAGAAATTAGCATGGCATAATTGGTGGTTAATTAATTCCAAGAAAGATTATGACATATTTAAGTTGGTTATTAATTTGGAAATTTGGAGATTTATCAATGTATTTATTTAATTGCAAGTTATGAATTTAGAACTTCATATTTGAATGTGACATTTGGAGAATCCTTAAATATCATATTGTTGAGTACTTTGAGGAGTGGATATTAAAATCCGGACATTGGATTATTAACTCAAAAACTTTCAGGAAATTTTAATAAAAAGGGACTTTGATTCTATGTCGAGGATTTTTACAGGAATACAGATAATTTTGGATTTTTGAAATTGTGAAAAGACCTTGTGGATTATTCGTGGTTGATGAGTTTAATGGAGGGAATAATAATGTGTATGATTAAATGCTAATATGAGGATTTTAAATTTCGAGGACGAAATTCTTTTAAGGTGGGTAGACTTGTCACTACCACATTCCGAAAACAGGGGTATTTTCGAAATTTTACAATATTTAATATTATGGTAGTTATAATTAAATAAGTGCATGATAATATTTTTATTTAAATAATAATGTGTGATGAGTAATTAAATATAGTATTAGATGCAGTGCTCATTTATTTTTATTTTTTGCTAGCAGACTGACCTAGAAGCCAGTGTACGAACACCTGTCAGGACTTGTGGAATTATGTAATTAATTGTTTTATTTATAATTTAATTTTTGGTGATTTTTATTAATTACTGTATTTTATTTAATATTTTGCGCATTGCCTTTGCTTCGATATTTGGAGCACTATCCAGACTTTTGTCTTCCAACAAATTTCACCATCTTGCCCTAGACATGCCCGCCTTCCATTCTGCTATTTTTACAACTCATAATTTTGCTCCCTGTACATTATTTCTGGCCGCACAAAAATCGTCGCGGACGTTATTTTTAAACTCCTATTTTCATCGTTGTGCGTTCCAATCGAAAATTGGAGGCCATCTTGACCTATTTTTCGTGCGACCCAAATTAGGGTAATATCCTGTTCCGAGTCTTCTTCATTATTGGTATTGATGACTTGATCTGATTTTGACCCCAAGTACTCCTAATTAATTGTTGAACACAACTTGTATTTTATTTCTATTTAAATTGAGGATACTAATTTATCTGATTTTAAAATCCCAATTTAATTCCAGTGCCCTACAAATTCAGCCCATACCCATCTTACAGTGCCCCCTGACCCTACAAAATATCGGACCCCGAATCGCCCGCCAAATTTTCGTCATTTCATGTGTTTGTGCAATTTCCCAAATTAAGGGGGTTAAATTGCAAATTGGCATTTTGTGCCAACACCCAATTATTTTTAAACCAATGAGGGAGCCTATTAAATCTTTTAATTAAAAACCCTCATTTCTTCATGAATTAATTCTCCTCATGATTTAATCTAGACCACTCATTTAAGTGGGTCAAATCCTCACCCTACATCACACCCTCTCTCATCCTATTTAATATCATGTCACCCTCAAACCCTAATCCCTAGGCAACCTAGAAAATCCCACCCCCTCACAAGTCTCCTCCCTCTCTCCTACGTTGGAATTCTTTTTCTCCTTCTTCCTTTCTTCTTCTCATTTCTTTTCTTTTTCTTCTTCTTCCTTCTTCTTCTCATTTTTATTTTGAATTTGAGATTTCAAATTTAAGGGGGGGGGGGGGGGGAAACCTCCTCTGTGCAGACCCCTGAGCTCCGGCCGAGCCTCCGCACTCCGGCGGCGGCGGCCATCCCGATCTTCCGGTCCGGCGGCCCCCTTCCCGGCTGCTCCTCCTCCGATCCCTCCATCTCCACCCATCAGCCGGCGGCCAAACCCCCGCACCGACGGTTCCCGCTGCACGGCCCCGTCCGGCGGTTCCCCGCGGACCCCTGTGCTCCGACGAACTCCTCCCCTCGAGCACGTCCGGCGGCCCTCCACTGCCTTCAACATCTCCTCTCGACACCATCAACCACCTTCACCACCGTCTTCAACCCGGCGGCTCCCCGCGGCGACTGGCCGACCGAGCGGATCCCCACGGCGGTCAGCCCCGAGACCGGCCAGGCCAACCCCTCACGAGCTCCTCCCAACTCCCCATTTCCCGGCCATCCTCCCTGCTGCTGTCCGCACCGACCCCGGCAGCCCGCTGTGAACTCCTCCTACCTCACGACGAGTCGAGCACAGCCATCTCCGGCCTGCCACCCCTCCGCCTTGCTGCGACTGCTCCGGTCCGGCGACGGCAACCACCACCACTCTGTAAGTTTCCCTTCTTCCCCTCTTCTCTTGTATATATATATATATATATATCCTTATGTATATTAAATGGTAGGTATTTAATTTATGTATAATTAGAGTAATTAAATTGTATACGTATAATACCTATTTATTAGTAATTAATTTTATGTAGGAAATTTTGTATAAATAGATGGTTACATTTGCATGTATATGTAACTATGAAATTAAATTAATGTTTAATATATATTAGTATGGTATATATATATCTAATGTATATATAAATGTTTGTTTATATATATTTAAATTAGTGTGAATTAGTTTACGCTTTTAATTAAATTTGTATGTATAACTAATATAAAGTATTTATATATTTAATTAATGGGAAATTAGCATACGTATATTATTTATTTAATTTATGTTTAATATGTATATATGTATACTATATAAATACATTAGTAATGCATGTTTTAAAGGAGGTATATTGGTATATATTCAAATAAACGTATTTTGGTACGTGTATTTCAATTAATATATGTATATGTATCCTGGTATAAAATATATCATGATTGGTATTTGTATATATATTTGTATATATATATACTTATTACATTTTTTCAAATATGTATTATTAGCATAAATGTAAGTATATATATATACGTATATACTTTGTACATACAATTAAAATATTTTCTATATATATATATTCTAAAAGGTATTTTTGGCCTATATGTGAGTATACACTAGTATAACTCAAATATGTAATTTTAAAAAGGAATATATATATGTATATATATTGTAAACACATTTAAATTGGTGCATGTATAAATATTGTAAGTATAAATTATTATGTTTATATATACATACAAGAAGCATTTATTTTAAAGTATATATATATTTTACTTATATCTATTATTGTAATTAAGGGATATTAAGATATAGTTGGCCTATCTAGTAGATGACCCCTACCGTACCTAGCATAGCCCTAAGGCCAGTGTATTTTCTATTGTGTGTTAGTATAGCCCCTGATACAAGTGTTATAATTGTGTTATGTGTTATAGGACTGTTGGTTTTACCCAGGGGATACTCTGGAACAGGACATCCATAATTACCAGCTAAGGACCCAAGGCAAGTACATTCTCTGATAATTTCCAATTCTTGATAAATTCTATAAGTTCAAAAATCATGAAATGTTACATCTGAATCTTTGTCACTGTGCTACACGGACTAGTATAGCTTGGATTTACAGTCATGAGATGTTACCATTATTATCGTATTGACATTGTACACGACATGTATATTTAGACACTGTACATGATAGACTTGACTTGCTCGTGTATCGTGACGTGTCATGGTTGGATCCACAGTACTAGTTGGGGGCGGGGAAGTAGTTAGTAAGAAATGTGATCATAACCTCTTATTGTAGTATATAAAATTGTAAGTGTTGATCATGCTCTTCACCCATGATTAGCCAGGCCCTGTAGCTACTGTACATGTTCCCAAGCCGATCACATTTCGAAACTACTATTTCAAACACCTAGAATAGATTACAGTTCTCTATTTTTAATCATATACTACATCACCCGTATATGATACTGTACCTTGTTCTTCCATTTTTATACATGCACTGACTGTATCATATTGCCTATTGCCTGTCTCTTTACATTGCCTGTCTCTCTTAAACTGTCATTACATCTTCTTCTCAGTAGCTAGCATAACATGTTTTATTGTATTATAGACATTATCAATTAATGGAACTGTTATTTGAGATTGTGCTTTGCTCCTTCCTGACTGGAAATATTTTTCCAGACTATGCCTTAGTGGACCGCTGTCCGACACTTTATGGACTATGGTGAGTAGCTGCAGACTTGGTAGTAGTTGTGTTTCCAGGAGGTCTAGCTGGAAATTATTATTCATAGTTAGTTCTTTTAACAGTCTATTTGGTACCGGATTTGTCTCCGGCATTTTGATGATTCTTGGATATTGTTAAGTTAAGTTATTACTTGTGGACTTGTGTTGTGTTTAATTTCAGTTTTATTATTCGAAATCTTATCGTGCTGTAATCCTGTGATTGAGTATATGTTCATCTATTTGTGTCATCCGTGCCTCCTAATGGAGATTGGATGCCTGCGTGACATTAGTTAGATAGTATCAATACCTAGACAGCGTTCTACCGCCGATGCTGCGGCGTAGGCTGGACGTACCCACGCACTCGTGCCCCTAAACCGGGTGCGGGTCGTGACAAGTTTTAGGAGATCTTTTACCCACACCATCTACCGTCGATCAGATGCAGATTTTTGCATTCTTTCAGCAAACGATGGAGGCACAACAGCACCAATTAGAGGTTATAAGGCAGGGCATTGAGAATGCTCACCAGATTACGCTCACAGCAGTCGAGAGTGTCGTATTAGTCCAGCCACATCCTGCACCATCTTAGTTTATCCCGCAGCAGTCGAGGCCGGGGACTATCATAGATTTCTAGATCATGGTGCTGAAGGACTTTAAGGGCACTGAAGGGATCATATATGCTGATAATTGGATAGAAGATATTGAGTGGAATATGCAGCTGGCACAGATTCCAGAGAGGTTGTAGATAGAGGCCGCGGGGAGCATGATGTTCGATATTGCGTTGACTTGGTTCAGGACGGACCCCAAGATCTCAGCACCAGGACTTACATGGAAAGCTTTCAAAGATCTCTTCAAGGAAAAAAAATTCAGATGTGGCTCTGACATCATTAACGAGCCAGTTTCAGTACTTCGTTTAGGGAGGTATGACAGTTGATGAGTATACGATAGATTATTACAAATTAGGCTATTTTATGGAGGGACAGAACCCTAGAGGAAGAGCCAAGAAGTTCAGGAAGGGCCTAAACAGGGAGATCAAATCACATACGTAGAAAGATCCTACCACTACTTTCGAGAAGATTCTGAGACAGGCATAACGGGCAGAGAATGATCTAGAGCTTGGATCTAAGAGGCCGAGGGACATAGGAGGATCCAGTACCAATACGGGTCCAATAAAGTGGCCTCATTTTCAATAGCAACACCAAAGGCATTTTCAACAGCCGAGGCAGCAGTATCATGGACCAATTAGAGTGCCAGTACAGCAGATGCACCAGATCCAGAGGGCAGCTATTCCTTGTACATTTTTAAGAAGCAAGGATATAGATGGGATGCATGTAGGATGAGAATGGGCCAGTGCTTATTCTGTGGATCAGGAGACCATCAGTTGAGTGCTTGTCCTAAAGCTCCAGCTCGTCCAGCTCAGGACGGAGCTCAGGCACAGAGAGCACCAGCGAGACCACCAGTGGGACAACAGAGAGGACCTCCTCTACCACCATAATAGCAACAGTTCACTCAGCACCAGCAGCAGCAGAGAGTTGCCCAGCGACAGGGGCAAGCTTTCGCCTTGACTGTAAACCCCCTCGATTTATTCTGTAGATAGTTAGGGTAGATTTAGAAAATTTTGGTTTTTGGTAGCAGATGTCAAGGTTTAGAGTAGAGATAAGTTTATCTGGTATTTAATTTAATTAATTAAAACCCTTGGCGCGCCCTATCATTGTTTGATTATTCGGAGCCCAATATCAGTTCATAAATTCCATCGGGCTATTGTACTTTCGACTTGACTCGCCAAATTAGGCACTGGACTTTTCCGTCGATCAAAATCAGCTTTTCGTTGTGCTCTAAATTAATTGCATAATTTTTTGAAACCCTAATCCATATTTAATTTCGTGTCGGACACTTGTGTCGTTACCCTAAAATTTGAGATACCAACTTAACCCGTTGAGTCGGACCAACTAAAGGGTCCAAGACTGACTCCAAGCCCCCACCATTTTTGGCCTTTGCGTCATTCCCGGATTTTGACCCCAAGTGCCCCCAATGAATTTAAATTCGCGGGACACTTTATTTCTATTTAAATCGGGGATACCAACCTTGTAAATCCCATTTTTAATCCTAAATTAATCCCAATGCTTTTCTAATTAAACCCGTGCCTAACGCACAACACCCTCTCACCATAAAAATTTCTAAACATATTTTTCTCCACAATTTTTGTGTTATTTTATGTGTCCATACAATTTCTCGAATTTATGGGGCTAAGTTGCAATTATTGAATTTGTGTGTCATCACCCTATTGGCCATAAACAATGAAGAGGTCCCAAAATGGGGTCCCATTCTCACCCATCCATTCACCCCTTCATGAAGAAACCCACTTCTCTTCATGACAAATCACAACCCTCCATTTTGAAAGACACCATCATAACCCTCCATCCCCTTCACAAACCCCTATAAAGTAACACCTCACCCCACCCTCAACACACACCACCGGCCCTAATCCTAAGGAAACTCCTCTCTCTCTCTCTCCTCACTCCTTCATTTAAAACCCTCCATGCAAAGCTTCTCCACTCCCCATTATTTTCTTCTTCTTCTTCTTCCTTAGTCTCATCTTCCTCTTGGAGAACTCTGACCGGCCACTGTTCTTCCCCGACCGCCGGCCTGTACCCGACTCCGGTACTATGCAGCGGTGCCGGCTCCGACCGGTGCACAGCCATCCCCCCCGCCGGCCTGTGCTCGTTCGGCAATCCCGCAGAGACTCCTCGGCAGCCGACCGGCCACTGAGCCGACTCCGGCTTGTTCCCTACCGCCTGTTCTCCCCGCACGTCACTGAGCAGTAGCCTTGCCCCGAGGCTGTGCGTCCCTGCCGCCGGACCGTGCATCCCCGTCCGACCTTCCCGCCGGCGCAGATTCCCTCCCCCGCTGTGCGTCCCCCGTCCGACCTTCCCGCCGACACTAGTTCACCACCACTATCACCACCAGTTTACCCCCACCATCACCACCAGTTTACCACCACCATCAGCACCATTACCACCACCACTTTTTACTACCACCATCGTCACCACCCCCCCCGGCCACCTTCTCCGATCGTACCCGGCACCGTCGTCGCCAAGGTCGATTCTCCACCTATCTCCATTTTATTTCCAGATTTGTCTTGGTTAATTAGGATGGTGATTATATATATTTGCTATGCTAGCTAGGGTTGTTGGATTACATATGTGGATGGTTAGTGTAATATGATAAATAAAATATATGGTTGGGATATATATATAGGTTATGTTATGATGATTAAATATTAACATGGATGGGGATTATGTTAATGAAGATTAAATATGAATATGGATGAGGTTGTAGTTAATGAGGTTAATATATTTCTAGTGTTTATGTAGTGTTGATGTAAATGATTAATGTAGTGTAATACTTGAACTACGGGATTAAGGTTTATATTGGCTAAGGCTAATGATGATTAATGCGAAAATGGATTTTTATGACTTGAGGTGGTGTTAACATGTTTTAGGGTTTACTTAGTGTAGTGACCTTGTAACTTATGTTTTATGAAGATGAATTTGGATGTGGTACTTGGATGAAAATTAGAGTTGGCTTCTACATAAATTATCGCGATTTAATTAAGACATGTACTCGAGGAGAATATAGTTTTGACCTTTGAGAAACTAATCAGGATGTATCGTACATGGTGGGAAAATGTTAGTTTATTTACGGAGAATTAAATCGAGGAGGATATACAGATTACTAGTTGAGGGACTATCGCACCGTTAGTCAGTTATAGTCAGCCCTCTAGTAACTTGCCCTTGTGAGTCGTAGAATAGATTATTAATTCTGGTTTGTATCTCTTCTCTAGGTACTGCGGGACCTGAGGACTTGGATGCGGTACCAGATCCCCGTTATCAGCAGTCGCACGCAGGCAAGTGTACCTTGCCACCCTGTATTTCAGTTATAGATATTTATTGTTTTGTTATGTACATTGTGCATGTATTTATGTTGACGTTTTGTACTTCGCGTCCGGTTCACAACCGGGTGAAGACGTACGTCATAACGTCTTAGGAAGATTATTGTTGATTTGTAGCATCTCGATATGCGTACCTGAGTATATCGATACCCCAGGACACACTCATATACTGTGATCGTGCCAGATTCATGTATCCTGATACTGACATCATGACCAGAGACTGGGATGACCTTAGGGTCGCGTCTGTCGAGTTATTTTCTGTGAGTCGAGACTGTTAGATAGAGGTTCAGGTTCAGCGCACAATCGTTGACCGCTTGGGAAGGGGAAGACAGTTACTAGACGTTTGGGCTACTCTGCACGCGCTTATATATATATACTATTTCTGTAGTGATCCTGTATCTAGAGTAGTTGTACCACCCGTGTGACTTCTTGTCCGGAGCTGCGGTACGTGCCGTGTGTTTTTGTGTCCGGAGCTACGGTTTTATTTTAGAAAGCCCACGCGTCGAACATTGTCTTTAAACTGTGTCACACTTGTTTGGTTATGATAGAGTACCCTATCGTGCACTTGTACTTTTTGTTTACTTGGCATGTTGTATTTCTGTACCTTGTTACGTCCCTCTGAGGACCTGGTTCCTTTCCAGTTTTGCAGCATAGATGATTACGGAGCATTTGGAGTTGTTGTTGGAGTTGCATGTCTTGTGGGCATGGTACCAGGTACTAACATTATATCTACCGGCATTATAATTATTTTATATTGTTTATTTCATCTGCTATTGTAGCCTAGTTTTTATAGACTCATACTTATTCTCGAGTCTATTCGAGTTAGTGTGTTATTGGGCGGCCGACTCTAGCACATATAGCTCTTTCTTGTATACTGTTGTACATTATGGATTGAGACATAGAGGTTTACATTTATAAAATATCTAGATAGTGCCCTTTTATTTTATAGCTTATACATATTCGAGTCAGACCAGAGTCTGGTTGAATGCGTAGCTGGCGTGTCATTTATTCCTGGTCCTACGTATTTTGGGACTGGGGCGTA
Organism: Iris macrosiphon; assembly: GCA_036927795.1. NCBI lineage: Eukaryota > Viridiplantae > Streptophyta > Magnoliopsida > Asparagales > Iridaceae > Iris > Iris macrosiphon. The sequence continues at coordinate 144,375 of JAYESA010000399.1, read as the reverse complement.
ACATTAACTGTCGATGAGGAGGAGGCAGTCGGTGATGTTATCTCAGGTTTAGTTTATCTTGATTCTTTTCAAGCTCATGCTTTATTTTTTTGGGTGCTTCACATAGTTTTATTTCTATATCCTCTGCTTTAAAGCATAATCTAGAGACTGAACCATTGGTGAGGACTTGCAAGATCACGACCGGGGTGGCATTATCTTGGTCAGTGATATTTGCAAGGACCGGAGAGTTTCTTTGGGGGTCCGAAGGGTGAGCGTATATCTACTTGTAATGCCACTTCTGAGCTACAATATAGTCTCAGGAAGGATTGGTTGAGTAGGCATCATACTAGTATTGATTGTCGAGGAGGCAGAGTTTTGTTTCAGGCACCACGAGAGCCAGAGTTTGAGTTCGTCAGAGGAGCAGCAGAGCAGAGGGAAGGAGACTTCTGTGGAGCTTTGATAAAAGGGCAGGAGTTGCCACATCCATTAATTATAGAGTATATGAATGTATTTCCAGAGAAGTTATCGGGGTTGACACAAGACAGAGATATGGAGTTCTCTATAGACTTGGTGCCAAGCGCAGAGCCGATATTACAGCACGTTTATAGAGTAAACAACAGTGAACTGGTGGAGTTGAAGAAGCAAGTGGATGAGTTATAGGACAAGGACTTCATCCGCTCTAGTTCATCACTGTGGGGTGCTCCAATATTATTTGTACTAAAGAATGATGGGTCGGTACGCATAAGTATTGGCTATAGGGCTCTAAATAACCTTACTATCAAGAACAAATACTCGTTGTCGTGAATTAACGATCTCTTCGATCTGCTGAGCAGGGCAAAGGTATTTTCAAAGATAGACTTGAGATCGGGGTATCACCAGGTAAAAGTAAAGAAGGAAGACATTTCGAAGATAGCCTTCAGGACTCCGTATGGACAGTTTAATTTTTTGGTGATGCCGTTTGGGTTGACCAATGGTCCGATGGTATTCATGAACCTGATGAATAAGGTGTTTTATTAGTACTTGGATCAGTTTGTGGTAGAATTTATTGATAATATACGGATATATTCGAAGACCCCGGAGGAGCATAAGAAGCACCTGAGGATAGTTCTGGAACCCTCGGGGAAGAGAAGCTATATAGCAAGCTTTCAAAGTGTGAGTTCTTCTTTGATAAGGTTGAATTCCTTGGGCATGTGATTACAGAAGACGGAATCTCAGTAGACCAGAAGAAGATTTCAGCAGTTGAGTTATGGTCTACCCCGAGTTCAGTGGGGGAGATCAGGAGTTTTCTTGGACTCGCAGGATATTATTGAAGGTTTGTTCGAGATTTTTCCAAGATTGCAGAGCCAATGACTAGACTAAGCCGGAAGGACATGGAGTTCGTCTGTATTGAGGATTGTCAGTTTGCTTTTGAGCAGCTAAAGAAGAGGTTGACTACAGCTCCAATATTGACATTGCCATCAGGGACAGAAGGATTTTTGATATATATTGATGCATCAGGTAAGGATTTAGATTGTGTGTTGTGTAGCGCCCCGTTCCCCCGGTGCGGGGAGCGCGGCTAAGAAACACAAGACGGTATCGTTCGATCGGGATATATTGAAACAAGAACTCGTCCTCATTATGGATTTGTTTCTTCGGAATCGATTCCCATATTCAGTGGACAATGCCCCCGGGATCGACTTAGCGGCAGAGTCAGGAGGGACCTCTCCGCTGCTATCTTTTATTGCCTCAGATTTCGATGTCGCTTGTTGCTTTCGTGCTTTGAGTTGGTTTTGGATTTGCTTGGATTTTCTTGAACAGTTTCGATGATTTCATTGTTTTCGTTCATTGAATTGCACTTCAATTCTAAGAATTGGAAAGAGAGAAAGAAGTATTGATCGAGCTGTTCGTGCAATGCAGGTGTACGAGCAGTAGGCGGCTTGCGAGCGGAGTCGTGAAGCACCTCTTTCCTTCTCCCTTCCAACCATCTAAGTGAGTGGCTACCATCCCGATTAGCTAGCCCTGCTTCCAAATCTTCACACCTAAAATCTTGCAATCTTTTTTGCCCCGATCAGAGATACCAAGTAATAATAAAAGATACCAAGATAATAAGGGAATAGACTTGGATTGTATTTGCTTGTCATTCAACTTGGGAACGGTTACTCATATGCTTGCTTGTTTGTTGGGAATGTTCTATACATGCTTCAATTTTAGTTAGAATGCATCTTCTTCCATAAATTGTGCTAAGTATGGAATACACTTGTTATGAAATAAACTGTCAGGAAGACTATGCAAAACGAATCAAGTAATATTGCTTGTCTCATGTTCATATTGCCTCAACGGCACCAACGTTAACGTATCATGAATGATTGATCACGAACAACTTATGCACAAGGTAACGGGTTTCTGCGGACGGTTGCTGGGGCACTGGCACCGATCCGGTCCGGGCAAAACTTTACGATAGTCTCACGTGCAAACGGGATGGCGTGTAGCGCCTCACGTGCTTTGTTGCACACCATCCTCATTCAACGACTATAACTCGTCCATTATGGCATCCTAGCCAGTGATCCCAACGTGTATATTTAAACCTGTTGGAAACTAACTTGTGTCTTCGTGGCAGGGAAGGCATGGTAAGTATTGTGCAGGTGGTTCAGACGGGCAGGTAAAATCTACCGAACGGTGGCAAGTTCATTTCAGTATCATAAATATATACCGTTGCTTGTAAATGAACTAAGGCAAGATAGAAACCCACAAAAATATGCATGCTTCATTAAAACAACATGTTGATTGGTATAGTTGGGTTTAGCTCGCCTTCACCAGTATGTTTCGACTTATTGAACCTCTTTGAAACAGGTTCTCCGCACCAAGGCAAACCGAGCGAGGAGCCGAAGTCGTCTTTCCCGATCCAGTCCAGCTGTTGGTGCATCCTGATCGCGCCGTCCTTGAAGCATTTTGAAACAGGAGCTTGCAACTCTTCATACACAATGCAGCTCCGTGACAAAGCTATCCTCCAGCCCAAAGGTCTATACATTTTAAAGTTTAGTAAAGGGATGTAATGTACAAGACTGCTATCTCATTTTGAGTCAACACTTTTGTAAGCCCGTGCGACAATCTAGCTGACTCGTTCAGGAGTTTGTAATAGATGTTCATTATCAATAAAGAGAACTTTTTTATGTTTCAAATATGTGTTTTAATTTATCTGCGTACTCTGAATATGTGATCGTTATGCAAAATACTTTAGCCTTGTGAGGGCGCAACCCAGGCCCGCACGGCATCACGATTCGGGGGACGCCCCAACGATTCCACGAAATCGAGTCGTGACATAATGGTATCAGAGCACAGATTCAAGTTCCTTAGACTCTCGCACTGGAAAAGTTCCTTTAACGATCAATTCCTGTGCGAACTCTTGAACTCGCTAGGCCAAAATGAGATACGTTCATGCAATAAGTCCATAATACATTATGATCCTAATATAATTTACCTTCTTTTGAAGGAATGGCACCAGCGCAATCTGCAGCACTAGCACCGGACAAAACGTTAGGCCAAGAAAGTAGTTCGGGCACTTCGGGAAGCTCTCGGAGCCAGCGGAGCATATCTCAAGTCTATCCGCTTGAGCGGATAATGCAAATGTTAGAAGCACAACGACAAAGAGATGATGCTCGCCAAGCCAAGTTTGAAAGTATTCTAGAGACCCGATTCTCAGTCCAACAGAAGCAGGTAGATGTCCTGCAATAGATCGTTCAGACTTTGGCTTCCAACCATTCTGCTACAACAACAATGACTCCGATGGAAGAGCCCGTGCTTGAAGTTAAGATGCCGCAAATTCCAAGGCCGAGGGAAGTGACTGCCTTCGACTTTGGCCACTTCAACAAAGTTTGCAACACTCCATTCAACGGGACTGAGGAACCAATCGTGGCCCTAGATTGGTTGGCCGAACTTGAAGACCACTTCGCTCTGCTAGTGGTCCCCGAAGAGAAGCGTGTCGCCTGCGCGCAACTACAGCTCTGCCTCAACGTGCACGATTGGTGGAACGTGCATCGACGATCTCTTCAATTTGATCACGGAGAGGAGGCAATCTCGTGGATAACTTTTCGAACTCGTTTAAAGAGGAGTTTATACCCCCTCTAGTACAACGTCAAATGGAGAACGAGTTCGTGCAATTAAAGCAAGGCAGCATGACAGTTAAGCAGTATTCCGCCGAATTCAACCGACTATCCAAATTCGCTAGGGCCTATTTACCTGATGTAGCGAGTCAAGTTAGAAGGTTTGAAGGTGGTTTGCGCCCTACCATCCATGCGCACATGGTCGTTCATCAGTATGGGACAATGCGGGAAGTCATGAATCACGCTCTCTTTTGAACCGCAGTATCCTCATGTTTCTGCCGGCGCTGTGCATACCTACAATCACAAACGCCAAGGCAACGATAAAGGAAATATCGCTGCAAAGTGACCTAACCACGGTGGTCCATAGAGAGGAAACCCAGGGCCTTCATGTAATTTCAGTAAAAAACCAGGGCACAGGGCCAATAAGTGCCGCAAGAAACTCGGGCAATGTCTCATTTGTGGTGATTCAAACCATAGGATTCAAGTCTGTCCAAAATATTCTACTCAACATTACTTTCCCTAACGGTAAGCACTATTCCTAAGTTTCGGGACGAAACTTCCAATTGGTTGGGTAGGATGTAGCGCCCCGTTCCCCCGGTGCGGGGAGCGCGACTAAGAAACACAAGACGGTATCGTTCGATCGGGATAGATTGAAACAAGAACTCGTCCTCATTATGGATTTGTTTCTTCGTAATCGATTCCCATATTCAGTGGACCATGCCCCCGGGATCGACTTAGCGGTAGAGTCAGGAGGGACCTCTCCGCTGCTATCTTTTATTGCCTCAGATTTCGATGTCGCTTGTTGCTTTTCTGCTTTGAGTTAGTTTTGGATTTGCTTGGGTTTTCTTGAACGGTTTCGATGATTTCATTGTTTTCGTTCATTGAATTGCACTTCAATTCCGAGAATTAGAAAAGAGGAAGAAGTATTGATCGAGCTGTTCGTGCAATACAGTTGAACGAGCAGTAGGCGACTTGCGAGCAGAGTCGTGAAGCGTCTCTTTCCTTCTCCCTTCTAACCATCTAAGTGAGTGGCTACCATCCCGATTAGCTAGCCCTGCTTCCAAGTCTTCATACCTAAAATCTTCCATTCTTCTTTGCCCCGATCAGACGATACCAAGTTATAATAAAAGATACCAAGATAAAAAGGGAATAGACTTGGATTGTATTTGCTTATAATTCAACTTGGGAACGGTTACTCATATGCTTGCTTGTTCATTGGGAATGTTCTATACATGCTTCAATTTTAGTTAGAATGCATCTTCTTCCATAAATTGTGCTAAGTATGGAATACACTTATTATGAAAGAAACTGTCAGGAAGACTATGCAAAACGAATCAAGTAATATTGCTTGTCTCATGTTCATATTGCCTCAACGGCACCAACGTTAATGTATCATGAACGATTGATCACGGACAACTTGTGCACAAGGTAACGGGTTCCTGCAGACGGTTGCTGGGGCACTGGTACCGATCCGGTCCGGGCAAAACTTTACGATAGTCTCACGTGCGAACGGGATGGCGTGTAGTGCCTCACGTGCTTCGTTGTACACCATCCTCGTTCAACGACTATAACTCATTCATTATGGCATCCTAGCCAGTGATCCCAACGTGTATATTGAAACCTGTTGCAAACTAACTTGTATCTTCGTGGCAGGGAAGGAATGGAAAGTATTATGCAGGTTGTTCAGATGGGCAGGTAAAATCCACTGAACGGTGGCAAGTTTATTTCAGTATCATAAATATATACCGTTGCTTGTAAATGAACTAAGGCAAGATAGAAACCCACAAAAATATGCATGCTTCATTAAAACAATATGTTGATTGGTATAGTTGGGTTTAGCTCGCCTTCACGAGTATGTTTTGACATATTGAACCTCTTTGAAACAGGTTCTCCGCACCAAGGCAAACCGAGCGAGGAGCCGAAGTCGTCTTTCCCGATCCAGTCCAGCTGTTGGCGCATCCTGATCGCGCCGTCCTTGAAGCATTTTGAAACAGGAGCTTGCAACTCTTCATACACAATGCAGCTCCGTGACAAAGCTGTCCTCCAGCCCGAAGGTCTATACATTTTAAAGTTTAGTAAAGGGATGTAATATACAGGACTGCTATCTCATTTTGAGTCAACACTTTTGTAAGCCCGTGCGACAATCTAGCTGACTCATTCAGGAGTTTGTAATAGATGTTCATTATCAATAAAGAGAACTTTTTTATGTTTTAAATATGTGTTTCAATTTATCTGCGTACTCTGAATATGTGATCGTTATGCAAAATACTTTAGCCTTGTGAGGGCGCAACCCAGGCCCGCACGGCATCACGATTCGGGGGATGCCCCAACGATTCCACGGAATCGAGTCGTGACATAATGGTATCAGAGCACAGATTCAAGTTCCTTAGACTCTCGCACAGGAAAAGTTCCTTTAACGATCAATTCCTGTGGGAACTATAGAACTCGCTAGGCCAAAATGAGATACGTTCATGCAATAAGTTCATAATACATTATGATCCTAATATAATTTACCTTCTTTTGAAGGAATGGCACCAGCGCAATCTGCAGCACTAGCACCGGACGAAACGCTAGGCCAAGAAAGTAGTTCGGGCACTTCGGGAAGCTCTCGGAGCCAGCGAAGCATATCTCAAGTCTATCCGCTTGAGCGGATAATGCAAATGTTAGAAGCACAACGACAAAGAGATGATGCTCGCCAAGCCAAGTTCGAAAGTATTCTAGAGACCCGATTCTCAGTCCAACAGAAGCAGGTAGATGCCCTGCAATAGATCGTTCAGACTTTGGCTTCCAACCATTCCGCTACAACAGCAATGACTCCGATGGAAGAGCCCGTGCTTGAAGTTGAGACGCCGCAAATTCCAAGGCCGAGGGAAGTGACTGCCTTCGACTTTGGCCACTTCAACAAAGTCTGTAATACTCCATTCAACGGGACTAAGGAACCAATCGTGGCCCTAGATTGGTTGGCCGAACTTGAAGACCACTTCGCTCTGCTAGTGGTCCCCAAGAGAAGCGTGTCGCCTGCGCGCAACTACAGCTCTGCCTCAACGCGCACGATTGGTGGAACGTGCATCGACGATCTCTTCAATTTGATCACGGAGAGGAGGCGATCTCGTGGATGACTTTTCGTGCTGCATTTGAAGAGAAGTTTATACCCCCTCCAGTACAATGTCAAATGGAGAACGAGTTCGTGCAATTGAGGCAAGGCAGCATGACAGTTAAGCAGTATTCCGCCGAATTCAACCGACTCTCCAAATTTGCTAGGGCTTATTTACCTGATGTAGCGAGTTAAGCTAGAAGGTTTGAAGGTGGTTTACGCCCTGCCATCCATGCGCACATGGTCGTTCATCAGTACGGAATAATGCGGAAAGTCATGAATCACGCTCTATCTTTTGAACCACAGTATCCTCACGTTTCTGTCGATGCTGTGCATACCTACAATCACAAACGCCAAGGCAACGATAGAGGAAACACCGCTGCAAAGCGCCCTAACCACGACGGTCCACAGAAAGGAAACCAAGGGCCTTCATGCAATTTTTGTAAGAAACTAGGGCACACGGCCGATAAGTGCCACAAGAAACTCGGACAATGTCTCATTTGTGGTGATTCAAACCATAGGATTCGAGACTGTCCAAAATATTCTACTCAACATCACTTTTCCTAACGGTAAGCACTATTCCTAAGTTTTAGGACAAAACTTCCAATTGGTTGGGTAGGATGTAGCACCCCGTTCCCTCGATGCGGGGAGCGCGGCTAAGAAACACAAGACGGTATCGTTCGATCGGGATAGATTGAAACAAGAACTCGTCCTCATTATGGATTTGTTTCTTTGGAATCGATTCCCATATTCAGTGGACCGTGCCCCCGGGATCGACTTAGCGGCAGAGTCAGGAGGGACCTCTCCGCTGCTATCTTTTATTGCCTCGGATTTTGATGTCGCTTGTTGCTTTCGTGCTTTGAGTTGGTTTTGGATTTGCTTGGGTTTTCTTGAACGGTTTCAATGATTTCATTGTTTTTGTTCATTGAATTGCACTTCAATTCCGAGAATTGGAAAAGAGGAAGAAGTATTGATCGACCTGTTCGTGTAATACAGGTGAACGAGCAGTAGGTGACTTGCGAGCGGAGTCGTGAAGCGCCTCTTTCCTTCCTCCTTCCAACCATCTAAGTGAGTGGCTACCATCCCGATTAACTAGCCCTGCTTCCAAGTCTTCATACCTAAAATCTTCTATTCTTCTTTGCCCCGATCAGACGATACCAAGTAATAATAAAAGATACCAAGATAAAAAGGGAATAGACTTGGATTGTATTTGCTTGTCATTCAACTTGGAAACGGTTACTCATATGCTTGCTTGTTCGTTGGGAATGTTCTATACATGCTTCAATTTTAGTTAGAATGCATCTTCTTCCATAAATTGTGCTAAGTATGGAATACACATATTATGAAATAAACTGTCAGGAAGACTATGCAAAATGAATCAAGTAATGTTGCTTGTCTCATGTTCATATTACCTCAACGGCACCAACGTTAATGTATCATGAACGATTGATCACGGAAAACTTGTGCACAAGGTAACAGATTCCTGCGAACGATTGCTGGGGCACTGGCACCGATCCGGTCCGGGTGAAACTTTACGATAGTCTCACGTGCAAACGGGATGGCGTGTAGCGCCTCACGTGCTTCGTTGCACACCATCCTCGTTCAACGACTATAACTTGTCTATTATGGCATCCTAGCCAGTGATCCCAACGTGTATATTTAAACCTGTTGTAAACTAACTTGTGTCTTTGTGGCAGGGAAGGCATGGTAAGTATTATGCAGGTGGTTCAGACGGGAAGGTAAAATCTACCGAATGGTGGCAAGTTCATTTCAATATCATAAATATATACTGTTGCTTGTAAATGAACTAAGGCAAGATAGAAACCCATAAAAATATGCATGCTTCATTAAAACAATGTGTTGATTGGTATAGTTGGGTTTAGCTCGCCTTTACCAGTATGTTTCGACATACTGACCCTCGTTGAAACAGGTTCTCCGCACCAAGGTGAACCGAGCGAGGAGCCAAAGTCGTCTTTTCCGATCCATTCCAGCTGTTACCGCATCCTGATCGCCTCGTCCTTGAAGCATTTTGAAACAAGAACTTGCAACTCTTCATACACAATGCAGTTCCGTGGCAAAGTTGTTCTCCAGCCCGGAGGTCTATACATTTTGAAGTTTAGTAAAGGGATGTAATGTACAGGACTGGTATCTCATTTTGAGTCAACACTTTTGTAAGCCCGTGCGACAATCTAGCTGACTCGTTCAGGAGTTTGTAATACATGTTCATTATCGATAAAGATAACTTTTCCATGTTTCAAATCTGTGTTTCAATTTATCTGCGTACTCTGAATATGTGCTCGTTATGCAAAATACTTTAGCCTTGTGCGGGCGCAACCCTAGGCCCGCACGGTATCTGTCACTACCACATTCCGAAAACAGGAGTATTTTTGACTTTTTTTTATAATATTTAATATTATTGTAGTTACAATTTAGTAATTGCGTGATAGGTATATTTAAATTAAATAATTATGTGAGATGTGTAATTAAATATAGTATTATATGCAGTGTTCATTTGTGTTTGTGCTGGTAGACTTGACCTAGAAGCCAGTAGAGGAAAACCTGTCCGAATTATGGAATTTTGTATTTAATTATTTATTTTAGAATTTAATTCTTGGAGGTAGAAATTAATTACCGTATTTTTATTTAATTATTGCGCATTGCCTTTGCTTCGATATTGGAGCGCTATCCTGACTTTTGTCTTCCAACAAATTTCACAATCTTGCTCTAGACATGCCCGCCTTCCATTCTGCTATTTTTTTTACAACTCATAATTGTGCTCTCTGCACATTATTTCTAGCCGCACAAAAATCATCGCGGACGTTATTTAATAAAATTCCTATTTTTGTATCGTTGTGCGTTCCAATCGAAAATTGGAGGCAAACTTGACCTATTTTTCGTACGGCCCAAATTAGGGTAATATTCTGCTCTGAGTCTTCTTCATTATTGTTATTGATGACCTGACCTGATTTTGGCCCCATGTACTCCTAATTAATTTTAGAACACAACTTGCATTTATTTCTAATTAATTTGAGGATACCATTTTATCTGATTCCGTAAATTCCCATTTAATTCCAGTGCCCTGCTATTTGAGCCCGTACCAGACATACAGCGCCCCCTGACCCTACAAAACACCGGACCCCGAATCGCCCGCCAAATTTTTGTCATTTTATGCGTCTGTGCAAATACCCAAATTTAAGGGGGCTAATTTGCAAATTTGCATTTTTGGTGTAAACACCCATTTGTTTAAACCAATGAGGAATCCTTAATATTTTTATCACCCTCATCCCCACATGAACATTTTTTCATGTCCAATCTGGACCACTCATTTAAAGTGGGGAAATCCTAACCCTTTATTCCACACACTCTCCTATATATAATGTCACATCAAACACCTTTCCCTAGAAAACCCTAATCCCCAAGCAAGCCCCCACCTCTCTCTCTCCTCACTCCTCACCCAACGTAGGAAGAAATTCTTCCTTCCTTTCTTCTTCCCTTTTATTCTTTTTCTTCCCTTCTTCTCCTTCTCATTCTTTGGAATTAATGAGAGGGGGGGAAACACCACCACCACCCTACAGCATCTACTCCGGCCGAACCCCCACCTCCGGAGGCCGACGACGGCGACCCCGGCCTGCCTCCGGCTGCTACTGCTCAGCCGCTGCTGCTTTGCTGCTGCCGCCGGCTGCTACTGCTCGACCCCGCTGCTGCGCCGGCCGGCTACCCCCAGCACCACCACCATCAAACCACCACCACTCCGACCCCGTTCTCCATTTTCTTTTCCTCTCTCCCAATGGCTTGCAAATTCTGCAGTAAGAATTGGAGGGTTCTTGGCGAAGGAGAACTACGAAGCTCCGCCATGGGCTTCTCATCTCAGTCCCGTTCCTAAGCATACTTACTCTCTTGGCCATCTTCCTGCTCCCATTCACAAGTGGATCTAATTCCCTAGGGACTTGGGGCTACATTGAAGCAATAAGGGAGATTGGTCCGCAAACCGAGACCAGTAATGATGAAATTCAATTTGATGACATTGTTGTTGCATGTAGCAGTGGGGAAAACCATTGCTGACCTTGCTCTTGGATCAAAACTAAGCAATTTGAAGGCAAAGGTTCATGCGTTCTCTGTGTGCGTTGATCCTGATTGCTTCTACAACTACACTCAAGGTCTACTTGATGGGCTTCAGGCTGGTGTGGAATCTCGTGATATTGTCAATATTCAAGATGCCAAGGGCCTAGGCTATGCCATGAACACAGCCGAGGAGCTCCAATTTGTAAAAGATGTAGCAGCAAATACAGAAATTATTCTCGACCCAGTTACAGGACTGCCGGATGCTCCGGCGAGCCACCACCACGACCACCTCTGTAAGTTCTTCTTCTCTTCTCCCTCTTCCTTTTTCCTTGTATATATATATTTATATATATACATACGTATATACGTATATGTATATAAATAGTATCTTATTTAATTAATGTTTAATACGTGAATATGTATAGTATATAATATACATTAGTAATGTATATTTTTAATATAAATGTATATTATTTATTTAAATTAAATGTTAAACATGTATAAGCATAGTATATATATATATTTTAATATACATATATATATAAACGTATTTTGGTGTATATGTATATGTATATACATTTAATATGATTTATATATATATATACATATTTAAATGAATATGTATATGTGTATTTCATTTAATATATATATGTATGTATTTTGGTATAAAAATATATAATGTTTGGTATATGTATATATATTTGTATTTATATATATACTTAATATATTTTCAAATATGTATAATTAGTATAAATGTATATATATATATATATCTTGTACATACAATTAATATATTGTATATGTATTTAATGTGATGTACTAGTATTAGTATATATTTTTAATAATAACATTGACAATATATATATATATATTTTTAAAATGTATTTTTAGCATATGTATGAGTATACATATATATTGTTCAACTAGTATAAATTAGATATGTATATAAATTGGTGTATATATATATATATATATATTGTAAGTACTAATGTAGTTAAAAATAGATATATGTATATTTATATATCCCTACCAGATGACCCTAGTTGACTAGTGCCCTGCCTGGCATGGCCCTGAGGCCAGTGTTTTGATTGAGTGTTAGTATAGCATCTGATGCAAATGTGATATTGTGATATGTTTAGGACTGTTGCTTCACCCAGGGGATACTCTGGAACAGGACATCAATAATTACCAGCTAAGGACCCAAGGCGAGTACATTCTCTGATTAGTTTCTAATTTATGATATCTTCTATGTTCACTGTATCTAGTGTAAATATCCATGTTCTTGACACATTGGTTACACGGATTGGTATACACGGATCTCGTCATGAGATGCTATTCCTTATTCATGGTGTAGCTTGTACAAGACTTGTTTCCTTGATATCTTGTGCATGTACAGACACTGAGACCCGGGGAGATTTGCTACCTCCCTAGGGAATCCCGTGCCATAGCGTACCATGATTGGATCTACTATACCAGTCGGGGGTGGGGAGTATTTTAGTGTAGATATGTGATCATACCCAACTTTTTATGCATCATAGCTCACCCCACATATCACGTCGGGTGCAGCCTGACCATCTCCATGCTTTATAGCTGTTACGTGTGATTAACCTGACCTCTCCATGCATCATAGCTAACCAACGGTTAGCCTGACCTTCCATGAATTATAGCTAATCACATGTAACCAGCCTGATCAAGTTCCCAAGCCGATCACATGTTAAAGCTAGTACTCACACACTTAGTCATAGGATTCTTGCTCATTGACATATTGTTTCTTTTCCTGCATTACTTACAGTATTTCCAGTATTTCTTTTATTATACATTTCTCGTACCTATACATGCATCTGGTATATTTCCATCTAGAACTGCTACATAGTTTATATCATTAATATAGAACTGCTATTTAGAGATGTACTTTGCTCCTTCCTGACTGGAAATATTTTTCCAGACTGTGACCTTAGTAGACTGGGTTCTGACACACTTGGGGATTGGAAGTTAATGATTGCAGGTATGATTATTTTGTCGTTAGACTTGTCTTGTATTTCTTGCTTGCCTTGATATCTCATCGTGCTTTAGTTTATGTGATTGAGTATTTCTAGCATTATTTTATGATACCCACGTCTCCTTATGGAGTTGGGTATTCACGTGAGTTTGATTAGATAGTTACATGACCTAGACAGCGTTCTACCGCCGATGCTGCGGCGTAGGCTGGACGTACCCACGCACTCGTGCCCCTAAACCGGGTGCGGGTCGTGACACATTTTTAGTGGGGGCCCATGCAGGTCTCGACTTCGCTAGTGGTGCGATGTCGTAGTAGTGCGACGTCATAGTTGTACTACTATGTGCCTGCTATAGAATATAGGACATAGGATACTAGGATGAGAGAGGATACTCAATCACAAATTCTTGAGAGATTCCTGGGATGACCCCTTGAGAATCTTATTATGATTCCCAATTCTAATCTTTTTCCTTGTTTTTATCTGCTCTCGCTTGTTGTTACTGAACTTGATCCTCGTCGATCAGTTATTAAATTAAAATCTTGGTATCATTATTGAGTTTATTCTTGTTGACCAGTTGTTAACTTTAATTCCTGGTATCGTTGTTGAGTTGATTTCATATTGAGATAAATTTTACGGACTAGAATTTATGGTATCATCTGATGACATATATTGATGAGGACAGTGAGAAAGGTAAAACGTCTACTTTGGTTATGGAACCTAGAGTTTATCGCAGCCATATTAGCTGTCGTGACGAGAACGTAGGAACCTAACTTGGATGTACATATTTTAGTTATGAGATTTAGAGTTTCTCGCTGCCATACCGGTTGGCGTGGCGAGGATTCAAGATGACATAATTATAGGGTTGCATACCTTAGTTACGGAACCTGTCGTTATCGCATCTATGCTTACTGGCGTGGCGAGGATTCTGTGTGCCATAATTTCTGACAGACGTGTATGATTATCAGGTTGTATCTTAAATTGGTTCTTAAAGTATCATCTCAAGACTTATCTATTTATGTTATTCCAGGACTTTGTTCCATCGCTTCTTTTCTTTACTAGCAGTAAAGATACCTTCCGTCCTTGATCCAGTTCCTTTTTTTGAGCTTATTTTCTTTAAGGATTCCTTGTTAAGTATGATAATTAGTGAATTATAATTATGTCTGTGTCTTGAGTATTAGTATTGACTGAGTGTTGCTTGTGAGTTTGTAAGTGTTTCCTAGTTGGACTTGTGAGCAGTAGACCGTGATCTAGAATTAACCTATAGCATAGTACCTTGTAACAATGGTTCTAGGATAAGGTCATTAGAGACTGTGAGTAGAAGGAGAGTATAGAGTAACAGTGATAGTTCAAGAGTTAGTATCAGAGCCAACATACCCGTCCTGGATAATCATGATTATGCAATTGGATGATCTACGTGAACAATTAAGTATCCAGGAATTGTGTTAAGGATTTATGGAGCATGATGTTCAATTTGATGATTGATATCGGAAGTGTTAAAGGTAAGGAAATATATACGCATAAAGAGTTAATGAGGTATCATGAGTAGAGAAATATCGGAATTGGTAATGAAAATGGTGAGGCGTATCACAGATCAGTTTAACAGGCTGTAAAGGGTTAAAGGGAAATACCTATACATCAATCGAGATGAAGAACCATACACATGCCCATGAGAGTAAAGAAACATGAGTATTATAGAAGGTACAGGTAAACATGAGTTCTAATGAGCTTGATGAGATAATTCATTAATGAAGCTAGTAATATAATACCAAGAGTGCCAATGATTCTATATCAAGGATTATTGGAAATGGTGCTAGTATCAGTAAATACTCGGTGTGATGATAATTAGATGATATACCAGTTGACATAAATTGAAATCATGAAAGAAAACACAGTTGATGATAACTTTGATCATTGGAGATAATAGTACAAGTGATTTAGGCAGTACAATTTTAGTACACAATTATAGACACTAGATGCATTGAGTGCACCTTGAGTATCAGAGACCGTGAGCACTGATATGTACATTGTGGAGTTATAAATTAAAAGGTGGAAATAAGATTTTATTTTTGAATAATTGAGGAGTTGAGATTATGTCATTAAATTTTTGAGGATTTCAAATTTGAATTCAATAAACATGGTTAAGGCTACAAAGATTTTAGAAGTGATTAAATTTATTTCGATGTTGAGTATCTGATTTTGAGGAGGTATATACAATTCATTTTTAAGTTGATCGAGAAGTTAAACCTTGACGATCATTTTGAGGATTAATTTTATGGTAGATGAGAAATATGAATATTAATATATGATTAGATGATATACATGTGTAAGGATCTGATAACTTGAGCAGGTTTGAGATGGCACCGCAGACTGACTTGGGTGTCCATCTAGATTTGTATTAGAAAGGGTTAGCACTTAGTATGGTGTTACACTTGGTGTGCACTGGAGCGATGAGGAAATAGTATGGACAATGGTAGTAGGAACGGGAACTGACAGAGGGTATAGTACTAAGGAGATAGAGGTATCAACTTAGATGTATTATTGAATCGTGGTTATATTAGAGATTCTTGGCATCAGATTTAGGAGGTTAATAGACATATGTGTGCACATGGATATATTCATGGATCTTGTGGATAAATGACTAGTGGATATGGGTACCAGTGTACATGAATAGGAATTAGTTAGTGAATGTGCTAGAGTTAAGTGTTTGTTAGAGATAGTAGATACTACAAGTAACATGGTAGCAGGTCCTTTTTCCTAATGTTCCCGTCTCTTGATTGATTGATTTCCCTAGTGCTGTAGTTCGTATTCATGATTTTCTTGTTAGAATATAGCTAGTAATGCACCCTAACAGAGACTGAATACCATGATAAAAGATACATAACCTATATATTTTCTTAAATTGCATGGCAGTAGGAAATTTTTTCTTAAACCACGATCATTGGGGTTTAGACCATAGCAAAGATTTTGAAAAGGTTATGACTGGACGAAAGGGACAAGCTGATTAAAAATTTAAGGATAAGCATTCATTTAAATAAAGGGTTAATGAGTAATAGAACAAAATTGATGGATCCTCGATAATTACGAAGATCGAGATATGATCGAAATTTGAGGATAAACATTAATTTAAATAAAGGATTAAAAATTTCACATGGCAGAATTGATGGTTTATTAATTTCAGGATGGTTGGCTATGATATAATTTATCATTAAAAATTTGAGGAAAATTTGGAAAATTATCATTATATATTTGATTGCAAGATAGTAATTTAAAAATTTTATAATTGCGGACATTACATTGAAGGATCCATAAGTATCGCATTGTTAAGTATTTTGAGGAAAAGAGGAAACTGAAGAATTAGATCATTGATGGATTATTGTTTGGATTCAGACTTTTGGGACGAAATTCAATACATTGATTGAAATTAAATTTGAGGAACAGATATCAAATTCCGAGTATAAATATTTTAAATTTAAATTCGTGGAAATTGTGAGGAAATGGAAACTGATTTTATTTGAGGATATTTCACGAATAAAGTAATTTCAAATTTTTTTTGAAAATTGCGAAACGACAAGGTGGACTATTTCAGGATTATGTGGGTTGTTGAATTTCACTATTCATGTAAAATAATAATGTGTATGAATAAACACTACTGTGAGGATTTTAAATTTCGAGGACGAAATTCTTTTAAGGTGGGTAGACTTGTCACTACCACATTCCGAAAATAGGGGTATTTTCGACTTTTTTTTATAATATTTAATATTATTGTAGTTATAATTTAGTAATTGCGTGATAGGTATATTTAAATTAAATAATTATGTGAGATGTGTAATTAAATATAGTATTATATGCAGTGTTCATTTGTGTTTGTGCTGGTAGACTTGACCTAGAAGCCAGTAGAGGAAAATCTGTCCGAATTATGGAATTTTGTATTTAATTATTTATTTTAGAATTTAATTCTTGGAGGTAGTAATTAATTACCGTATTTTTATTTAATTATTGCGCATTGTCTTTGCTTCGATATTGGAGCGCTATCCTGACTTTTATCTTCCAACAAATTTCACAATCTTGCTCTAGACATGCCCGCCTTCCATTCTGCTATTTTTTTTTGCAACTCATAATTGTGCTCCCTGCACATTATTTCTAGCCGTACAAAAATCGTCGCGGACGTTATTTAATAAAATTCCTATTTTTGTATCGTTGTGCGTTCCAATCGAAAATTGGAGGCAAACTTGACCTATTTTTCATACGGCCCAAATAAGGGTAATATTCTGCTCTGAGTCTTCTTCATTATTGTTATTGATGACCTGACCTGATTTTGGCCCCATGTACTCCTAATTAATTTTAGAACACAACTTGCATTTATTTCTAATTAATTTGAGGATACCATTTTATCTGATTCCGTAAATTCCCATTTAATTCTAGTGCCCTGCTATTTGAGCCCGTACCAGACATACAGCGCCCCCTGACCCTACAAAACACCGGACCCCGAATCGCCCGCCAAATTTTTGTCATTTTATGCGTCTGTGCAAATACCCAAATTTAAGGGGGCTAATTTGCAAATTTGCATTTTTGGTGTAAACACCCATTTGTTTAAACCAATGAGGAATCCTTAATATTTTTATCACCCTCATCCCCACATGAACATTTCTTCATGTCCAATCTGGACCACTCATTTAAAGTGGGAAAATCCTAACCCTTTATTCCACACACTCTCCTATATATAATGTCACATCAAACACCTTTCCCTAGAAAACCCTAATCCCCAAGCAAGCCCCCACCTCTCTCTCTCCTCATTCCTCACCCAACGTAGGAAGAAATTCTTCCTTCCTTTCTTCTTCCCTTTTATTCTTCTTCTTCCCTTCTTCTCCTTCTTATTCTTTGGAATTAATGAGAGAGGGGGGGGGGGGAACACCACCACCACCCTATAGCATCTACTCCGGCCGAACCCCCACCTCCGGAGGCCGACGACGGCGACCCCGGCCTACCGCCGGCTGCTACTGCTCAGCCGCTGCTGCTTTGCTGCTGCCGCCGGCTGCCTACTGCTCGACCCCGCTGCTGCACCGGCCGGCTACCCCCAGCACCACCACCATCAAACCACCACCACTCCGACCCCGTTCTCCATTTTCTCCTCCTCTCTCCCAATGGCTTGCAAATTCCGCAGTACGAATTGGAGGGTTCTTGGCGAAGGAGAACTACGAAGCTCCGCCATGGGCTTCTCATCTCAGTCCCGTTCCTAAGCATACTTACTCTCTTGGCCATCTTCCTGCTCCCATTCACAAGTGGATCTAATTCCCTAGGGACTTGGGGCTACATTGAAGCAATAAGGGAGATTGGTCTGCAAACCGAGACCAGTAATAATGAAATTCAATTTGATGACATTGTTGTTGCATGTAGAAGTGGGGAAAACCATTGCTGACCTTGCTCTTGGATCAAAACTAAGCAATTTGAAGGCAAAGGTTCATGCGTTCTCTGTGTGCGTTGATCCTGATTGCTTCTACAACTACACTCAAGGTCTACTTGATGGGCTTCAGGCTGGTGTGGAATCTCGTGATATTGTCAATATTCAAGATGCCAAGGGCCTAGGCTATGCCATGAACACAGCCGAGGAGCTCCAATTTGTAAAAGATGTAGCAGCAAATACAGAAATTATTCTCGACCCAGTTACAGGACTGCCGGATGCTCCGGCGAGCCACCACCACGACCACCTCTGTAAGTTCTTCTTCTCTTCTCCCTCTTCCTTTTTCCTTGTATATATATATTTATATATATACATACGTATATACGTATATGTATATAAATAGTATCTTATTTAATTAATGTTTAATACGTGAATATGTATAGTATATAATATACATTAGTAATGTATATTTTTAATATAAATGTATATTATTTATTTAAATTAAATGTTAAACATGTATAAGCATAGTATATATATATATATATATATTTTAGTATACATATATATATAAACGTATTTTGGTGTATATGTATATGTATATACATTTAATATGATTTATATATATATACATATTTAAATGAATATGTATATGTGTATTTCATTTAATATATATATGTATGTATTTTGGTATAAAAATATATAATGTTTGGTATATGTATATATATTTGTATTTATATATATACTTAATATATTTTCAAATATGTATAATTAGTATAAATGTATATATATATATATATATATATATATATATATATATATATATATATATATATATATATATATATATCTTGTACATACAATTAATGTATTGTATATGTATTTAATGTGATGTACTAGTATTAGTATATATTTTTAATAATAACATTGACAATATATATATATATATATTTTTAAAATGTATTTTTAGCATATGTATGAGTATACATATATATTGTTCAACTAGTATAAATTAGATATGTATATAAATTGGTGTATATATATATATATTGTAAGTACTAATGTAGTTAAAAATAGATATATGTATATTTATATATCCCTACCAGATGACCCTAGTTGACTAGTGCCCTGCCTGGCATGGCCCTGAGGCCAGTATTTTGATTGAGTGTTAGTATAGCATCTGATGCAAATGTGATATTGTGATATGTTTAGGACTGTTGCTTCACCCAGGGGATACTCTGGAACAGGACATCAATAATTACCAGCTAAGGACCCAAGGCGAGTACATTCTCTGATTAGTTTCTAATTTATGATATCTCCTATGTTCACTGTATCTAGTGTAAATATCCATGTTCTTGACACATTGGTTACACGGATTGGTATACACGGATCTCGTCATGAGATTTTATTCCTTATTCATGGTGTAGCTTGTACAAGACTTGTTTCCTTGATATCTTGTGCATGTACAGACACTGAGACCCGGGGATATTTGCTACCTCCCTAGGGAATCCCGTGCCATAGCGTACCATGATTGGATCTACTATACCAGTCGGGGGTGGGGAGTATTTTAGTGTAGATATGTGATCATACCCAACTTTTCATGCATCATAGCTCACCCCACATATCACGTCGGGTGCAGCCTGACCATCTCCATGCTTCATAGCTGTTACGTGTGATTAGCCTGACCTCTCCATGCATCATAGCTAACCAACGGTTAGCCTGACCTTCCATGAATCATAGCTAATCACATGTAACCAGCCTGATCAAGTTCCCAAGCCGATCACATGTTAAAGCTAGTACTCACACACTTAGTCATAGGATTCTTGCTCGTTGACATATTATTTCTTTTCCTGCATTACTTACAGTATTTCCAGTATTTCTTTTATTGTATATTTCTCGTACCTATACATGCATCTGGTATATTTCCATCTAGAACTGCTACATAGTTTATATCATTAATATAGAACTGCTATTTAGAGATGTACTTTGCTCCTTCCTGACTGGAAATATTTTTCCAGACTGTGACCTTAGTAGACTGGGTTCTGACACACTTGGGGATTGGAAGTTAATGATTGCAGGTATAATTATTTTGTCGTTAGACTTGTCTTGTATTTTTTGCTTGCCTTGATATCTCATCGTGCTTTAGTTTATGTGATTGAGTATTTCTAGTATTATTTTATGATACCCACGTCTCCTTATGGAGTTGGGTGTTCACGTGAGTTTGATTAGATAGTTACATGACCTAGACAGCGTTCTACCGCCGATGCTGCGGCGTAGGCTGGACGTACCCACGCACTCGTGCTCCTAAATCGGGTACGGGTCGTGACAGTATCATGATTCGGGGGACGCCCCAATAATTCCACGAAATCGGATCGTGACATATTACAGCAGAACGGAAACGAGATTGCCTATGCTTCCAGGCAATTACGTATGCATAAGAAGAATTATCCTACCCATGACTTGGAGTTAGCAGCAGTTATTTTTGATCTTAAACTGTGGATGCACTACTTGTATGGAGAGCGAGTAAAGATCTTTACAGACCACAAGAACTTGAAGTAAAATCTTTATAGAACTAAAATAGTTTTCAAAGACACAAGTTTAATAGATCAAAACCAAGAAAAACTCATAAAGACCATAAAGCCTTAAGTTAGAAATATAGAACTACACTAATCCATCCATCAAAGCAAAAATTCCAAGAACTAAAAGTCCTTAGAAACATATAATAAATATAATAGAATAATAATATGGAGAATTTCTCTATTTCTCATAAAAGATGTACTTGCCTATAAAATGGGAAGAGAAAGATAAAGAATGAGAAAGAAATGATGAAGTAAGGAGAGAGAGAGAGAGAGAGAGAGAGAGAGAGAGAGAGAGAGAAAATGTTGGGTTATATATGGTAGGGTTTGAGGGTTGAACCAAAAGTTTTCATGAGTTGAACCAACCCACAAAATAAACCATAAGCAAAGTTAAACCAAAGAATGGGTCTAGTCTTCATGCACATGCAACATTCTAAAATAAAAATACATTCCAAATACGTGTATTGGGAATGGGGAGTGACACAAGACCAAGGCAATCCTTGAAATGCGCCCACCGAAGAACCTCAGAGAACTTTGTGCCCTTCGCAGACTCAAACCTAACCACGAGCGCAAAATTTGTGGCAAATGTTCTTCGACGGTGCTTCGAGAATAGGGCCCAAAGGCGACATCGTCGCTAAAATTAGGATAGTGTTGATCTTTCCATATAATCTGGTTATCAATCGCGCCTACTCCCTTACTTAGCCATGCTCCAATAATATGGCAGAGTACAACACTCTCATCATTGGACTCTAACTCGGTAAATAAGTGGAAGTTGAACACCTGGAAGCCTACGACGATTCTTAGCTGATAGTCAATCAAGTCTGAGACGAGTACGAAGTCTGGAATAAAGACCTACTCCCCTACCAACAAGCCGCGCTTGGAATAATCTCCACTATTGAGGGGTTCTTCATAGAGTACGTCCCTCGGCTGCAAAATATTGAGGCTGACGCCCTAGCGGGCCTCGCAGCTCTCTAGTTATTCCGGTCAATACTCATGAACTGATCACCGTGATCGGTCAAGTGCTGGTCTGCCCTAAGAACAACCTCTCCCTGTGCGGGAGCTACTCAGTTGAGACGAGCGCTGACTCACAAGATCAGAGACTTCTATTCATCGACTATGCAGTCTATGGAATTCTTTTCAAGAACCCAAAGGAAGCCACTTTGATCAGAAGATATTTTCTCTGGTTCTATTACGATACGGCTACCAAAATATTGTATCGCCACTCCTATGATGGTCTTCTTCTATGATGCCTATCGAATGAAGAAACAAAGCAGGCTCTCCGTGAGGCTCATGAAAGGGTTTGCGGTGCCCGTCAGCTGGGGCCCAAGATACAGGACTGCCTCCGTAGAATGGGTTACTATTGGCCGACAATGGTAACAGACGACGTTGACTATGCAAAGAAGTGCCAAGCATGCCAAATCTATATTGACTTCATCCACCAACCTTTAGAGTTTTTACATCCGACCGTGACGTCCTGGCCGTTCGAAGCCTAGGAAATGGATATCATAGGGACGATCAGTCCGTCCTCGGCTAAGGGACATCGGTTCATCTTGTCTATCACCGACTACTTCTCCAAGTGGGCAGAAGTTGTACCACTCATTGAAGTCATAACATCCAATGTGATCAACTTCGTTAAGCATCATGTTATATACCGCTTCGGCTTACCATAAAGGATCATCCATGACAACTATACACAGTTCTCAAATCACGCGTTATACCAGTTTTGGGATAAAACTGAATTCAGAATGTAGCGTCAACTTTCTATAACCCGACAACAAATGGTCTAGCAGGAGCCTTCAAAACTACCATCATAAAGCTACTCAAAAAGTTTGTGTCATTCAACAAACGCGACTGGAATGAGAAGCTGGTGAATGTCTCGGGGCCTACCATACAACAGTCTGGATAGCTACTGGCAATACGCCTTTCTCTCAGGTGTACGAAAGCAAAGTGGTCCTCCCGCCCGAGATCCAAATTCCTTCACTCCGAGTAGCTCTCTCACACCAATTAACCGTCAACAACAATCACCACCGACGGCTACAAGAGTTAGAAGAACTCGACGAGAATTGTCAATTAACTCAGCAATGCATTGAGCTATACCTAGCGCGTCTCTTGGGAGCCTTCAACAAACAGATGAAGAAGAGGACCTACCAAGTGGGTAATCTCGTCCTGACCGTAAGGAGGCCGATAGTTATGACCCACAAGACGGCCGACAAATTCTAACCCAAATGGGAAGGCTCATTCGTCATAGAATTAATATTCTCCAACGGTGACTATCGGCTTGCGAAACCCAATGACGACTTGCTTATGATGCCTATCAACGGCAAGTTCCTAAAAATGTACTATATCTAAGTTAGACTTGTACTCCCCTTATCTCCAGCCGAGCAATCAAGATGTATATTCCTCAAACTCTTGGTTCTTTATCCCCAGCAAGGGCCTATGTACAACATGTCTCCTTATTTATAAATTCTTATAAAAGCCATTATCTGTATCCAAGAGTCCTTGATACACAACAGATGATGGATCCTCAAAGTCTTTCCAGCGGAGCAGTCCTCAGGTCCATCGGCACACTTTCGTTTGGACCACCCTAAAATAAGTCTCGTTAGACTCTAGTCTCTCTAGCGGAGCAATCCTCAGGTCTATCTTCATTCTCGGATAGACCACACCCACCAAATCACTCCTTAGTAAGTTTTTTGGACATTGGTTCACGTCCATATCATCTCTGAACTACCGTCCTAATATTCCTCCCTGGCTAAGTTTTCCATGTCCATGTTACCTCTGAGTAAACCTCCTACGAGCAGCCTAAATTTTTTTAATCTTTAGATTTAGAATTTTATTTTAATTATAATAATTTTGGTGATTTATAGCTAATTAGAAAAAATAAAATTCTTGGACTTATTAACTTGTGTAAATATTTATTTAAATGTATTGATTATAAATATTCAAGAAAAAATATATATTTGGTATAAAATTTAATGTTATAAAGAATTATGAATTTTTTTAAAATTATTTGAGGACAATTATATTCTTAGATTTTTATCATATATATATATATATATATATATATATATATATATATATATATATATATATATATATATATATATATTCTTAGTTATATAAAGAAAAGAGAAAACAAAAGAAAATAAAATAAATAACTTAAAACCCATACCCAAAATCCAAACATAATACCCGAATCCTAAAACTACCCAGCCCAGACGTTGGCCCGAACGGCCCCCGTGTGTGAATCCCTTCCCCTTCTCCTTCTCCTCGATATAAATACACTAAAAACCTAACCCTAACCCTAGTTTCTTAACCCCTAAACCTACCCTAACCCTTCTTCTCCCTTAGGCCACCGCGAGCGTCGATCGTCGCTCGTGCGGCTACTACCCGCGCACATGAGTTCTCCCGCACGCGGAAGCAACAGTAGCAGCCACAACAATAGTAGCAGTAGCTACGCCGGTATTGAGAGAGAGCCACCTCATCGACCCTCGTATCACTCATATGAGTCCCTGATGCACCTTCGTCCTTTATGACATTCGCTATGGTCGATTCCGGCATTTTGTAGTTGATCGCGTCGTGACGCACGAATGGGAATTCAAAATCAGTATTTCAGAGAAGCAACTTTACACGTGTTTTCTAGCCCATCCAACTGTTGGATGGTCAATCCAAAACTTCCATAACAATCTCGGTATATAGCTCTACCCTTCCCTCAAGTTTTAGACATTAATCTGTTCGTTTGATAGATCAAAACGTGATGCAAAGTTGGGTGTTTAAATTAAAATTATTCTTACAGTGCGTGGAGCCAACTTTGCGGGTTTGTTTCTCCCTCATCGTAGCCCCGTTCGACGAACCATCTTCGTTGTTATAATCTTTACCAAACCCTCTTCCAGCATCTTCAAATAGTTTATTTTAGTTTGCATTAGATTGGAAGTTATTCGTAATCCAAAACAAAGATAAACATGGTTTTGGAAACCTAAAACTTCTTGATACGTGGTTTATCCTACCAATCAAGGCAATTTTGTCGCATACGGATTGAACCGAAAGGCGTGTATCGTAAACATGGACATGTGTGCTTTCACAAAATTTGTTTTGGACGTGCGTGCATTCCGGAATCAACGTGTATCCGTAAAAAATTCTCGTATCGACCTTTTCCGATGTAGTTCAATTACTTCGTGTGTGCTTACAGTTTCTCAACAAAACTTGTACCATCAGACTCATAGCATTACTCTGGTCCTGTACCCCAAGTTTGGTTTGATTCTGAGAACATGACCGAAATACTGTTTTATGGGCCCCACAAGCCTACTAGACGGGCAATTTTGTGACCGTCTCACCGAAATCCAATTTTGGATACTTCATTGAGTTTGTGTCATTGTTATAGACTCGTGGACACTAATTTTATCAAATTTAGAGAAATTTATCTCCGACATATTTTACGGTGCAATGTTCGCTAAAATTGGAAACCGCTTTGACCCAAAATTGCCAATTTTGTCCCTGTGTCCAAATTGGACTTATGGGTAGTCAATTCTAGCTATTTATGATGTTCTGGAAATGATGGTGATATTATTTTCAGCATCCAGAGGTATTCGTACAAATTCTATGTCATGACCCACACCCGGTGTAAGGGTACAAGTCGGGAACAACGCCCAGCCTACGCTGCAGAATCGGCGGTAGAACGCTGTCTGGGTAATCTATCTATCAATATAATGAACCACCAATGATAACTATATACTCAATCACAGATCTAAGATGGAACGAGCACGAATAGATAAAAGAGTAGAAAGTCACATACAACTCATGAGTCTAAATAATACATCAATGAGTATGAAAGAAGTACTACAAAAATAGCTGGAGACAAATCCAGTACAAAAGAATACTAAGAAGCCACTAAACTCGGGTCATCTGCCTCAGTCGGGATAAGTCCCTCTTGAACCAGGGCCTCAGACTCTAAACCCACAATATCCTGAGGTCCATAATGTGTAGGGTACCAGTCCTTAGTGTCATCTGAGAAAAATATATCCAGTCTAGAAAGGAGCATAGTACATCTCTAACAGCAGTTCTAATCAATGATAAAAACTATATAACAGTAAATAGATGTGAATATACAAGATGCACAATAGATACAAGAGATACATAATAAAGAAATACTGGAATAAATACAAGAATGAACAATATGACAATGAACAAGAATACTAATGTCTAAGTGTGTGAGTACTAGCTTTAACATGTGATCGGCTTGGGAACTTGCATAAGAGTATAATGGCCTGGCTGATCATACGTGCGGTGTATGATCAACACTCACAAGAAACAAGACATGCACAAGGAGGGTATGATCACATATCTACACTAAAGTACTTCCCACCCCCGACTGATATAATAGATCCAACCATGGTATGTTATAGCACGGGATTCTCTAGGATGGTTGCAAATCTTCCCGAGAATTAGTGTATGTACATGCACAAGATAATTAATAAAACAAGACTTGCACAAGATACACCATATATAAGGAATACCATCTCATGACGAGATCCGGATATACCAATCCATATAACCATCGTGTCAAGAAACATGGATATCTACACTAGATACAACGAACATAGAGAATATCATAAACGAGAAACTATCAGAGAATGTACTTGCCTGAAATCCAATAAATAGTCTCACAGATGTCTGATATGATGTCTCGAAGACGTTTAGGGAATATAATATCAATACAAGGTTTCGAAAAGCAAATAAGTTAAACTAGTCAACTTCTAGGTCAATAAGTCAATTCTAAGTCAAAAGTTAAACTATGGAGGGAGAACTATGGTCAACTTATAGTCAAACTATGGTCAACTATGGTCAACAATAGTCAAACTATGTTCAACTACCTATTTCTAGGTTGCACAAGTTTAATACAAAAATATAGGGTCAAGATACTAAAGTCAAAGTCACAAGGACTAAATCTTAAGATACTAGGATACCGTATATCCAGATACGTAAATCCAAAGGTAAAACATTATTATATATATAACAAACAATTATTTATAATATGGAATCCTAATTACAAATATTAAAATAGGTACCGTAGTTTTGAACCAACTTGGTATCTCAACTTAAAATCATAATCTTAACATCCCAACTCAATACCTTGGGTATCCTTAATTACCTTGGTACTTACCTTGGTATCTCAAGGTAATACCCAAAACTCGTTTATACTAACTACCCGTAGATATATATACTATACAATAATTATTATTATACATATAGTATGTATTAAATACCATTAGCAAATAAATATATTCATATATATTCAAATATCAAATGCATATATATATATATATATATATATATATATATATATATATATATATATATATATATATATATATATATATAATACTAAAACTGCCAAACTGTCGCTATATACCCTGTCTACTGTCGCCGAAAAGCTGCTGTGTATATAGATACACTGCAGTTTTTGTGACAGTTTGTGCACTGTCACTAAAAACTGTCGTTGAAGCTTCTGATACACTGTTGTTTCAATGACAGTTTCCTGCAATTATCGCTGACTACTGTCGCTGAAAAGCTGTTGCCGCTGCTGCTATTTCTCTGCTGTTGCGACGCTCGTTGTTGCGACACTCTCCTGTTGTCGCTGAAACCTATATATATATATAATATATAATAACATATATATATCTACCATATATATATATATATATATATATATATATATATATATATATAAAAATACATATATATATATATAACCCAATACATATATATATATATATATATATATATATATATATATATATATATATATATATATACCAATAAACATATACTACCATAAATATACCTACACTCTCATAATATTATTATGTATAAATAACTGTACATAATAATATACATATATATATGCACAATATATATATATATATATATATATATATATATATATATATATATATATATATATATATATCAATGCATAAATACTACTAATAATTATACACACACCCTCACATAGTATTATGTACATAATAGACATAGTAGCATACACACACATACATATATATATATATATATATATATATATATATATATATATATATATATATATATATATATATATATATATATATATATATATATATATATATATATATATATATATATATATATATATATATATACGTACATATAATTATTCACCATACACATATGTAATTATAATTATAACAACTCATAATATCTATTTACATGCTAACATATATAATTATACATACATATATAAGAATAGCTACTTACAACATACATAATAAATACATAGATCTAAGACACAAGAAGTATAATTATATATACCATATTTATATATCTATATATATATATATATATAATTACATCCTCCATGAATTAAGAACACAATAAATAGATCTACATATAATTTGTACAAACACATGGAGAGTATCACACCGTATCCCACTAGATCTAGGATACACATGTGACATGAGTCCACCACACATCCAAACGTACCCTGAAGGACACGAACAAGTCACATATATTATTTACGAACAATACGAAGAGTCAAATATAGATCTACGTGTCCGTGTTAAAATATGACATGTACAAAGTCCCGTGTCGGAGGAAAAATCCCCAAACAATACATATCACCAAATTGTTGGGATACGACCAACACGTACCCAATTATGGACAAAACACTAGTTCCAAACACACAAGCATATGCCAAATTGATCTATAGGACCAATTGACACACACAATAAATGTCAATCTCGGAATTCCTCCAAAATTGACACAAAAAGTACCATAACTTTCTTAATATGCCTCCTATGAACACAAAACCAAATCCTATGGGTAGCCTATACATATGGGTTGATTTTTCATGGTTAAATCTCAGATTTAGAACCTAAATTAAGGAGAAAAACTGAATTGTACCTATTAGGAGATGGATTCCCAATGAAACCTCCAAATATGATAAAATTGGCCTCCAACTTATAGATCCTTGCTCCTCTTTGTAGATCCTTGCTTCCTCCTTCTAGATCCTTGCTCCACTAGCCTCCAATGGTAATTTGGAAAGGAATTGGGATAAAATTTGGTAGCTAAATGAAATGGAAATGAAGGAATTTGGTTGAGAGAAATTCTAGATCTAGTTTGAAATAAATAGAGGAGAGAGAATTTTTCTCCCCTCTTTTATATAGGTCGGCACCTCTTTCCCCTCCCTCAAGCTACTATGAATTGTCTAATATATCCCTTGGGGCCTCTCATGAAGAAATAATTAAGGAAGAAAGCTTCTAGTCTAATGGTTTAATTAATTTAATCCATCTCCTTAACAATGGGCTTTCTAAATGGGCTAAAATCTAATCAATTAATTCATGTTAGTCCATGAGTCTAAACTAAACTAGTTAGGTCCACTAACATAAATCTAAAATAAATAATTAACAACTAATAATAATTAAATAATACAACAAATAATTATTTATCATGCACAATATAACCTTTCCTAGAAAATATGGTAGTGACAAGTCTACCCTCCTTAAAATAATTTCGTCCTCGAAATTCAAGACAAAAACTACCCCCAAAAAATAACAGAATAGAACTAAAGAACAAAACTAAAGAATCACAACTAACTATGAAATAATATAACAATGAACAGAACATAACTAGGAAATAACATACCTCAAGGCACAAACAAATATGGATAACGCTCTCACATTTCATCCTCTCTCTCCCAGATAGACTCCCCCGGAGTGTGATGCCTCCATGCGACGTGCACCAAAGAAATAGTCTGGTTCCTCAGTACCTTCTCTCTCCAATCTAGAATCTCAACTGGCTGCTTTGGATAGCTAAGAGTAGGGCCCACCACTATCTCCAAGTGATCCAATACATGACTAGGATCTGCCATGTATCGTCTCAACTGTAACACATGAAACACGTTGTGTACTCCCTCCAATGCAGGTGGTAAGTCTAGTCTATAAGCAACTGCACCGACCCTCTCTAGAATAGTGAAAGGTCCGATGAATCATGGACTAAGCTTTCTGCCTCCACCGATGCGAATCGTGCCTCGTGTCAGAGAAATCCTCAGAAACACCAAACCACCCACCTAGAATAAAATACCACCTTAAGAACTTAATCTATAACACACAACCAAGAACAAGCACAAAACAAAAATCTAAACTATACCTCAAACTCCAAAGGTCTCCGGTGGCTATCGGCCCAATGCCGCTGTCTGTCCTGCGCCACACGAAGTCTGTCTCTGATCAACTGAACCTTCTCATCGGCATCTATAACCATCTCTGGCCCAAGCAAAACTCTCTCTCCAACATCGTCCCATGACAAAGGAGTACGACACCTCCGACCGTACAGAGCTTCAAAAGGTGACATCTCTATACTAGCCTGGTAACTATTATTGAAAGCAAACTCTATCAAGTAGAGATGGTCCTCCCAAGAACTCCCGAACTCTAGTACACAAGTGCGCAACATATCCTCTAAAGTCTGAATAGTCCTCTCAGACTGCCCATCTGTCTGTGGATGATATGCAGTACTGAACTTGAGCTGAGTGCCTAAACTCTCCTGCAAACTCCTCCAGAAATGAGAAGTGAAACAACTACCCCAATCCGAGACTATATTGACGGGAACTCCATATATCCTAACGATCTGCCTCACATACATCTCTGCCAGCTTCTCTGTAGACAAACCCACCTTGAAAGGAAAAAAGTGGGCCGACTTGGTCAACCTATCAACGATGACCCAAATTGCGTCTTTCCCTCCTGGAGATCGTGGAAGTCCGGATACAAAATCTATGGTAATATGCTCCCACTTCCACTCTAGAATAGGTAATGGCTGAAGTAAACCTCCTGGCATCTGCCTCTCGGCTTTCACCTGCTGGCACAATAAGCATCTGGATATAAACTCTGCCACTTCCCTCTTCATGACATACCACCACACTCTCTCTCGCATATTCCGATACATCTTGTTGGCACCTGGATGCATGGAATACTGAGAGCGATGTGCTTCCTGTAATACCTCCTCATGCAGCTCTCCACTAGGCATACACAATCTAACTCCATGTCTCAAAGATCCATCCTTAGCAATGGTAAAATTATCCTCCAATCCTGCTCTCACCTGAGCTCTAATGCTCCTCAGAGATATATCCTTATATTATACTGCTATGATCCTGTCCATCAACTCTGAGTGTATCTGCAATCTCCATATCTGCATAGCACTACCAGGAACTATCACCTCGATCCCCAAGCTCTCCAAGTCCTCCAACAAATATCGATCCTGAGTCAACTACATAGCTATCGGATACCTACTCAAAGCATCAGCAACTACATTAGCTTTTCTAGGATGATACTGCAAAGATATATCAAAATCCTTCATCAGTTCTAACCACCGACATTGCCTCATGTTTAACTCCTTCTGTGTGAAAACGTACTTCAAGATTTTGTGGTCTGTGAAGATCTCCACACGCTCTCCGTACAAATAATATTTTTACAACTTCAGAGCAAAGATGACTGCTGCCAACTCCAAGTCATGGGTAGGATTATTCTTTTCATGAGGACGCAATTTCCTGGATGCATAGGCAATCACTTTTCCATTCTACTGAAGAACACAACCCAAACATTTTCCCGACGCATCACTATAAATAGTGAAACCTCCAGACCCTGATGGCAACGTCAAGATAGGAGCAGACATCAACCTCTTCTTCAACTCCTCAAAAGTAACCCGACAATCCTCTGTCCAAACAAACTCTATATCCTTTCTGGTGAGTCTGGTCATTGGCTCGGCAATCCTCGAAAAATCTTGCACAAACTTCATGTAGTAGTCTACCAATCCCAAGAAACTCCTGATCTCTGCTATCGAACTCGGGGTCTTCCAAGATTTTACTACTGCGATCTTCTTCGGATCCACTGAAATACCATCACCAGCCACAACATGCCCCAAGAATTCTACCTTGTCCAAAAAAAACTCACACTTGGACAACTTTCCATACAGCTTCTCCTTCCTCAGCACATCCAACACAATCCTCAAATGCTCCTCATGCTCCTCCGGTATCTTTGAGTATATGAGTATATCATCGATGAACACCACCACAAACTTGTCAAGATACTGATGGAACACCTTGTTCATGAAGTTCATAAATACTGCCAGTGCATTAGTCAAACCAAACAGCATCACCATAAACTCATACTGACAATACTGAGTTCTAAAAGCAGTCTTCGGTATGTCCTTCTGCTTCACCTTCACCTGGTGGTAACCTGATCTCAAATCTATCTTAGAAAATACCTTGGCACCACTCAACTGATCGAACAAATCATCAATCCATGGCAAAAGGTACTTATTCTTGATAGTGAGATTATTCAAAGCCAGGTAATCAATGCACATGCACACCGATCCATCCTTCTTTGGTTCAAACAATACCGAGGCTCCCCAAGGTAAAGAACTCGATCTGATAAACCCATTATCATGTAATTCGTCCATCTGCTTCTTCAGCTCGACCAGCTCACTGTTGTTTCTTCTATAGACATGTTACAAAATTGGTTATGCACCTGGCACCAAGTCTATAGAGAATTCAATATCTCGATCTGGTGGCAAACCTAGCAATTTCTCAGAAAACACATCTAAGAACTCTGCTATCAACGGATGCGACAAATCCTTATCCTCCACCAAACCTCCACAAATAATGCCTTCTTCCTTCTCTATATCTCCTCTAGCAAACTCGAACTCTGGCTCTCCTGGCGGACCAAACAAAACTCTACCTCATCTACAATCTATGCTAGCACGGTGCCTACTCAACCAATCCATCCCGAGTATAATGTCGTAGCTCGGAAGTAGTATTACAAGTAGACACGCACTCAACTCCTAGTCTCCTAGAGTAACTCTCCGATCCTTTCAAATATCATTAACCAGGATAATGCCTTCCCGGTCATGATCTTGCAAGTCCTAAGAAAAGACTCAACTACCAAACCATGCTTCAGAGCAAAAAAAACAGATACAAAACTATGGAAAGCACCACTATCAAACAAAGTTAAAGCTGGAATGGAATCAATAATTCTTATCTTGTTTTATATTCATAAGCCACTTGCTTTTTGAAGCAACAAGACTCCTAATTATCCAATTGAGTAGATCATTCATCTTTTCCTAGTTGTGCCTAAATTACAAAATTAATCCCTTAGTTGGTACCACTTCTTTGTGTTAATATCCATATCACCAAAGGTATTAGTACTTTTCTACTCTAATCTCCTTTAATCTAGTTAGTATGACTCAATTCTCTAGATACTCGTTAATCGTGCCTTATTCAACCTTTCGACCATACCCTTCAGACTTATCGTAAAAAAAAATTTCTTTCATGATTCCCTCAATTTTGGTCTCCTTGCCCTCAATGTCAATCAATGATCGAAGCATCTATACCACCTTGACTTAGATAGATCCGACTCAATCTTTTTATCTGCCCTGTAGAAGCTTGACCTATATAAGAGTAGTATTGGATGGGTAGTAAATCCCTTATGGAGTTGTTGACCGATAGCATCCTGATAGTATCTAGGTTTCCTTAGAGAATCTTTGTTTAAGGCCAGTAAACCCTAGAATTCTTGTATCCTAATTTAGGAAATAGGTCCTTCCAGAAATCTGGTTAGCAGAATCATAACTTTAGTTATGCTACCTACTTAAGTTGGTTAGTGCCTTGAACAAAGTAAACTTTAGCTCTTAGTAGGTGATGCCTACTTGGATTATATTAGTAACAACACTCTATCTCTTAGAAGTCCCGTACGACTAGTCGTATTTGACCTCCTTCCGAGATTGATGCTCCTATCATTTATATCGTGCTTAAATTTCAAGGAATCCATTATAGAGTGCTTCCCTTACTCACTGGAGGACCAAGGTATGAACTTACGTACTGAGATTTCATACTCGTACCGTTCCTAATTCCTGTATTCCATCTTCTTCCTTCAATCTTAACTTAGAGGAAGAAATATTTTTTATAAGTTGGGCAGAGGGTAATTCCCCTAATGTTAGTATAGGATTATTTTTGAAATTTTAGGGTAAATTTGAGTCTATTTGGTATAAATTAGGATTAATCGGATTAAATCACCTCCTTAATTTTGTATCCTTGATATCCTTTGTAATGGCTCGGATAATTGGAGCATAACACTATCATTTTCTTTCGAACAACTTCCACCCTTATGACCTAAACTAGCCAATCTGCACCCATGACATGACTATCACTCAAAAGCTCATATTTCCATGCTTCGTTTAGTCGCACAATTGTCGCAAAGCTTTTATACACACATATGACACAAAGATACCCTTCTCCATTGCGGTCGATTTTAATACGAAATATTGACTCAATTCTTCCGACAACTTGACATTAATGAGCCTAACTGGACTTACTCACTCATGACCCAGTTATTACTCCAAAATATACACTCCCATGCTCCATATAAACCCTACAACATTCACAACATACCTCTTTCTAAAAACCTATACCTAAATATTTAATCCCGTTGCAATTAAATTAAAAATTGTGCATTAGCAACCCAATTATTTTAACCATTGATGTACTCATAGCCCATTCAAACCAAACTACGCTCATGACACTTGTATTACATTAAATTGAGCCCTCTTATACTCTCTATACAATATTAATCACTATGATAGATTATATTACCTTTTAACACTCATCATTGAACCGTTCATCGACATCCATGAAATATAGTGATCGTATTCCTCTGTACCATCTCACCCTAGTTGTATTTGGCTAAGAAATTTTCTATTGCCTGGTAAACTCATGACCTAATTAGGAGCAATAAGAATTGGTAAACTTTCTTTAGAGAGTTATTGACTCATTGACACTATGGTAGTACCTAGATTTTCTTTGATAGGCTGTGACTATAGTCACAAAAGCCTCACCATCTTGTGCCCTTCTTGAAGTTAGACGTTCTATAACCCTTGTAAATATGATCGTGACTAGAACTTTCACCACTAACTTAATCTCTATAAGTTGGGTAGTGACTAGAACTGACTATGTCTTCCCTCTTAGAACGTGACATCAAATTGGAATCCCATTGGTAACTACGTCCCCATCTTTTCGAGAATCAGTGAAGGATCTGGCGTACTTAAATTCTTTTTACCGTATTGTGTCCCTTATCCATGGATCATGTCTTATCTTTGATATTGAGAAATTCGAAACAACAAGTTGTATTATCCTTCTTTTGTAGTAAATTCTCTTACTCTTTTCTACCATGCTTACTTTTCAAATTTTGAGGACAATTTTTTTATAAATTGGGTAGATTGTGAGCAACCTGGATTTTTTTAATCTTTAAATTTATTATTTAAATTTTAATTATAATAATTTTTGTAATTTGTACCTAATTAGAAAAAATAAAATTCTTTGGCTTATTAACTTGTGTAAATATTTATTTAAATTTATTGATTACAAATATTCTTGGAAAAATATATATTTGGTATAAAATTTAATGTTATAAAGATTTATGAATTTTCTTAAAATTATTTGAGTATAAATCTATTCTTAGATTTATATATATATATATATATATATATATATATATATATATATATATATATATATATATATATATATATATATATATATATATATATATATACTTAGTTATATCAAGAAAAAATAAAACAAAAGCAAAAACAAAATAAAATAAAACAAATAACTTAAAACCCATACCCAAAATCCAAACCCAAAACCCGAATCCTAAAACTATGCAACCCCAGACCCTGGCCCGAATGACCCCCATGTGCGAACCCCTTCCCCTTCTCCTCGATATAAAAATACTTAAAACCAAACCCTAGTTTCTCAAACCCTAAACCTACCCTAACCCTTCCTTTCCCTTTTACCACCGCGAGCGCCGACCGTCGCCCATGCGGCTACCACCCGCGCACCTGAGTTCACCCACGCGCGAAAGCCGGGTAGCAACCACAATAATAGCAGCAATAGTCACGTCGATATCGCGAGAGAGCCACCGCATCGACCCTCGTATCACCCATACTAGTCCCTAAGGCACCGTCGTCCTTTACGATGTTCGTTGTGGTCGATTTTGGCATTTTGTAATCGATCCCATTGTGTTACGGAATTTAAAATAATTATTTCAGAGCAGCAACTTTGCAGGTATTTTTTGGCCCATCAAACTATTGGATGGTCTATCCGAAACTTCCATCATAATTTAGGTATATAGGTCTACCCTTCCCTCCAGTTTCAGCCGTTAATATGTTCATTTGATAGATCAAAACGTGACACAAAGTTGGGTGTTTAAACTAAAATTATTCTTACAGTGCGTGGAGACAACTTTGCATATTAGTTTCTCCCTCATCGTAGCCCCGTTCGATGAACCATCTTCGCTAGTATAATCCTTACCTAACCTTCTTCCAGAGTCTTCAAATAGTTTATTTTAGTTTGCATTTTATTGGAAGTTATTCGAAATCCAAATCCAAGAAAAATATGGTTTTAAAATCCAAAATTTCCAGATACGGGGTGCGTTCCGCCAAAGAAGGCAACTTCGTCGTATATGAATTGCACCGAAAGGCGTGTATCATAAACGCGAACGTGTGGGCTTTCGTAGAACTTGATTTGGACGTTCATGTACGCCAGAATCAATGCGTATCCGTCAAAAAACCCCGTATCTGTCTTTTTTGGAGTAGTGTAATTACTTCGTGAGTGCTTATCATTTTGCCATGAAACTTGCGTTAACGGACTCGTAGCATTATGCTAGTCATGTGACCCAAGTTTGGTTTGATTCTGAGAATATGACAGAAATGTCATTTTACGAGCCCCACGGTCCCACTTAATGGGTAATTTTGTGATCGGCTTACCAAAATCAAATTTTGGATACTACGTTAAGTTTGTGTCATTGTTCTGGACTCGTGGACACTAAGTTTTCCAAATTTGGAGAACTTTATCTTTGGCACATTTTACGGTGCAAAGTAGCCCACAATTTGATACCGCTTTGACCCGAAACTACCAATTTTGTCCATGTATACAAATTAGACTTATGGTTAGTCAATCCTAGTTATTTCTGATATTCTGGAAATGATGGTGATATTATTTTTATCATCCGAAAGCGTTCGTACAGATTGTATCTTCTCAGGAGCAGTGGCGTATCGAGCTCGCTACTTGGACTTTGCCAAACCATTCTCCCGGATCCAGACAAGTGTACCTTGTCAAGATGTTATAGTTCTTAATTATTCATTATGCGTGAAATATTTTTTTGTCCTGGTTAATGTATCGATTTATCCTCGGGCCGACAAACGATACTTTATGTCCGAACCAGATTCGAGTACCGACATCCCACGCAGAGTCGAATATCGTAGTTAAAGAGTCAGTATTTGAACCCATAATTTGTGCATTTATTCCTTAAACATCCGACCGTAGGACACATGACACGGTATTCATGTGACAGAGTCTTTTTTGACATGTTCATGGTATTTGGATTCTGGATAGGACTCCAGGATGAATGCTATAGGGATATTTATAGTTACACATAGTGACTATGACTTGTGCTGATAATTAGAGGTCATTAGCTTGCGTGTCATGATATGGGACGTGAGGTTACATTGAGAGGGGAGAGTCTTCAATATGCTCTGGGCATATTCTACATATTACTTATCTACATGTGTACTCGACTTTAGGTTCCCTATGCGGAATCTAAACTATATATATATATATATATATATATATATATATATATATATATATATATATATATATATATATATACTTGCTTTCTCTGGGCTTCCTTACACAGAGA
The DNA here is from genome assembly GCA_036927795.1 of Iris macrosiphon. Lineage (NCBI taxonomy): Eukaryota > Viridiplantae > Streptophyta > Magnoliopsida > Asparagales > Iridaceae > Iris > Iris macrosiphon. The sequence continues at coordinate 106,418 of JAYESA010000399.1, read as the reverse complement.
TTCTCTAGGTTTTCCCACACGAAGCCTCGAGGGTACTGTCTTCCATACGGAAGAGTCCGTGAGTACCAGCGGGGGTATAAGTCTATACTCTCAATTGTATATCACTTAGTTGGTTACTATCGTTATACCCCTGAGCACCCTCGTACTATTATACTATTTACTTTGGCATGTTATTTCTTGTACCTTGTTACGTTCCTCTGAGGACCTGGTCCCCTGCCAGTTTTTGCAGCATAGACGGTTATGGAGCCTTTAGGGTTGCTGATGTGTGTTGCTTTTCATGCGGGCCTGGTGCCAAGTACTTATATCATTTCTACCGGAGTTATGGTTATTTATTCATATTGTTTATTCATCTGCTGATGTAGCCTAATATTTTATAGACTCATATTTCTTTCTCGAGTCTATTCGAGCTCGTGTGTTACTGGTCGACTGACTTTAGCGCATGTAGTTTATTCTTGATGTATTCTATTCATTGTGGATTGAGATAGAGATATATTTAATGTTTTATTTAGATAGTGACTATTATATTACAGCTTATATATATTCGAGTCCGACCAGAGTCTGGTTGAATACGTAGCTGGCTTGTTACGTATTCCTAGTCATACACATTTTTGGACTGGTACGTGACACCTCTCGGGTTTTGGCTATCGATCATTACCTCCATATTAGCCCTGATATCGGAGGTCATCTCTACTTATCACTCGAACTTACTAAGGTACGTCAGCGGTGTTAAGTCCAAAAATCCTGCCATGTCCATATCACCTCTGGTAGGGCTTGTTCCAAATCTATTACTTGCACTCAGGTGAGCAAGAAGTAATAGGTCCACAAAATATATCACGTCCATATTTCCTCTGATAGGGATTATTTTTGAACTTATTATTTGTACTCAACGTACAAAAAATAATATATCCACCTAAGTCCCCCAGTGGGACATCCTAGACAGGCGATGATATTGTACTACGTCCATATTACCTCTAGTACAATATCCAAAGTTCACACAAAATACATACACAACAAGACAAATGAAGGAAGAAGTTCTGGAAAAAGAGAAACCTTTATTCAAGATCATGAGTACATATGATAGAAATCCACTATATTTTTAAAGGTTTTTATTAATATTCAAGGTCTCAGGTACATATGATGGGAATTCCTTTTAAGGGTTTCCATGGGTTCTCGCTGACATTAACCTCTTCCATTATAAGCCGCCCCTGTGTTATTTCTTCCACAGACACAAGTAAACACAGTAGCAGGGCTCAATGCTTTCTGGATCATCACTCTACAGTGCAAACCATAGTATATGGGAAAGAATCTATACTGATACCTAGCAAGGGAGGAGCATGGGAAGACGCTCTACAACCAGACGGGAAGACCGATGATAGGAATGCCAATTAATCCAAATCATGTCATCGACACCGCAGCCTTTCGGCTGGTAGCAAACCGCATAAAGGGGAGAAACACAGCTAACATGTTGCTTGAACAAGGACAGTTCAACGCATGATGTAGGATGATCATCCTCGTCTCCTTGATCAGTTCTTGGCGAATCGCCACATAAAGTTGGTCTTCATCCCGAACAACGGGTGTTACGATATCCTTCCATACTCCATCATGAACCATACAAAGGAGAACAAATCTTGCACAAGGAGAACATAAGACGTCAGTAAACAAAGACAATATAAATTCTATGCAGTAGAGCCTAGCCGACGCATGAGGTGCCTGCCATGGTGGCCGCATGTCAAGTCAAGCCTTCATCCATATGGCAGAGACATGATGGTAGCATTGTCACGACCCGCACCCGATATAGGGATACGAGTACGCGGGTACGTCCAGCCTACGCCGCAACATCGACGATAGAACGTTGTCTAGGTCACAATATTATCTAATCAATCTCACACGAATATCCAACTCCATAAGGAGATACAGATATAACAATCTAATATGAAATACTCAACCATAGAACTAAAGCACGATAATATATCGAAAGAAATAATCAAAACACAACCACAAAGTCTAAACTAATATAATCTAAACTTCAAATAATGACATCCAAGTCTTAATATATGCCAGAAACAAATTCGGTCCCAAAATCTGCATAAAAAAAACTAACTAAAATAACTAGTAATTCCGGCTAGACCTTCCGGCAATCCCATCTGAGCTACAAGGTCCAAGGCTATAGCTACTCCCCATGTGGTCCGTAATATGTCGGACATCAGTCCTCTAAGTCGCTGTCTGAAAAATATTTCTAGTCAGGATTGGAGCGAAGTAAAATCTAATAGCAGTTCCAATTAATTGACAAGGACTATAAAATAATAAATAGAGGATGTTATATACTAAAATAAAATAATAACTGATGCAATGGCAAATGGTAAAGAAAATAGGAAATATAGACAATAGGGTATAGTCAGTGCATATATGAAATGAAGGAGAAAGGAACTACAATATCAGACCAAAGGCAATGTAATCTATGATACTGAATACGAAGAACTACAACTATTCTAAGTATTTGAAATACTAGTTTCAATATGTGATGGGCTTGAGAACTTGGACGATAGCTATATAGCCTGGCTAATCATACGTGAGGTGTATGATTAACACTAACAATATTTTACAATGTACAATAGGAATATGATCACATCTCTTACTAGTAATTTTTTCTGCCCCAACTAGTACAGTGGATCCAACCATGACATGTTACGATAAATGATCAATGTCCAATGATAATACCATGTACAATATTTAATGTTAATATTGTATACGATGTCAATACGATAACCATTGTAACATCTCATGACTGAATATCCAAGTTATATACTAGCCTGCGTACCATAGTGTCAAGAATCAGATGTAATATTTTTAAATACTTGAAATATAGTAATTATCAAATAATGGAAACTATTAGAGAATGTACTCGACTGCCGTCCAGAGCAATGAATGTCAAACTGTGTTCGAACTGGTGTCACACAGACCCATATATAGAATATTACATTAATACAAGGTATTGGAGTAAAATTAAATTAAACTAGTTCAATTCTAGGTCATAAAGTCATTTCTAAGTTAAACCGACTATTTCTAGGTCAAAAGAGTCTATCTCTAGGATACTAGATTAATACACTATGAAACTAAGCTACTCTAGCTAATCCAAGATACTATGAGATACACAAAAATGTCGTATCCAAGGATACGCAAGTTTTAATAGGAAAAATAGTTTAGATATACATATAATCTAATACACATATTATCTATAACAAATTAAATAAAAATATGATACCTTGGCCTTGCACCAATGCGTATCGCACTACCCCACACCTATCCCGATTATCAAACCCAATACCTTGGTATTAACTACTAACTATCCATATACTAATTACTAACATATATACAAATAGTATACATAACTAATTATATACTACACATTCTAACCAATATAACTAATCAACTAATCTACTAACCATCTAACTGATATATTAGCTAACAAGTATATCACTAGACTAACTAATATACTTAACTACTACCCATACTTGATAACTTAAACCATCTCACTGACTGAAACCTGTTGATACACTGATACATCTAAATAACTAATTACCCAAAGACACTACAGATACTGATACCTGAAGACTGAAACTGAATATAGACACTAATATTATGCACAGTGAAGATGTGCTCCCTTTACTTCTATGTTAAGGACTGCTCTGCATCCCTCTATGCAGAGAATGCTGCACAATGCCTTGACTGAACTACACATGCCCCCAGCTTGCTGAAACTGTAGTGCTCATTGCCTCCAGTGGCTCATCTGCAGTGTGCACTTGCCTGAGCTGATGTCTACTGTGCTCGAGCAGCTCCCCCCTTTAGCTGTAGCCTCTGCACGAGCTCTGTTGAGCATGCTCGAGTCTTTTGCTATGCTAGCACAGAGTTGCACGAGCTTGTATGCTCCTGCAGTTGATTGCTTCTGTTCTTGCTCTGAACTTCCTATCCTCAGTTGCTGCAGGAACTCCCTGCTGGATTGCCTCGAGTTACTCCTCCCCCCTTGATATTGAACTGATGAGCCTTTCCCCACTTATAGACATACACCCACAGCTTCACAATCATACAACTCAAACACAAAAATCCATATAACTGCTATATATATATATATATATATATATATATATATATATATATATATATAACACCTATATACCTCTATGTATTTATATATTAATAAGTATCACAATCTCCACATATATATCAACCCCTCTTCTAAATATATATAGATATGTATATACACTCACACATAGATATATGAACACACACACACACACACACACACACACACACACATATATATATATATATATATATATATATATATATATATATATATATATATATATATATATATATATATATATATATAATTCGATGCATATAGTTATACATAGCTATATATATACTTAGCTATACTATAACATATAATATAAACTCATATATCTCTATAGATCATATAATGTCACTACCACATTCCAAAAACAGGGGTATTTTTGACTTTTTATATATATTTAATATTGCGTGTATTTAATTTAAATAATTGCATGAGATGTGTATTTATAATATTATATATATACAGTGTTCATTAATGTTGAGCTGGTAGACTTGACCTAGAAGCCCACTAGATGAACACCTGACCGAATTATAGGGTTGTCTATTAATTTGTATTAATTAAAATTTAATTATTTGGGATTGTGATTAATTGCCGTAATTTTATTTAATTATTGCGCCTTACTGTTGCTTCGATATTTGGAGCGCTACCCTATCTTTTGTCTTCCAACAAATTTCACAATCTTGCCCTAGACGTGCCCGCCTTCCATTCCGACCTTTTTGTAACTCGTAATTATGCTCTCTTGTGCTTCATTTTAGCCGCACAATATTCATCGCAGACGTTTATTTAATTTCTAAATAATTTCGAACTTTGTATCGTTGTGCGTTCTAATCGGAATTAGAGACAACCTCGACCCATTTTTCGTGCAACCCAAATTAGGGTAATATTCTGTTATGAGTCTTCTTCACTATTGATATTTGTGTCCCAACTTAATTTCGGCCCCTTGTACTTCTAATTAATTTTAGAACGTCAATTGTATCTAATTTTAATTAATTAAATCCAGAAACCTACTTCTGTACAATTTTTCAATTATTGGGGACTTAATTACAAAATTGCAATAATCTGTCACCATCCTATTGGTTTAACCCAAATGAAGAAAACAACCCCCTTCTTTGACTAGTCAACCCAACCCCTCTCTCCTCCTTTTAGTTTGAATTTTCTCCATGTTGAATCATGGCCATCCATTTAAAATGGAGCCATCCCCACCACACAACACCCTTATATATTTATATATAATTCCTCAACCCCTTTTCCCAAAGCAACCCCATCCCTAGGCTTGGCCGGCCCTAATTACTAGGAGGTCACATCATCTCCTCCCACATACAAAAACTACCATCCCCATGATATTTCTTCACAAATACAACACCTTCACCAACACCAAAACTAACCCTAACCACTCCGGCCACTCCCTCATCCCTCTGCCTCTTCTCCGGCAACCTCCAGCCTGACCTCACCACCGCTCGACGGAGCCGACCAGCAGTCCGGCCATCTCAACTCACAGCACCTCCACCATCCCGTCCCCGTTCACCATGACCGCTGTGCCACGACCGCCTGACCCGGCCAACTTTTCCCCGGTGCTACTATTCCATCCCTGTTTTTAGTGGAGACCCATGCAGGTCAGACTTCGCAAGTTGTGCGATATCGTGGTAGTGTGGCATCTTTGTTACACTACTGCGTGCCTGCAATAGGATATAGGACATAGGATACTAGGATGAGAGCGAATACTCAATCATAATTCCTTGAGAGATTCCTGGGATGACCCCTGAGAATCTTATTATAATTTCCAATTTAAAACATTTCCCTTGCTTTCGTCCGTTCTTACTTGTTGATATTGAATTTGATTCTTGTTCATCAGTTATTAAATTAATATCTTGGTGTCATTTTAGAGTTTGATTTCATATCAAGATGAATTTATGGACTAATTTATGGTATCATCTGATGACACATGTTGATGAGGACAGTGAGAAAGATTAACATTAGAGCTATTAGACTACAAGATATGGATTTAAATTATAATTTGAAGATTGAAAATGAATTTTAATTTTTAAGAATTTTGAGGAGTTGAGATATTATGTTATTAAAAAAAATTTTGAGGATTCAGATTCAATTAAATGAACTTAGACAAAGCTGTAAGGATTTTTGGAAGTGATTAAATTTTCGTTTCAGTATTTGAATATTTGAATTTGAGAAAAGTATATGCATTTTACTTTAAATTGTTCGAGGAGTTAGTTTTAAGGATTTTATTTTGAGGATAAATTTTTATAGTAGAAGAGATATATTAGTATATGAGTGGATGAGGTGCATGTGTAAGGATCTGTTGGCTTGAGCATGATTGAGATTGTACTGCAAACTGACTTGGGTGTCCATCTAGGGTTGTATTAGAGGGAGCAGTACTTAGTATGGTGTATTGCATTTGATATGCACTTGAGTGATAAGAACAACTAGTATCAACAATTGTAGTAGGTAAGAAAGCTAGCAGTGAATGTGCTTATAGTAGAACTGTGGTACCTAAAGGGATAGACGTATCAAACCCTGGATGCATCATTGACCTATGCAATCACAACTAGGAATATTTCCAATCTATTTATCTTGTTATCCTTATCCCTCCTGAATGTTGCTTCTTTATAACTTTAGTGTCCTTCCTTGATGATATCGCATTTATTGTCTTAATTGATTCTTTTGGATCTGTCTTCAGGATGTCGCCGAAGACATGATCTATGAGCGTAGGAGCACCAGTTTTAGAGGGGTCTGCCACCTCTCCACCTGATGGACAGACAGCCGTAGTTCCTCCTACATCTCCGATGTATGTGGGAGTATCTGCACTTTTTGGGGATCCTCCTCCCCCACCTGTCCAAAGGATTGCCGTAGCTGTGACGGACAACCTTCCTCCTCCACCGACTTTGTTTTCCGGAGGTGTACCCATTGACGGGGCACAGATGTTTACCTTGATCCATGGCATGGTAGATGCCCAGAGAGTGACGACTGACGGTCAGCGAGTTCAAGCTGAGGCTCAGAGGGTGCAAGCAGAAGCGCACCAGGCACAAACCGAGCTGATGAGAGAGAGCATGGAGAATGCTCATCAGGTTACTCTCCAAGCTTTGGAGAGAGTAGCACAATACCAGCAGTTTCCTGGCCAGCAACAGCAGAGATCAGGCAATATAGTGGACTTCAAGAGGATGATGCCTCGAGAGTTCAAGGGTATCTAAGGGATACTCTACGCTGACGACTGGCTAGAGGATATAGAGAGGAGCCTGTGATTGGCCTAAATTCTGGCTAGCTTACGGATAGAGGCGGCTGGCAGTCAGATGTTAGATATCGCACTCATGTGGTATCACACGGAGCCGAGACTTATTACACAAGGACTTACTTGGGAGACCTTCAAGGGGCTCTTCAAGGAAAAATTCTTTTCCGACGTGGCATTGGAAACCTTGGAAAGTCAATTTCATGACTTGATCCAAGGAAATATGTCGATCGACGAGTACGTCGCAGAATTCTGTAGATTGAGCCATTTTGTATCGTCTATAATTCGGGACCCAGGAGATCGAGCCCGAAAATTTAGAAAGGGGTTGACGAGAGAGATTAGATCACGCACTTCTGGTCGTTGTACCGCTACCTTTGAGGGTATCTTGATGGATGCCCAGATTGCAGAAGAGAATCTGGATCTCAGGCCTAAGAGGAGTCACAATATTTCTGGAGATACGAATGGTAGTGCAGGACCGGCCAAGCGTCCCCATATTCAGTATCAATAGCAGTACCAGGCACCAGTTCATATTTAGTAACAGCCATGGGCGTTTCAGCATCAACAGCAGTACCAGGCACCAGTTCGTGTTCAGTAGGATCAGCAGCAGCCTCCGAGAGAGACATAGCAGACTTGTCATTTCTGTAAGAAGCCAGGTCACCTTTGGGAGAGCTGTAGAATAAGGCTAGGACTTTGTTTGTACTGCGGCGCTGTGTGACATCGAGTGAGGGATTGTCTTCTAGTCCCTTATCTTCCCGGCCAGCGTGCAGCTCCAAATTATAGAGATCTAGTTAGGCTACCTGTAGAACCGTATATTGCTCAGCACCCGCGAAGGGAACCACCCCAGCAGGGCAGGACATTTGCGATGACGATCGAGGAGACCGATACTGCAGGTAATATGTTAGCAGGTTGCGTTCTTTCCTTCCTTCTGTTCTTTTATATTTGATTAATTAACTGATTCCTTAGTACCGTAGCTTGTATTCTTGATTTTCTTGTTAGAATGTAGTTAGTAGTACAACCTGACAGAGACTGCGATACCATGACGAAAGGCACCATAACCATACATGTTTTCCTTAGATTGCATAGTGAATGACTGTAGGTAGAATTTTCTCAGACCATGATTATTGGGGTTTGACCATAGCAAAGATTTATGAAGAGGTTATGACTTGACAAGAGAGACAAGGTGATTAAAATTCGAGGATAAACATTGATTTAAATAAAGGGTTAAGAATTTAACATGGAAGAATTAATGATTTATTAATTTTAGGAAGATTATGATATGATTGAAGTTATCATTAATATTTGAGGAAATTAAGGAGATTATCATTATATTTATTTGATTGCAAGATATGAATTTAAAATTTTATATTATGGATGTTGCATTTGAAGAATCCATAAGTATCGCATTCTTGAGTATTTTGAGGAAAAAGGAAACCAAGGAATAAGATCATTGATGGATTAGTGTTTGAATTCAAACTTTTTGGGACGAGATTTCAATTATATATATATGCATCGATTGAAATTAAATTAGAGGAGTGGATATTAAATTTTGAGTATTTAATTATTAACTTAAAATTTTGGGGGAAATTGTGATAAAAATGGAATTTAATTTTTATTTCGAGGATTTTCAAGAATACGATAATTACAGAATTTTGAAAATTATGAAATGACAATGTGGATTACTACCTGATTTTGTGGTTGATGAATTTAAATTTTGATGGAAAATAATAATGTGTATGAGTAAATACTACTATGAGGATTTAAATTTTGAGGACGAAATTCTTTTAAGGAGGGTAGACTTGTCACTACCACATTCCAAAAATAGGGGTATTTTTGACTTTTTATATATTATTAATATTGTGGTAGTTAAATTAAATTATTTCATAATATGTGTATTTAATTTAAGTAATTTTATGAGATGTGTACTTAAATATATTATATTATACACAGTGTTCATTAATGTTTGAGCTGGTAGAGTTGACCTAGAGGCCCCCTAGATGAACACCTGACCGAATTATAGGATTATGTATTAAGTTGTATTAATTAGAATTTAATTATTTGGGTTGTAATTAATTACCGTAATTTTATTTAATTATTGTGCCTTACCGTTGATTCGATATTTGGAGCGCTACCCTAGCTTTTGTCTTCCAACAAATTTTACAACCTTGCCCTAGACGTGCCCATCTTCTATTCTGACCTTTTTGTAACTCATAATTATGCTCTCTTGTGCTTCATTTTAGCCGAACAATATTCGTCACGGACGTTTATTTAATTTCTAAATAAATTCCAACTTTGTATCGTTGTGCTTTCCAATCGAAATTGGAGGCAATCCTGACCCATTTTTCGTGCAACCCAAATTAGGGTAATATTCTGTTTTGAGTCTTCTTCACTAATGATGTTTGTGTTCTAACCTAATTTTGGCCCCATGTACTCCTAATTAATTTTAGAACACCACTCACATTTATTTCTAATTAAATTGGGGATACCAACTTTGACTAATCCCATTTAATCCCGATTTAATCCAAATACCCCATTAATTAAGCCCATACAAAACACACAATACCCCCTCACCCTACAAAACACCAAACACCAAATTGCCCCCCAATTTTTATTATTTCATGTGTTTATGCAAATATCCAAATTTAAGGGGGCTAATTTGCAAATGTTGTATTAGGTGTCACCACCCCATTGGTTCAAACCAAATGGGGAGCCCAAATATTTGACTAGTAAACAACTCTCACCCTTGCATGAATGATTCCTCCATGTCAAATCCTGACCACCCATTCAAAATGGGTGCATCATCACCACTCATTTCCCACTCACATATCCTATTTAATGTCTCCTCAAGGCCCTCTTCCCAACCATGACCTAATTCCCAAACATAGGCCTCCAACCATATGCTTCTTCATTTTTTCTTTCTTCTTCTCTTTTTCTTCCTCTTTTCTTCTTCTTCTTCTTCATTTCTTCTTCTTCTCCTTCCTTTTTAAATTTTAAAGAGAGGGAATATTAAACCATCTCCCCTACCACTGCTCACCCGGCCCGGCCGAGCCCCGACCCCGCTCCCGGCCAGCCTACCCAGCACCACCAGAACTCACCTACTCGGGCGTCGAGCTCCTTCAACTCCGACCAACCATTCCTTCAGCCCGGCCACTGCTCCAGTCTCCGGCTACTGCTGCGACCAGCAGTGCATTGACCCCGTTCGAGCCGACCCCGTCGAGCCACCGTCCTGGGCTCCGACTCACCACCACTGGCACCACCACACGATAACCCTGTCCACCGGCCCCTTAGCCTCTTCCCGACCTCCCATTCTCCCTCTCGACCACCACCAGAACTTACCACCACCACCATCAGGACCACCGCTCCTCCACTGCTACTTCCTTCCGGCTGCATTCCCTCCAGCTTCTCCCCCGGCTGTGCTGCCACTGAGCTAACCTCTTCCGGCCATTATCTCTGCCTACCCCCGCTGCTTCCACCACCCTATACAACCATCACCACCATCGGAATCACCACCACCACCACGGGAATTACCTCCACCATCGTCATCAGCATCCTTCCTCAACATTCAACTCCGGCCAGCTCTTCATCCGGCGAGCCAGGCCCTCAGCCGAGCAATCCCGACCTCCTCCTCCTGCTGACAGACTACCACCCTCCACCTGTGAGCCTCCCTCTCCCTCTCCATCTTCCCTCCTTCATTGGTAGTGTATATACGTATGTATTTAGTATATATAATTTAGTGTATATGTATTCATATACATATATGTATGTATTGGTATATTTTCATATAGAATATGTGTAATAAAATACGTATTTTTGGTATATATATATATATATATATATATATATATATATATATATATATGTGTGTATATATTTTGGTATGTATATATATGTAGCATATATATAATTATATTGGTATATATATGTACTTATATACGTATATGATAAATGTATTATTTTGGTATATATATATATATATATATATATATATATATATATATATATATATATAAAAACATATATATATTCAGTATATATATATATATATATATATATATATATATATATATATATATATATATATATATATATATATATATATTCCTCGTATACATATAAATATTGATTGTATATATATATATAAATATAGTATGTATATTTTTAAACATATATATAAATATGTTATATACTTCTATTAGTGTATATACACTCATACATATTTTGTACGTAATTATTGATATACACTTATATATATTATGTACATATTTAATTGGTATATATATTATGTGTATAATGTGTATATATAGGTATTGTGCGACCCAAGTGTAATTATGGATACCCCGTCTTTACATTGACATGTAACCCTGTAAATATTAGTTGACTGCCACACGTACACTGACGTACTGGCGAGCCCCGTATCATTGTAACTGTCTGTCTTGCGCAGCAATCACAGACGCGATGCTCGTGCAACTTGACGCACACTGACCCTAGTTGACCAGTATCATACCTAGCATAGCCCTGAGGCCAGTGTTTTATGATTGTGTGTTAGTGTAGCATCTGATACAAATATTATAATTATGTTATGTCTATAGGACTGTTGGATCATCCAGGCGATACTATGGAACAGGACATTGGTATTACCAGCTAAGGACCCAAGGCGAGTACATTCTCTGATAATTTTCAATTATTTGATAACTTCTATAAGTTCAGTATCTAGAAATGTTATATCTGATCCTTGACACTGTGCTACACGGACTAGTATATAGATTGGATCTACAGTCATGAGATGTTATATTTATTATCGTATTGACATTGTACACGACATTGATATTTAGACCTTGTACATGATAGATTGGATATTGCTCGTGTATCGTGACGTGTCATGGTTGGATCCATTGTACTAGCTGGGGGCGGGGAAGTAGTTAGTGAGAAATGTGATCATATCCCTATTATACAAGTATAGAACAATGTTAGTGTTAATCATACTCCTCACGTATGATTAGCCAGGCCATATAGCTCTCGTACATGTTCCCAAGCCGATCATATTTTGAAACTACTATTTTAAACACTTAGAATGGTTACAGTTGTCTATTTTAGATCATATAATACATCACCCGTATATGATATTGTACCTTGTTCTCTTTATTCCATATATGCACTGACTGTATCATATTGCCTATATTGCTTGTCTCTTTATATTCCTGTCTCTTTATTTTGCCATTGCATTACTCACTGTCTTCTCTCAGTTTATAGCATCATCTGTTTATTGTTTATAGTCCTTATCAATTAAATGGAACTGTTATTTGAGATGTACTTTGCTCCTTCCTGACTGGAAATATTTTTCCAGACTATGTCTTAGAGGACTGGTATCCAACACTTTATGGACCACAGGGTGAGTAGCTGCAGACTTGGACTTGGTAGTTCAGTTGTGATTCCGGGAAGTCTAGCTAGAATCACTAGTTATCTAGTTAGTTCTTTTAGTAGATCATTTGGTACCGGATTTGTCACCGGCATACTTGTTGAGACATGGATATTTGTTGAGTTAGATTATTTACATTTAGACTTGTGTTGTATTTTATTTTATTTTGTTCGATATCTTATCGTATTGTAGTTATGTGATTGAGTATGTTGTTCATTTATGTTGTGTCATCCGTGCCTCCTTATGGAGATTGGATGCTCGTGTGAGATTGCTTAGATAGTATCATGACCTTGACAGCGTTCTACCGCCGATGCTGCGGTGTAGGCTGGACGTACCCACGTACTCGTGCCCCAAATTCTGGGTGCGGGTCGTGACACTGTAGAAGTTTGACCTATATAAGAGTAGTATTGGATGGGTAGTAAATCCCTTATGGAGTTGTTGACCGATAGCATCCTGATAGTATCTAGGTTTCCTTAGAGAATCTTTGTTTAAGGACAATAAACCCTAGAATTCTTGTATCCTAATTTAGGAAATAGGTCCTTCCTGAAATTTGGTTAGCAGAATCATAACTTTAGTTATGCTACCTACTTAAGTTGGTTAGTGCCTTGAACAAAGTAAACTTTAGCTCTTAGTAGGTGACGCCTACTTGGATTATATTAGTAACAACGCTCTATCTTTTAGAAGTCCCGTACGACTAGTCGTATTTGACCTCCTTCCGAGATTGATGCTCCTATCTTTTATATCGTGCTTAAATTTTGAGGAATCCATTATAGAGTGCTTCCCTTACTCACTAGAGGACAAAGGTATGAACTTACGTACTGAGGTTTCATACTCGTACCGTTCCTAATTCCTGTATTCCATCTTCTTCCTTAAATCTTAACTTAGAGGAAGAAATATTTTTTATAAGTTGGGCAGAGGGTAATTCCCCTAATGTTAGTATAGGATTATTTTTGAAATTTTAGGGTAAATTTGAGTCTATTTGGTATAAATTAGGATTAATCGGATTAAATCACCTCCTTAATTTTGCATCCTTGATATCCTTTGTAATGGCTCGGATAATTGGAGCATAACACTATTATTTATGGTGATAAACGAAGGAAGAAATGAATATAAGATGAGGTTTATATGAAACTCGTTTTCTTTGGTTTACAAACAAGCTTGCACAATTAATCCTATACGAGGATGTCGAGTACAATTTTTAAATTTGGGTAAATATTGCTATAGGTGTCTGATCTGCAGTCGATCACTTTAGCCCTTGGACCACACGATGATGAAGAGGTGCCGTAGAAGACGGAGAGCAGCTTCGGAGGTTGCTAAGGAGGATGGATGCACGATGCCAAAGTCGTTGATCGCTACTCCTTGCCTAAGCTCCGGGTTCTTCTCTCTCCAAGACTCTCTCTCACTGATCTCTTCCACCTTTCTAAAATTTGACCTTGTCCTCTGTTGATAGAGGTCTCTATTTATAGAATTTTTAGTGACAATGACCACTCAGTCGGTGTAAAAATCGAGTAGTGGAAAATACAGCACCCTTTTACACAACGGTTAAAATAACCAATACCTGCTTATAGATAATCTTTTGAATGAGCATGTGATGCGGGTCCAACTAAGGGACAAAACGCGTATAATCGCTACGGAGATCATGGCGTAGAAGCCACGTAAGTAGGTATCCCTCGTGTCGAAGAGGTTGGCGTAGAAGCCAATGTCTGTCACCATGGCATAGAAGCCAAGTAGGCATAGAAGCCGAGTAGGCACAGAAGGCCGAATGGGCATAGAAGCCGAGTGAGCATAGAAGCTGAATGGGCGTAGAAGCCGAGTGAGCATAGAAGTTGAACGGGCGTAGAAGTCGAGTGAGCATAGAAGCTGAACGGGCGTAGAAGCTGCTGCGTAACGTGCCAGAGTGGTCATAGAGGCCAAGAAGGCGTAGAAACCGAGATGATATGGACGTCTTAGCCGGAATTACGGCTCTTGGAGATGTAATCAAATCTCTCGCATTAAATGCAGAGATCTGCCATCATCCTGCACATTAATTGCAGAGGCGTGTCTCGAAGGTCTGCCACCGTTCTGAGCATTAGGTGCAGAGATGTGCCTCGAGCCTTGTACGAAGAGCAGCTTTTGACGTAGCAGTCCGTTTGTCTTCTGTGAAGCATAAACAATTCATGTCTGCTTGTGTAAAACAAGGCAGCGTATCCTCTTGTATGCGTAATAGAAGCTTACGCCGAGAAGACGTCAGTAAACGACGGTTCGGTGATATTAATCAAATCCCCTGCATTAAATGCAGAGATCCGCCATCATCCTGCGCATTAATTGCAGAGGCGTGTCCCGAGTGGTCTGTCATTATTCCAGCCGTCGTTTGGGTAGCCGTGCAGTACTCTTTGTCAGGAGTCAGACGTCAGGTTCACTGCGTGATTTGACAGGTTCATTTCTGGGGATACGAAGCGTTCCTCGTACGCTTTAATATTGTATTGAGAGCGGATGTGTTTTACGCCATAGAGGCGATGTAGCACCTTCTTTATGCCGAAGCGGCCTGGACGTACTGCATTACGCGGATGGTCCTTTCAGCTTATATTTTCTGCTGTGCTCATCGAAAGAGCTCTGTTGGACATTGGGGGCTCTGAGGTCATCAGTTTACGCTGCTCTGCATAAATATACTGCGTATAGCTATCCAGCTTATTTTTCATGCTTCTACAAGACCCCCTTCAAAGCTTTCAAATTTCTCGTAATTTGAAATACTTTGAATGAAGCATGAACCGCTCCTCGTAACTCGAAACATTTCTTAATGGAGCTTTGAAACGGTCGAGGCTGATTTTATGGCGGATTTATTGGGGATCGGTGTAACCTCTCTCGCCTATAAAAAGGCTGAGGAGTTAACCTGTTCTTTCCGTATTCCTTTCTCCACACAGAGATGATCGCCGGAGTTTGTTGGGTCGATCTGAGGAAGAAGGAGATCATGTTCTTCCCGCCTGTAAGGGGCCGAAAAAGACGACGTCTTCGAGCAAGTGTCATCTGCAACGATGGATCATAGAAGGATATCATAGCCTCCTTTGCTCGGGATAATCAACAACTTTGTATGGTGGTTCTTCGGGAGAGAGAAAGAATCATATTTTACCACGCTGCTTGCAAGTGGCGCCTTCTCCCGTTACCTCCGAGGACGAGAGCAGATAGACTAGCTATGTCATCCTCGAGTGGCGTTTAGTCTATAGGAAAGCGAATTTACCCTGCTTTTCTTCTGTTGGAGGATGGGTCTACGCCCATTTTTGTATCCTTCCGCCGTTGATTAATATGTCAGTCAGTTTGCAGCAATCGACTGACTACTGGAGAAGATCGATAAAGAATTGGCGCCCGTGCGAGAACCTGGCAGAACAGATTCTGGGTAGGATCTTCAGACGACGATAGGGAAATCCTTTGTAGACGGGATTTACCTCATATATAATCATAAAAATGAAGAAAAACCCCTGTAGATTGGATTTCCCTCATAAGTAATCATGACTTTAATCTTAATAAAATCGTCTTTCTTCCGTGCATATGATCATCTTGCCATACTTTTTGCTGTGAAGTCTGAATATGTGTAGCTTTGACACATCTGATTCTTTACGCCGACTCTGTTTAGAAAGAGTGCTAGGTCCTGTCCTGTCTTTTACGTATAACTAGAGATGCATAGAAAGTCGCTTTAGCATTCGAGTATTCGAACTGTCCTGCTGTTTAGGAGTGAGGAACCGCGTAGAATTCTGAACTGTTGCTTCCGATGAACAGTATTCTTGTTCAGACATCATCTTCAAGGATGATTTCTCAAAAATCCCTCGGAACGGGGCGAGAAATGGCTATCAAACTGAGTTGCCATCTTGATAGATGAAATATTCAGACCGGAGTCTGGATGAACTTCGAATCGACCCATGAAGAAGAGTAATTTTTTCAATATTAAACTCTGTATGCTTCGGGTACTTGGGATATCTTGAGGTCAAGAAGGAGTATCTTCTGTGTAAACTCTTGTAATTGACCGCTTTGAGAATCGTTCGGATGTACGCGTACTCTGGCCTGCGTATCTTTCAGATGTGCGAGAAGTCATGGAGCATGAAATCATAAGTTTGCAGCTTCTGAGCGTAAACTAAACAACACCGAGCGTGAAATCATAGACTTGTAGTTCCTGAGCGTGAAGTCGTAGGTTTGTAGCCTCTCGAGCATAAAAGCTACCGAGCACAAAGGCATCTGGGCGTAAAACCCGACTTGTAGCCGTCGAACGTAAAGCCGTAGATTCGTAGCTGTCGAGCGTAGAAAGCTCCTTAGCGTAGAATTGTAGAACTGTAGCCTGTGAAAAAGGAAATCTTCCGAGCGTGAAGTCGTGGATCTGTAGCTTCTGAGCATAAACTAAACACCACCGAGTGTGAAATCATAGACTTGTAGTTCCTGAGCGTGAAGTCGTAGGTTTGTAGCCTCTCGAGCATAAAAGCTACCGAGCACAAAGGCATCTGGGCGTAAAACTATAGACTTATAGCCGTCGAACGTAAAGTCGTAGATTCGTAGCTGTCGAGCGTAGAAAGCTCCTTAGCGTAGAACTGTAGATCTGTAGCCTGTGAAAAAAGAAATCTTCCTAGCGTGAAGTCGTGGATCTGTTGCCTCTGAGCGTAAACTAAATACCACCGGGCATGAAATCATAGACTTGTAGTT
This sequence comes from Iris macrosiphon, assembly GCA_036927795.1. Taxonomy (NCBI): domain Eukaryota; kingdom Viridiplantae; phylum Streptophyta; class Magnoliopsida; order Asparagales; family Iridaceae; genus Iris; species Iris macrosiphon. The sequence continues at coordinate 88,970 of JAYESA010000399.1, read as the reverse complement.
CCTGAGCGTGAAGTCGTAGGTTTGTAGCCTCTCGAGCATAAAAGCTACCGAGCACAAAGGCATCTGGGCGTAAAACTCGACTTATAGCCGTCGAACGTAAAGCCGTAGATTCGTAGCTATCGAGCGTAGAAAGCTCCTTAGCGTAGAAAGCACGAACCTGCTTTGCGCGAAAAACTTTTCGAATTCGCTGACTGTCCGCCTTCTCTGAATAATAGGCTGATGTAGGACCCAATCATAACCGAATATTAATCAGGAGATTTGGTTCGAGGTCCGAGGAGTCCATCCGAACTCTATATATATCCCAAGTCTCTGAGAGGAAAATTTTCCATCCGTCTTCTGCGAAAGAAAGCCTTCAACTGTTCGAGTTCTTCTTCGTTTCTTCCCCGAGTCTTCAAAGTTTCCAGTAATGGCCTCGAAGCCAACTTCCTCCTCTAAGGAAAAGAAGGTCGATTCTTCTTCTTTTCGTTCTTTCGCTCGAGCGGGAGTGCCTCCGGTCGGGCAAGGCGAACTCCATTTCGAGCGAAGTGTTTCGCCGACGAGCAGTGCATCCGGCCTGAAAGGTAGAGTTCTTGGGACAAAAAGAGACCGACAAAAAATCCTTCGCACACGTTGAACGTGATCGCGCTAGGTCATCTTCTGTGTTGATAGCCTCTTTGAGGAAGATGATGCACGGAGACATTTCATCTTTTACGCCCATATTTCTAATATGTCAGCGTAAAAACTCTAGATTTTTCGCAGTTGAGCGTAAGAGCTTTGATTGCCGAAAATTTGGTGTATACAGTAAAATTTGAGCTTTACGCTTGTGGATGAAAATTCTGGCTTAACATCTCGAATTTTGGCAGTCTATCGTAAAGCACAGACTGTATACTGCCGACTTGAATTTTACGCTTCTGGATGAAAATTCTGGCGTAAACGATCAAGTTTGTACAGTCTTGGCGTAGAGCATAGACTGTTGCTTCTTGGCATATGCTGCAAGACTGTAATGTCCATTATAGAAACTGACATGTTTTTCTTGCACCTCTGTAGTTAACTTGCATGAGTCTCCGCTAGCCGAGGTGATGGGTTCTGCCGCTGGGATGCTGCACTCCAACTATCTGGAGGATCTGTCGCACGTGACATTTCCTATCTCCGGGCCCCAGTATCCCGAAGGAAAGGAAATTCTGATATCGGATCAGGGCTAGCGAACACTGCTGAACTTGATTAATGGAGAGCCCCTGACGTACGTAGACAGAGAATAGTATATAAAGTCAGCTTTCCTCTTCGGGGACATGATTGATAAGCAGTCCCAGACGAAGCCCAAGAAAGAACTCTGGGTTTTCCCTACCGGGGGTTTGGTCTTGAATCTGCCCTAGATGCCGAGAGATTATCCCATCTCGGCATTCTTCCATGCTACACATCCCAGGAGGATGTCGTGGACGCTGACTCCCGATCTTCACGGCAAGCCGGGGAAGATCTTCTATCAGAAAGGATCTGGCCTATTTGTCAGCCGCCCTTCCGGCCCTGTAACGTCGTTCAAGGGATTATACCCGGGAAGTGTCCCGAGTGAAGACAGCTTAGTGCTCCTGCCAGTGCAATTGCCGACCTTCTGCAATGATTTCATGGGGCGCGAAGGAGTATACCCCAAGGTGAATCCTCGGTGCAATGGGTGGATGATCCCAACAAATCTTCGATGGGCTCGCTTAGTTTATTGGGCCCTGAAGCATTTTCAGATCGAGTTGGAGAACATCAGTCTATTTGCGGTTGTGAGTGCCACTAGCGTTGGGTTATCTCCTAACCCCAACCTGTTTTTGGCACTGATGGAGCGATATATTTCGCTCACCGGGACTTTGGCCACTCCACTGGGGGAGATGGGATTGGCCCTCCATGAGATGGCAGAGATCTCGAGACTACCGATGGGGGATACTTCGTATGAAGAGTATGTTCCCACGAACCGGGAACTGGAGGATTCAGATCCTCGGGTAGTGAAAGTGTACCAGGAGCTGATGTGCCACTACCTTGCTTGCACCGCCTTCTACGGTGAGCCTTCAGATTTGGCTCACACTTGCAAATGGACGTCCTACCTCTTTTTTCACCGGGCGAGGACTGCTCAGCCGGAGAAAGTTTTGGAGGGCAAGGATCAGCCTGTGAATTGTCTGAGCGCGCTTATTGCTCAGGTAGTCGATGATCTTATGGAAGACACTGGGGCTCCAGATCAGATCCTCGGCGAAGGGATAGGAAGATATCCTGCAGGTACTAAGGCCTACAGTTATTTGAGGCATTGTCGCAGGCCTCTGTCCAAGGAAGCTCAACTGGCTGGCTTCCTCTCTATATGGTTGCGCCGATTGGTGGTACCTGGCATCGCATCTGCGGATCGTATTCACCGCAACACCTTGTGGCCTACAGTGCGCCTGGTGTTTGGGGCGAGACTGGGCTTGCTCCCTGCCATGGTGTGCCGTATACAAGCTGGCCTGAGGGTGATGACTGAGGCGTTGCTCGCTGATAAAGCTCGGCCTGAGAGCTTTTCCCGGGTGGAATTACCATACCTGTATTTGATGGTATGGTTAATTCTCTATAACCCCCGGGTGATGTCTCCAGGTTTCGGTAGTAGCTTGGGGGGTAGTTTCCTGCTGAATTACAAGAAATCCTCCTGGAACTCACAGTTTTAGACTGTCGGCGGGTGCTGAATTGCGGCCATAGCTGGAAGCTCTTATGCATTGTCCCCTCTGTACATCGCAATCAATCGGGGATTAGGCTTGAGGATTCAGGTAGAAAGAAGACCATTCTCTCTCCCGAGGCTTTTAATTGGTTGGTCTGCATTAGACCTTCCCACTTGCTGTACAGAAGTGAAGACCAGTGCTTCTTTGAACCCTACCTGCCTAGTCGGTTTGCCAGGCAGTTTGGGTATGATCAGTTGCACGTGGGCAACGTCGTCACCAGCTTCAGGTCCAGAGGTGGACTCATCGATGGAGCAAGGGGATGGCGATATTTCATCATGGGCTGCACTGGGGCAATTTTCACGGTGCCGTCACCACACTCTCCACGGAGTTGCGCATCCTCCACTCGTATGCCCAGTTTTATGTGGCCACCAACACCTTCCATCGTGATTTTGATATGCGTGGAAGTTTTAGGGTGCCCTCTTCCAAGCCTGGTGGAAGAGTCGAAGTCCCCTCGGTTTCTTCTGACGAGGGTGAGGAATCCGTTATTCCGGACGAGCCTCTTGTATCGGTACCGAGGGGTGAAGTACCTCCGCCTGCAGGGGCTTTGGTAATCCCTGGGAAGCGAAGGGCTCCTGCTCCGAAGGAGACTTCCCTTCGTAAGAGGAAGAAGAAGACGGTTACTCATCCTCTCCGGATTCCTGGTATTGAGGCTCTTGGAAGTGAGCCCGCTTCTCCCCATATTGGGGATGATTCTTTGATTGGAGGTTTCTCGCCTTTTAGAGAGGGCCCTTCTACAGTTTCGGCCGGCGGTGCCGGAGAATCTTAGCTGGAGGCTGCTGCTACTGCTTCAGGTAGTAGAATGAAGTCGCCTCCGGGGCTGAGTATAATAGGATTCCGTATACCTCTAGCCGGATTGACATCGGGAGGGACTCCTGCCGTGCCTATGAGCGCACCTAGCGAGATTCCAGCCGATGAGCCTCGATTGGAATTTGAGGAGTACCTGGAAGACTACTTGCCAGTGTCAGTTCGCAGACCCCTTTCTCCAGGTATGACAACTTGCCTAGCATCATTAAGAAATGATTTAGCTGTACAGGCTGCAGATGCGACATATATGCCATCGACCATGGGTAAATGTCGCCTTTTATGCCTCTTCTCTAGGAAAATTAATATTATGTTGACATTAACTTCCTTTTGTCTTCTTTTCAGGGGAAGACCTCTTCGGAGAGGGCGATGTAGACACACCCTTCGGCTTTGTGTTAGGTCCTGGCGGCGATATTGAGGTGCCTGATTTTGAATAGGAAGCATCTTCGGGTGCCGGCTCGCCTGCCGACGAGGTTCCGATGCCTCAAGAGGACGAGCCTGTCATTGCGACAATGCCTCCTTCGAGTACGTTGGTTACTTCGTCCGGTGTTGGCGGTTCATCTTTCGTCGCACCACCTGTGGAGGCGACGGCCGTGGCAACATCCTCTGCGGTCGTGCCTGGAGCGGGGTTTGCCAATATCGCAGCCACTCCCAGCATCCATTCAGACCTAGCCCTGGTGACTGAGCAGTACACCAGCATTTTCTATACCACCCTGAAGATGCTCATATCCAGGGTGTTGGAGAAGAACTTAAGCTTTAAGGCTTTGAAGAGGTCCTCTCAGATTACGATAGCGCTGGTCAGGGAATTCGGCGACACTGGGATAGCTGACGCCCTGGAGGAGGTGGTTAATGGTTTGGAGCAACCCATTAACGAATACCTGCAGCTATCTCAAGACAGTGTTGACGATCTGGTCCAGGCTGAATATGACTCCTTGACTGCAAGGCTGGGGGAGTTGGAAGCTCTGAGGAACTCCATCGAGACGCGGCAGAAGGAGATGAATGATGAGCATACCATCTTAGAGTGTGTCATTCCCCAGTTGGCCAAGAGCAAAGTTGAACATGAAAAAAATGAAGCGAGGGTCCGCAAGTTGGAGGCTAAGCTCGCTTTAGCGAAGGAGTGGTCTCGCGCTTCAGCTGCAGGTGTACATGTGTTACAGAGCCAAATGGAAGCGGCTCAACAGAACTTGGCACATGCGAGTGCCATGCACGCCGCTCTTGAACATGCCCTGTCTGATTTATCCATCTTGAATGATGAGGAGACAAGGTTGGAGCGAGCTCGAGCTACCATTTTGGACTCTAGGAACGCGAGAATGGCTGCACTAGCGCAGCAGATTCGTGATTTGACCGCTCTTCCCTAATGATGTACTTTTCTTTGCTTTGCAAATATAATTTTGTTCTTTTTTGGGAATAATAAAGAGGCTTTTTATCTGACTTTGTGGACCCATCATTTTGGAATATAAATGACAGGTTTGGGTGAAAGTTATATCAGAGATAGTATGGACGTGATATACTCTCGGTAAACTTTAGCAGGACATATCTATTCAGAGGTCATACGGACATGATAGAATATGCCCCAACTAGTTTTGCCTTGGAAGTAATTTTGTCAGAATGAGATCTTCGCCAAATTCTACTTGAGCAAAATAGGTTAAGCATAGTACCTTTTCAGGAATTTGCCATTGATAGGAGCCATTATGAGGTTTCCGTTAGGCTGGGCTAACCTGTAAGCGCCGTTTGAGAACGTTGTCTCGATCACGTAAGGGCCTTCCCATTTGGGCTGGAATTTGCCCTTACTCCTGTGAGTAAGAATCATCGGCCTTCTGACGGCTAAGACTAGCTCGCCGACTTTGAACACCCTTTCTTTTACTTTATGATTGAAAGCTCTGGAAATGTGTGCCTGGTAGAACGCGATGCTCTGTTGAGCTTGAAGGCGTTTCTCGTCTAATCCTTCTAGCTCTTGAAGCCTTAATAGGTCATTCTTTTCCTGAGTCAACTCATTAGCGACTGCTATCCTGAGTGATAGAATTTGAATTTCGATGGGAAGAACTGCTTCACTCCCGTAGACCAATGAGAATATGGTGCAGCCTGTTGGTGCTCGGACCGTTGTGCGGTATGTCCAGAGACATTCTCCCAGCTTCTCGTTCCAATCTCTCTTGTTCGAAGAGACGAACTTCTTCAAGAGTTTGATAATGGTTTTGTTGAAGGCTTCCGCCAAACCATTGGCAGCTGGATAATATGCCATAGAGGCGATATTTTGTATCCGACTTTTATCGCAAAATCGATGAAACGCTTGGCTGATGAACTGAGGCCCATTGTCATGGATTATCCTTCAGGGAATCTTAAAGCGATAAATGACGTGATGCTTGATGAAGCTGATCATATTAGACGCCTTTACCTCAGCAAGAGGGATCGCCTCTGCCCATTTGGAGAAATAGTCAACGATAGCCAGTATAAACCGGTGACCTCTGGAAGAAGACGGGTGAAAATGGCCAATGATATCCATACCCCATGCTTCGAAAGGCCAGAATGTGACCGTAGGATGTAGACGTTCAGATGGTTGATGTATGAAGTCTGCATGAACCTGACAGGCTCTGTATTTTCTGGCATACTTGATTACGTCTGCGATCATAGTGGGCCAGTAATAGCCCATTCTCCTGATACGATCCTGTAGCTTAGGACCGGATTGATGCGCCCCGCATATGCCGTCGTGAGCTTCACGAATAATCTGCTGTGCTTCGTCATTGGAGAGACATCTCAATAGCAGTCCATCGTAGGTCCGGCGATATAGGCACTGTGAAGATGCATCGAAGTAGAAGCGCAATGATCATCTTTTGACGGATACTGCTTCTTTAGGGTCCTCCAGCAAGATTTCGTATACCACGAAATCTATAAAGGGACTCTTCCAATCTCTCGTAAGAGGATCGGTGTTCATAGCGTAGCTGCGTTCTATGTGAAAGTTGTTCTTCACACAGAATAAATCTCTGTTAAGAAGGATTACCGAATTCTGCCTTCTTATAGGAGTAGCTAAATCTGCAGCTAGACTGGCTAGGGAATCAGCTTCCAGATTCTGAGATCGAGGTACATGCTCTAGGAAGAACCCTTTGAATGTCATGGCTACCTCGACCGTTGCTCGGTGATAGGGGATGAGGTCTGGATTTCGGACTTCATATACTCCTCTGACTTGATTGACGATAAGCAGAGAATCACCAAAAGCTTCCAGAGATTCAACCCCCAGCTCTTTAGCGACTTGGAGCCCGATTAGTAGAGCGTTGTATTCCGCGACGTTGTTGGAGCAGGGCTCGCTAAGAGAGTATGCTCGGTAGACGACGAGTTCGTCAGGAGTAACCAGGACGATTCCTACTACTGAAACTACGTTCCCCCTAGGACCAGTCCTGGAAGCGCCATCGAAGAATAATTGCCATGCGTCGCTTTCCATTATGGAATTACATTCTGCAACCTCGTCGAGAATGTCCTTGTATAATTTGGAGGCCTGCGGGATCAGATGAGCAGCCATGAAGTTAGCCAATGCTTGGCCTCTGATGGACTTCTGAGGGACGTACACTATGTCATACGGTGTTAATAACATCGCCCAAGTTGCGAGTCAGGAGTTAAGAACACTCGGCTTGTTCATCAGTACCCGAAGAGGATTGATCCTGGAGATGATATAATAGTCTGGCCGGTGATATAGTGTCGCGTCTTCTGAATAGCGAACATCAGAGCCAAACATTCCTTCTCCACTGGATTATACCGGTGCTCAGCTCCGATCATCATTCTACTTAGATAGTAGATAGCCTGTTCATGTCCCACTTCGTTCTTCTGCGCGAACAGATCTCCCAGAGAGTGGTCCATCGCTCGAACGTATAGGAAGAATGGTTTTCCTATGACGGAAGGCACCAGAACTGGAGGCTGAGTGAGGTAGCATTTGATATCGTTAAACGCTTGCTGACAGGCTTCGTCCCATATAAAGGATACACCTTTCTTCATGAGACGAGAAAAAGGCTGACATCTGCTAGAGAGATTGGATATAAATCTCCGAATATAAGCCAGACGACCTTGAAATCCCCTGAGTTCTCTCAGATTACGGGGTGGTCGCATCTCTAAGATGGCCTTGACTTTATCGGGGTCCACTTGAATGCCTTTGGCGGTAATAACAAATCCCAGGAATTTGCCAATAGATACACCCAGAAAGGACTTTGTAGGATTCATTTTGAGCTGATATTGGCGCATCAACTCAAAAACTGTCTTCAAGTCTTGGATGTGATTATCCTTGAGGCGGCTTTTGACAGCTATATCGTCCACGTAATATTCTACTGTCTTGCATAAATGCTCATAGAATATGTTACTCAAAGCCCGTTGGTATATAACCCCAGTATTCTTCAATCCGAAGGGCATGACCATATAGCAATATACCCCCAATGGTGTCCGGAAGGTAGTATGCTTCTCGTCTTCAGGATGCATCTTGATCTGATTGTATCCTGAGAATCCATCCATGAAAGACATACGTTCAAAATTGCATGTATTGTTAATCATGACGTTTGTGATGGGAAGAGGAAACTCGTCCTTGGGGCAGGCTGCATTCAGATCTCGGTAATCGATGCAGACGCGTACTTTCCCATTCTTTTTCGTGACGGGGACAACATTGGTGACCCAGTCGGGATGTTGTTCCTCACGGATGAAGCCGCAGGCTATCAGCTTCTTGACTTCAGCTTCAATGGCATCCATCATGTCTGGGCGTTATTGAAGGATGAGTATAGGTTGCTGCAGAAGTTGACTCTATACTCACAGTATCTGATTCGGTAGACTGGCGACCCCCAGCATCGAAATCAGAAGAGCACGAAGTCAGTTGTCGTGACCTCGAACGAGTATTCTGGAATACCCCAGCTTCGGTGTCCCTAAGGAGCATGTTGAATCTCCTTCGGCTCGGAGTTCTAGAGGACGGACATCTTGGGCCTGAGCTCCCTCCAGGTATATGTGATGCCATGTTCACAGATGCATGCTTGGGCTCTTCTTCTAGGAAAGATGGAGAGTAGCTAAGCCGGTCGAAAACCGACCATTTTGCTTTAGAGCAGCAACAATTAATTACAATCCTGTGACTATTACAACAGTGCTCATTAGGTGGCGTAATAGCCATGCTGGAAGATCCCCTCTCCCTGCGTTTCTAGATTAGATATTTACGCAGGTCAGGAGAAGTTGCAGAAGAAGAAAATGATGGCTTGTTCCTTCTCTTCCATGTGCCACCCGCATACAATAGGTTGGCTATCTGGGTGGCGGATAATCCCCGAGGAGGGTATCTTTCTGTCAATCGAGCCTTCTGTACGCTGAGGGATTCCACCTGGCGTAGTTTGAAGCTCTGCTCCAGTTGGCGTAGAGCCGAGGAGGCCCTCAGTCGGCCATCAGTTCCTCGCGTAATCCGGAGGGTGGACAGATTCTTCCCTTGCTGGCGTAGAGGCCGAGAAGTTAAGGAGTCCGCTACTTGCTTTCCCTTGCGTAGTTTGCAGGGATCATCTGCTTTTCCGTGTAAGGCAGATGTAGTCTTACGCACAAGGCGTGAAGTGGACTTCCGGGCTAGCCCAAAGGCATTGCCAGAAGTTTTATCTATTCCGCCAGAGATGGGAGACTGAATTTCACGCGCAGGGCACGGGGTATACTTTTGGGTTGGCATTGAGGCATTGCCAGAAGTTTTGTCTATTCCGTCGGAGATGGAAGACTGAATTTTACGCACAAGGCGCGGGATGTACTTCTGGGTTGGCACTAAGCATTGCCAGAAGTTTTGTCTATTCCGCCAGAGATGGGAGACTGAATTTTACGTGCAAGGCGCGGAGGGAGCAATGCTACAACCTCGTTGGTCGAAGAGATCGGAGAGATCGGAGAGTCGTCAGGAATGGTAGTGGATGTCTTGGGCATCCAGACCTTGCGCAGCTTCCTGTTGTCTTGTACAGATAGAGAGTGAGAGCTACCCCCTGCCTGAAGCATATCTTCGTAGGCAGACTGGTCGAACTGGACGACCAGTATCTTCTTCACGGATCCCACGGATACCGTATCATATTGAGCAATTGTTTCCTCATCAGAAGAGAAAGATATCCCCAGCAGAGTCGCCATCTTGTTTATGGTGATAAACGAAAGAAGAAATGTATATAAGACGAGGTTTATACGAAACCCATTTTCTTTGGTTTACAAACAAGCTTACATAATTAATCCTATATGAGGATATCGAGTACAATTTTTAAATCTGGGTAAATATTGCTATAGGTGTCTGATCTGCAGTCGATCACTTTAGCCCTTGGACCACACGATGACGAAGAGGTGCCGTAGAAGACGGAGAGCAGCTTTGGAGGTTGCTAAGGAGGATGGATGCACGATGCCAAAGTCGTTGATCGCTACTCCTTGCCTGAGCTACGGGTTCTTCTCTCTCCAAGACTCTCTCTCACCGATCTCTTCCACCTTTCTAAAATTCGACCTTGTCCTCTGTTGATAGAGGTCTCTATTTATAGAGTTTTTAGTGACAGTGACCACTCAGTCGGTGTAAAAACCGAGTAGTGGAAAGTACAGCACCCTTTTACACAACGGTTAAAATAACCAATACCTGCGTATAGATGATCTTTTGAATGAGCGTGTGACGCGGGTCCAACTAAGGGACAAAACGCGTATAATCGCTACGGAGATCACGGCGTAGAAGCCACGTAGGTAGGTATCCCTCGTGTAGAAGAGGTTGGCGTAGAAGCCAATGTCTGTCACCATGGCGTAGAAGCCAAGTAGGCATAGAAGCCGAGTAGGCACAGAAGGCCAAATGGGCATAGAAGCCGAGTGAGCATAGAAGCTGAATGGGCGTAGAAGCTGAGTGAGCATAGAAGCTGAACGGGCGTAGAAGCCGAGTGAGCATAGAAGCTGATAGGGCGTAGAAGCTGCTGCGTAATGTGCCAGAGTGGTCATAGAGGCCGAGAAGGCGTAGAAGCCGAGATGATGTGGACGTCCTAGCCAGAATTACGGCTCTTGGAGATGTAATCAAACCTCTCCCATTAAATGCAGAGATCTGCCATCATCCTACGCATTAATTGCAGAGACGTGTCTCGAAGGTCTGCCACCATTCTGAGCATTAGGTGCAGAGACGTGCCTCGAGCCCTGTACGAAGAGCAACTTTTGACGTGACAGTCCGTTTGTCTTATGCGAAGCGTAAACAGTTCATGTCTGCCTGTGTAAAATAAGACAGCGTATCCCCTTGTATGCGTAAAAGAAGCTTATGCCGAGGAGACGTCAGTAAACGACGGTTCAGTGATATTAATCAAATACCCTGCATTAAATGCATAGATCCGCCATCATCCTGCGCAATAATTGTAGAGGCGTATCCCGAGTGGTCTGTCATTATTCTAGCCGTCGTCTGGGTAGCCGTGCAGTACTCTTTGTCAGGAGTCAGACGTCAGGTTCACTGCGTGATTTGATAGGTTCATTTTGGGGGATACGAAGCGTTCCTCGTACGCTTTAATATTGCATTGAGAGCGGATGTGTTTTACGCCATAGAGGCGATGTAGCACCTTCTTTACGCCGAAGCGGCCTGGACGTACTGAATTACGCGGATGGTCCTTTGAGCTTATATTTTTCGCTGTGCTCAGCGAAAGAGCTCTGTTGGACGTTGGGGGCTCTGACATCATCAGTTTACGCTGCTCTGCATAAATATGCTGCGTATAGCTATCCAGCATATTTTTTATGCTTCTACAACTATCATTTTCTTTCGAACAACTTCCACCCTTATGACCTAAACTAGCCAATCTGTACCCATGACATGACTATCACTCAAAAGCTCACATTTCCATGCTTCGTTTAGTCGCACAATTGTCGCGAAGCTTTTGTACACACATATGACACAAAGATACCCTTCTCCATTGCGGTCAATTTTAATATGAAAGATCGACTCAATTCTTTCGACAACTTGACATTAATGAGCCTAACTGGACTTACTCACTCAGGACCCAGTTGTTACTCCAAAATATACACTCCTATGCTCTATATAAACCATACAACATTCACAACATACCTCTTTCTAAAAACCTATACCTAAATATTTAATCCGGTTGTAATTAAATTAAAAATTATACATTAGCAACACAATTATTTTAACCACTGATGTACTCATAGCCCATTCAAACCAAACTACGCTCATGACACTTGTATTGCATTAAATTGAGCCCTCTTGTACTCTATATACAATATTAATCACCATGATATATTATATTACCTTTTAACACTCATCATTGAACCGTTCATCGACATCCATGAAATGTAGTGATCGTATTCCTCTGTACCATCTCACCCTAGTTGTATTTGGCTAAGAAATTTTCTATTGCCTGGTAAACTCATGACCTAATTAGGAGCAATAAGAATTGGTAAACTTTCTTTAGAGAGTTATTGACTCATTAACACTATGGTAGTACCTAGATTCCCTTTGATAGGCTGTGACTATAGTCACAAAAGCCTCACCATCTTGTGCCCTCCTTGAAGTTAGACGTTCTATAACCCTTGTAAATATGATCGTGACCAGAACTTTCACCACTAACTTAATCTCTATAAGTTGGGTAGTGACTAGAACTGACTATGTCTTCCCTCTTAGAACGTGACATCAAATTAGAATCCCATTGGTAACTACGTCCCCATCTTTTCGAGAATCAGTATAGGATCTGGCGTACTTAAATTCTTTTTACCGTATTGTGTCCCTTATCCATGGATCATGTCTTATCTTTGATATTGAGAAATTCGAAATAACAAGTTGTATTATCCTTCTTTTGCAGTAAATTCTCTTACTCTTTTCTACCATGCTTACTTTTCAAATTTTGAGGACAATTTTTTTATAAATTGGGTAGATTGTGAGCAACATGGATTTTTTTAATCTTTCAATTTATTATTTAAATTTTAATTATAATAATTTTGGTAATTTGTACCTAATTAGAAAAAAATAAAATTCTTGGACTTATTAACTTGTGTAAATATTTATTTAAATTTATTGATTACAAATATTCTTGGAAAAATATATATTTGGTATAAAATTTAATGTTATAAAGATTTATGAATTTTCTTAAAATTATTTGAGTATAAATCTATTCTTAGATTTTTTCATATATATATATATATATATATATATATATATATATATATATATATATATATATATATATATATATATATATATATATTAGTTATATCAAGAAAAGATAAAACAAAAGCAAAATAAAACAAAATAAAATAAAACAAATAACTTAAAACCCATACCCAAAATCCAAACCCAAAACCCGAATCCTAAAACTACGCAACCCCAGACCCTGGCCCGAATGACCCCCATGTGCGAACCCCTTCCCCTTCTCCTCGATATAAAAATACTTAAAACCAAACCCAAATCCTAGTTTCTCAAACCCTAAACCTACCCTAACCCTTCCTCTCCTTTTTGCCACCGCGAGCGCCGACCGTCGCCCATGCGGCTACCACCCGCGCACCTGAGTTAACCCACGCGCGAAAGCCGGGTAGCAACCACAATAATAGCAGCAATAGTCATGTCGATATCGCGAGAGAGCCACCGCATCGAACCTCGTATCACCCATACTAGTCCCTAAGGCACTGTCGTCCTTTACGATGTTCGTTGTGGTCGATTCTGGCATTTTGTTATTGATCCCATTGTGTTGCACGATTATGAATTCAAAATAATTATTTCAGAGCAGCAACTTTGCAGGTGTTTTTTGGCCCATCAAACTATTGGATGGTCTATCCGAAACTTCTATCATAATTTAGGTATATAGGTCTACCCTTCCCTCCAGTTTCAGCCGTTAATATGTTCGTTTGATAGATCAAAACGTGACGCAAAGTTGGGTGTTTAAACTGAAATTATTCTTACAGTGCATGGAGACAACTTTGCGGATTAGTTTCTCCCTCATCGTAGCCCCGTTCGATGAACCATCTTCGCTGGTATAATCCTTACCTAACCTTCTTCCAGAGTCTTTAAATAGTTTATTTTAGTTTGCATTATATTGGAAGTTATTCGAAATCCAAATCCAAGAAAAATATGGTTTTGAAACACAAAATTTCCAGATACGGGGTGCGTTCCGCCAAAGGAGACAACTTCGTCGTATGTGGATTACACCGAAAGGCGTGTATCATAAACGCGAACGTATGGGCTTTCGTAGAACTTGATTTGGACGTTCATGTACGCCGGAATCAATGCGTATCCGTCAAAAAACCCCGTATCAGTCTTTTTTGAAGTAGTGTAATTACTTCGTGAGTGCTTATCATTTTGCCATAAAACTTGCGTTAACGGACTCGTAGCATTATGCTAGTCATGTGACCCAAGTTTGGTTTGATTATGAGAATATGACATAAACGTCATTTTACGAACCCCACGGTCCCACTTAATGGGTAATTTTGTGACCGGCTTACCAAAATCAAATTTCGGATACTATGTTAAGTTTGGGTCATTGTTCTGGACTCGTGGACACTAAGTTTTCCAAATTTGGAGAACTTTATCTTTGGCACATTTTACGGTACAAAGTAGCCCATAATTTGATACCACTTTGACCCAAAACTACCAATTTTGTCCATGTATACAAATTAGACTTATGGTTAGTCAATCCTAGCTATTTTTGATATTCTGGAAATGATGGTTATTTTGTTTTTATCATCCGAAGTCGTTCATACAGATTGCATCTTCTCAGGAGCAGTGGCGTATCGAGCTCGCTACTTGGACTTCGCCAAACCATTCTTTCGGATCCAGACAAGTGTACCTTGTCAAGATGTTATAGTTCTTAATTATTTATTATGCGTGAAATATTTTTTTGTTCTGGTTGATGTATCGGTTTATCCTCGGGCCGACATACGATACTTTATGTCCGAACCAGATTCGAGTACCGACATCCCACGCAGAGTCGAGTATCGTAGTTAAAGAGTCAGTATTTGAACCCATAATTTGTGCATTTATTCCTTAAACATCCGACCGTAGGATACATGACACGGTATTCATGTGACAGAGTCTTTTTTGACATGTTCGTGGTATTTGAATTCTGGATAGGACTCCAGGATGAATGCTATAGTGATATTTATAGTTACACATAGTGACTATGACTTGTGCTGATAATTAGAGGTCATTAGCTTGCGTGTCATGCTATGAGACGTGAGGTTACATTGAGAGGGGAGAGTCTTTAATATGCTCTGGGCATATTCTATATATTACTTATCTACATGTGTACTCGACTTTGGGTTCCCTATGCGGAATCTAAACTATATATATATATATATATATATATACTAGCCTTCTCTAGGCTTTCTTACACGGAGGTTCTCTAGGTTTTTCCATACGGAGCCTCGAGGGTACTGTCTACCATACGGATGAGTCCGTGAGTACCAGCCGGGGGTACGAGTCTATACTCTTAATTGTATATCACTTAGTTGGTTACTATCGTTATCCCCCTAAGCACCCTCGTACTATTATACTATTTACTTTGGCATGTTATTTCTTGTACCTTGTTACGTTCCTCTGAGGACCTGGACCCCTGCCAGTTTTTACAGCATAGATGGTTATAGAGCCTTTAGAGTTGCTGATGTGTATTGCTTTTCATGCGGGCACTGGTGCCAAGTACTTATATCATTCTACCGGAGTTATGGTTATTTATTCATATTGTTTATTCATCTGCTGATGTAGCCTAATTTTTTATAGACTCATATTTATTTCTCGAGTCTATTCGAGCCCGTGTGTTACTGGGCGGCTGACTTTAGCGCATGTAGTTTATTCTTGATGTATTCTTTTCATTATGGATTGAGACAGAGATATATTTACTGTTTTATTTAGATAGTGACCATTATATTACAGCTTATACATATTCGAGTCCGACCAAAGTCTGGTTGAATACGTAGCTGGCTTGTTACGTATTCCTAGTCCTACGTATTTTTGGACTGGTACGTGACACCTCTCGGGTTTTGGCTATCGATCATTACCTCTATATTAGCCTTGATATCGGAGGTCATCTCTAGTTATCACCCGAACTTACCAAGGTACGTCTGCGGTGTTAAGTCCAAAAATCCTGCCATGTCCATATCACCTCTGGTAGGGCTTGTTCCAAATCTATTACTTGCACTCAGGTGAGCAAGAAGTAATGGGTCCACAAAATATATCACGTCCATATTTCCTCTGATAGGGATTGTTTTTGAACTTATTATTTGCACTCAACGTGCACAAAAAATAATATATCCACCTAAGTCCCCCAGTGGGACATCCTAGACAGGCGATGATATTGTACTACGTCCATATTACCTCTAGTGCAATATCCAAAGTTCACACAAAATACATACACAACAAGACAAATGAAGGAAGAAGTTCTGGAAAAAGAGAAACCTTTATTCAAGATCATGAGTACATATGATAGAAATCTACTATATTTTTAAGGGTTTTTATTAATATTCAAGGTCTCAGGTACATATGATGGGAATTCCTTTTAAGGGTTTCCATGGGTTCTCGGTGACATTAACCTCTTCCATTACAAGGCACCCATGTGTTATTTCTGCCACAGACACAAGTAAACACAGCAGCGGGCTCAATGCTTTCTGGATTATCCCTCTATAGTGCAAACCTCAGTATATGAAAAAGAATCTATACTGATATATAGCAAGGGAGGAGCATGGGAAGACGCTCTACAACCAGACGGGAAAATCGACGATAGGAATGCCAATTAATCCAAATCATGTCATCGACACCGCAGCCTTCCGGCTGGTAGCAAACCGCATAAAGGGGAGAAACACAGCTAACATGTTGCATGAACAAGGACAGTTCAACGCATGACGTAGGATGATCATCCTCGTCTCCTTGATCAGTTCTTGGCGAATCGCCGCATAAAGTTGGTCTTTACCCCGAACAACGGGTGTTATGATAATCTTTCATACTCCATCATGAGCCACACAAAGGAGAACAAATCTTGCACAAGGAGAACATAAGACGTCAGTAAACAAAGACAATATAAATTCTATGCGGTAGAGCCTAGCCGACGCATGAGGTGCCTGCCATGGCGACTGCATGTCAAGTCAAGCCTTTATCCATGCGGCAGAGACATGATGGTAGCATTGTCACGACCCGCACCCGATATAGGGGTACAAGTATGCGGGTACGTCTAGCCTATGCCACAACATCGACGATAGAACGTTGTCTAGGTCACAATATTATCTAATCAATCTCACACGAATATCCAACTCCATAAGGAGATACAGATATAACAATCTAATATGAAATACTCAACCATAGAACTAAAGCACGATAATATATCAAAAGAAATATTCAAAACACAACCACAAAGTCTAAACTAATATAATCTAAACTTCAAATAATGACATCCAAGTCTCAATATATGCCGGAAACAAATTCGGCCCCAAAATCTGAATAAAGAAAACTAACTAAAATAACTAGTGATTTTGGCTAGACCTTCCAGTAATCCCACCTGAGCTACAAGGTCCAAGGCTACAACTACTCCCCATGTAGTCCGTAATATGCCGGACACCAGTCCTCTAAGTCGCTGTCTGAAAAATATTTCCAGTCAGGATTGGAGCGAAGTACAACCCAATAGCAGTTCCAATTAATTGACAAGGACTATAAAACAATAATAGAGGATGTTATATACTGAGAGAAAATAATAACTGATGCAATGGGAAATGGTAAAGAAAACAGGCAATATAGACAATAGGGTATAGTCATTGCATATACGAAATAAAGGAGAAAGGAACTACAATATCAGACCTAAGGCAATATAATCTATGATACTGAATAGGAAGAACTGCAACTATTCTAAGTGTTTAAAATACTAGTTTCAATATGTGATGGGCTTGAGAACTTGGACGATAGCTATATAGCCTGGCTAATCATACATGAGGTGTATGATTAACACTAACAATATTTTACAATGTACAATAGGAATATGATCACATCTCTTACTAGTAATTTTTCCTGCCCCAACTAGTACAGTGGATCCAACCATGACACGTTACGATACACAATAAATGTCCAATGATAATACCATGTACAATATCTAATGTTAATATTGTATACGATGTCAATACGATAACTATTGTAACATCTCATGACTGAATATCCAAGCTATATACTAGTTTGTGTACCATAGTGTCAAGAATCAGATGTAATATTTCTAAATACTTAAAATATAGTAATTATCAAATAATGAAAACTATCAGAGAATGTACTCGACGGTCGTCCAGAGCAATGAATGTCAAACTGTGTCCGAACTGGTGTCACACAGACCCATATATAGAATATTATATTAATACAAGATGTTGGAGTAAAATTAAGTTAAACTAGTTCAATTCTAGGTTA
The DNA here is from genome assembly GCA_036927795.1 of Iris macrosiphon. Classification (NCBI taxonomy): domain Eukaryota; kingdom Viridiplantae; phylum Streptophyta; class Magnoliopsida; order Asparagales; family Iridaceae; genus Iris; species Iris macrosiphon. Next base: position 71,135 of record JAYESA010000399.1, on the reverse strand, counting down.
CATAGTCATTTCTAAGTCAAATCGACTATTTCTAGGTCAAAAGAGTCTATCTCTAGGATACTAGGTCAATACACTATGAAACTAAGCTACTCTAGCTAATCCAAGATACTATGAGATACACAAAAATGTCGTATCCAAGGATACGCAAGTTTTAATAGGAAAAATAGTTTAGATATACATATAAGCCAATACACATATTATCTATAACAAATTAAATAAAAATATGATACCTTGGCCTTGCACCAATGCGTATCGCACTACCTCACACCTATCCCGATTATCAAACCCAATACCTTGGTATTAACTACTAACTATCCATATACTAATTACTAACATATATACAAATAGTATACATAACTAATTATATACTACACATTCTAACCAATATAACTAATCAACTAATCTACTAACCATCTAACTGATATACTAGCTAACAAGTATATCACTAGACTAACTAATATACTTAACTACTACCCATACTTGATAACTTAAACCATCTCACTGACTGAAACCTGTTGATACACTGATACATCTAAATAACTAATTACCCAAAGACACTGCAGATACTGATACCTAAAGACTGAAACTGAATATAGACACTAATATTGTGCACAGTGAAGATGTGCTCCCTTTACTTCTATGCTAAGGACTGCTCTGCATCCCTCTGTGCAGAGCATGCTTCACAATGCCTTGACTGAACTACACATGCCCCCAGCTTGCTGAAATTGTAGTTCTCATTGCCTGCAGTGGCTCATCTACAGTGTGCACTTGCCTGAGCTGATGTCTACTGTGCTCTAGTAGCTCCCCCCTTTAGTTGTAGCCTCTGTACGAGCTCTGTTGAGCATGCTCGAGTCTCTTGCTATGCTAACACAAAGTTGCACGAGCTTGTATGCTCCTACAGTTGATTGCTTCTGCTCTTGCTCTGAGCTTCCTATCGTCAGTTGCTGCAGGAACTCCCTGCTGGATTGCCTCGAGCTACTCCTCCCCCCATTTTTATTGAACTGATGAGCCTTTCCCCACTCATAGACACACCCACATCTTCACAATCATACAACTCAAACACACAAATCCATATAACTGCTATATATATATATATATATATATATATATATATATATATATATATATATATATATATATATATATATATATATATATATATATATATACCTCTATGTATTTATATATCAATAAGTATCACAATCTACACATATATATCAACCCCTCTTCTAAATATATATAGATATGTATATACACTCACACATAGATATATGAACACATACATACATATATATATATATATATATATATATATATATATATATATATATATATATATATATATATATATATATATATATACAATCACACACACACACACACACACACACACACACACACACACACACACACACATATATATATATATATATATATATTTAAAATTCGATACATATAGTTATACATAGCTATATATATATACTTAGCTATACTATAACATATAATATAAACTCATATATCTCTATAGATAATATAATATCACTACCATATTCCAAAAAAGGAGTATTTTTGAATTTTTATATATATTTAAAATTGCGTGTATTTAATTTAAATAATTGCATGAGATGTGTATTTATAATATTATATATATACAGTGTTCATTAATGTTGAGCTGGTAGACTTGACCTAGAAGCCCACTAGATGAACACCTGACCGAATTATAGGGTTGTGTATTAATTTGTATTAATTAGAATTTAATTATTTGGGATTGTGATTAATTGTCGTAATTTTATTTAATTATTGCGCCTTACCGTTGCTTCGATATTTGGAGCGCAACCCTATCTTTTGTCTTCCAACAAATTTCACAACCTTGCCCTAGACGTGCCCGCCTTCCATTCCGACCTTTTTGTAACTCGTAATTATGCTCTCTTGTGCTTTATTTTAGCCGCACAATATTCGTCGCGGACGTTTATTTAATTTCTAAATAAATTCCAACTTTGTATCGTTGTGCGTTCTAATCGGAATTGGAGACAACCTCGACCCATTTTTTGTGCGACCCAAATTAGGGTAATATTCTGTTCTGAGTCTTCTTCACTAATGATATTTGTGTCCCAACTTAATTTCAGCCCCTTTTACTTCTAATTAATTTTAGAACACCAATTGTATCTAATTTTAATTAATTAAATCCAGAAACCCACTTCTGTGCAATTTTCTAATTGTTGGGGACTTAATTACAAAATTGCAATGATGTGTCACCATCCTATTGGTTTAACCCAAATGAAGAAAACAACCCCCTTCTTTTACTAGTCAACCCAACCCCTTTTCCCAAAGCAACCCCATCCCTAGGCTTGGCCGGCCCTAATTCCTAGGAGGTCACATCATCTCCTCCCACATACAAAAACTACCATCCCCATGATATTTCTTCACAAATAAAACACCTTCACCAACAACAAAACTAACCCTAACCACTCCGGCCACTCCCTCATCCCTCTGCCTCTTCTCCGGCAACATCCAGCCTGACCTCACCACCGCTCGACGGAGCCGGCCAGCAGTCCGGCCATCTCAACTCACAGCACCTCCACCATCCCGTCCCCGTTCACCATGACCGTTGTGCCACGACCGCCTGACCCGGCCAACTTCTCTCCGGTGCTATTGTTCCATGCCCGAGCAACCCCCGGCCACTGCTCCAGCAGTCCGTCCATCCTTCCCTCTTCCCGAGCACATCTTCCCGAGCTCCCGCTTCTACTCCACCCGAGCCGTAGTTTCCCCTCCGGCCACCTGCTGCAACCGCCTTGCCCCACAGCTACACCGGTGAACCACCACCATTAGAGCTGCCACCAAGTTCCAGAGCAACCCTCAACTATCCGTCAGTCAACTGTGCATCGACGACTCCGACGAACGAGACGTCTATGCTGCGAGACCATACCTCCCAGTCAAAATTGTGGGTGGCATTTCTGACCATGCGTTGGGTTGCTCACGGTGAACTCGAGGCCGCTTAGTCGGGCCAGTAACCGAGCAGCGACTCCAGAATGTTTCCTCGTACAACATTGAGCAGTCTGCATCTCCATCGATACCAGTCCCGATGACGAGCGCCTCTTCCCGTGGGTCATCCTCCGACGAGGATGATTGGTTCGCATCCGGTTCTTGGCCGTCGAATGGACGACTCCTTCATGATCTAGCACGTCTCGTCGAGATATCAGATCTCACCATGGCAAGGCCAACGCTGACGTGGCATCCTTTGTTACACCGCCGCTTTCCGTGTCTACTCCCACCTCAACCGCGACGACCACAACCCCGATCACCACCACCATCGTCACTGTGAGCCTCCCTCTTTTCTCCCTTCATTGTTTTAGAAATTGATCCAATGTAGTGTATATATGTACGTATTAGTATGTACGTAATAGTATATATGTATTCATATATATACATATGTATATGTATGTATATTGGTTTATTTTCATATAGTATATATTTAATAAAATGTATACTGGTATAAATTCAATTAATGTATTAGTATTTGTATATGTTAATATTAATGATGGTATATATATATATATGTATATATATATGATATATTTCTCAAATTAGTATATATATACTTATGTATATGTATTGTAGACGTATACCCTAGTATACGTTTAAAACGAATACAATTGATTGGTATTTTAATATATATACATAGTGTAGATTCATTAGGGTATATACATATATTAATATATGTAATTAATTGGTATACGTATATATTGTATATGTATTTAAATTGGTGTATACATACATTGTAAGTATTAATGCTAGTTATTAATAATATGTATATTATATATGTACTAGGTGACCCGTAGTTACATTGACCTGTGCCCATGTAGTATGGTAGCAGACTGCCATATGTACATCGACGTGCTGGCAAGACCCGTATCATCGACTGTCTAATTGCACAGCAATTACAGACGCGACGCCTGTGCAACTTGACGCACTCTGACCCTAGTTGACCAGTATCATACCTAGCGTAGTCCCGAGTTCAGTATATTTTAATTGTGTGATTAGTGTAATGTCTGATATAATATTGTATTATTTTATGATATGTCTATAGGACTGTTGGATCATCCAGACGATACTCTGGAACAGGACATTGGTATTACCAGCTTAGGACACAAGGCGAGTATATTCTCTGATAATTTCTAATTATTTGATAATATCTATAATTCTAATATCTAGAAATATTATATCTGATTCTTGCCACTGTGCTACACGGGCTAGTATATAGATTGGATCTGCAGTCATGAGATGTTACATTGATTATCTTATTGACATTGTACACGACATTGATATTTAGACCTTGTACATGATATTGGATATTGCTCGTGTATCATGACGTGTCGTGATTGGATCCACTGTACTAGTTGGGGGCGGGGGAAATATTAGTAGATTATGTGATCATACCCAACTCTACATGCATCATAGCTCACCCTATATCTCATGTCGGGTGCAGCCTGACCATTACATACCTCATAGCTGTTACATATGATTAGCCTGACCACTACTTGCATCATAGCTAACCAAATGGTTAGCCTGACCTTACATGAATCATAGCTAATCATATGTAACCAGCCTGATCTTGTCCCAAGCCGATCACATGATAGACTGGTACTTCAAACACTTAGAATAGTTACAGTTCTCTATTTTAGATCATATACTACATCACCCGTATATGATATTGTATCTCTTTCTTTTCGTTTCATATATGCACTAACTGTTTCATATTATTTATATTATATGTCTCTTTACATTGCCTGTCTCTTTATTTTGCCATTGCATTTATTCACTGTCTTCTCTCAGTATATAGCATTATCTGTTTATTATTTTATAGTCCTTATCAATTAAATGGAAATTTTATTTGAGATATACTTTGCTCCTTCCTGACTGGAAAATATTTTCCAGACTATGCCTTAGAGGACTGGTGTCCAACATTTATGGACCACAGGGTGAGTAGCTGCAGATTTGGACTTGGTAGTTCAGTTGTGATTCCGGAAGGTTTAGCCGGAATCACTAGTTATCTAGTTAGTTCTCTTAGCAGATTACTTTTGGTACCGGATTTGTCTCCGGCATACTCTTTGAGACTTGGATTATATTGTTGAGGTAGACTATTTCTATTTTAGACTTGTGTTGTATCTTACTTGTTTCTTCGAGATCTTATCGTATTGTAGTTATGATTGAGTATGTTGTTCATATTATATTGTGGTATATATGTCTCCTCATGGAGTCGGATGCTCGTGTAAGATTGTTTAAATAGCATCAAGACCTAGACAGCGTTCTATCGTCGATGTTATAGCGTAGGCTGGACGTACCCACGTACTTGTGCCCCAATTCCGGGTGTGGGTCGTGACACATTTTTAGTGGTGGCCCACGCAGGTCAGACTTCGCAAGTTGTGCGATGTCGTGGTAGTGCGACATATTAGTTGTACTACTGTGTGCCTGCTATAGAATATAGGACATAGGATACTAGGATGAGAGTGGATACTCAATCACAAAATTCTTGAGAGATTCTTAGGACGACCCCTTGAGAATCTTATTACAATTTCTAATTTTTATCCTTCGCCCTTGTTTTCGTCCGTCCTCACTCGTTGATATTGAGTTTGATTCTTGTTGAGAAGTTGTTAAATTTAATTATTGGTATCGTTGTTGAGTTAATTTTATATCAAGATGAATTTTACGGGCTAAAATTTATGGTATCATCTGATGACATATGTTGATGAGGACAGTGAGAAAGGTAAAACGTCTACTTTGGTTATGGAACCTAGAGTTTATCGCAGCCATATTACCTGTCGTGACGAGAACGTAGGAACCTGACTTGGATGTACATACTGTAGTTATGAAACTTAGAGTCTCTTGCAGCCATACCGGTTGGCGTGGTGAGGATTCTAGATGACATGATTATTGAGTTGCATACCTTAGTTACGGAACCTGTCGTTATCGCACCTATGCTTACTGGCGTGGCGAGGATTCTGAGTGTCATGATTTCGGACAGACGTATATGATTATCGGATTATATCTTAAATTGGTTCTTAAAGTCTCATCTCAATACTTATTTTCTATTATTACAGGACTTGTTGCATCGCTTCTTTTCTTTACTAGCAGTAGAAAAACCTTCGATCCGTAATCCAGTTTCTTTATGAGCTTCTTTTCCTTGAGAATTCCTTGTTAAGTATGATAATTAGTGACTTGTAATTATATCTGTATCTTGTATTAGTATTGATTGAGTGTGACCTGTTTGTTGCAAGTATTTCCTAGTTGGACATGTGAGCAGTAGGCATTAATCTAGAGTTAACCCATAGCATAGTACCTTATAGCAATAGCTCTAGGATAGGTGTCATTATAGTACTATAAGTAGAAGGAGAGTAAATAGTATCAGTGATGATTCCAAGAGTTAGTATCAGAGCCAACATACCCGTCCTGGATAATCATGATTATGTAATTGGATGATCTATATAAATAATTAAGTATCAAAGAATTGTGTTAAGGATTAATGGAGCATGATGTTCAATTTGATGATTGATACCGGGTGTGTTAAAAATAAAGAAATGTATATGCATAAAGGGTTTTAATGAGATGTCATGAGTAGAGAAATATCAGGATTGGTAATGAAAGTGGTGAAGCGTATCACAGATTAGTTCAATAGGCTATAAAAGATTAAAGGGAAATACATATACATCAATCGAGATGAGGAACCATATACTTATCCATGAGAGTAAAGTGAAACATGGGTGTTATAGAAGGTGCAAGTAATCGTGAGTTCTAATAAGTTTGATGGGATGATCTAATAATGAAGCTAGTGTTATCATACCAAGAGTACTAATGATTCTATATCGAGGATTAGTCGAGAATGATGCTAATAACAGTAAGTACTTCGTGTGATGATAATTAGACTGATATACCAGTTAATATAGATAGAAACTCATTGGAGAAAATACATGTGATGATAACTTTGATCATTTGGAAGTAATAGTGCAAGTAATTCGGGCAGTACAAATTTTTGTAAACAGTTGAGGTTGTAAATAAGTGGTGTATTAGTGTGCACCTTGAGTATTAGAGACTGTGAGTATTTATATGTATACTTGTGGATTTAATTTTATCGTTTAAAGAGTGGAAATGAATTGCAATTTTTAACAATTTTAAGGAGTTGAGATTTTATGTTATTAAAATATTTGAGGATTCAAAATTTGATTCAACAAACATAGTCAAAGCTATAAGGATTTTAGAGGTGATTAAAATTTTATTTCGATACTGAGTATTTGACTTTTGAGGAAGTATATGTTTTTTTTTTTTTTAAATCGTTCGAGAAGTAAAATTTTGATGATTTTATTAGGAGGATTAAAATTTATGGTGGGTAAGAAATATATATTAGTATATGAGTGGATGAAGTACATACGTAAGGATCTGTTCACTTGGGCATGATTGAGATGGCACTGCAAACAGATTTGGGTGTCCATTTAGAGTTGTATTAGAGAGAACAGTACTTAGTATGGTGTGTTGCACTTGGTGTACACTTGAGTGATAAGAACAACTAGTATGAACAATTATAGTAGGAAAAAGAACTAACAGTGGGTGTACTTGTAGTAGAGCAGAAGTACCTAAAGGGATAGGAGTATCAAACTTTGAATGCATCATTGACCTATGATTGTGTTAGAGGTCCTTGGTATCAGATTTTGGTATTAATAGACAGGTGTGTGCAATGAGGATGTATTCATGGATGTTGTGGACTAATGATTAGTTGATATGGGTACCAGTGTATAAGGATAGGAATTAATTAGTGAATGTGCCAGAGTTAAGTGTATATTAGAGGATGAAGATATCCATGTAATGGGTTAGAAGGCTAAGTTATGTTCTTTCCTCATGTTCCTTTTCCATCGGTTTGTTTGATTGATTGATTCCTTAGTACCATAGCTTGTATCAATAATTTTCTTGTTAGAATATAGTTAGTAGTACACCCTAGCAGAGACTGCAATATCATGACAAAGGAGACCATAACCATACCTGTTTTCTCTAGATTGCATGTTGTATGACTGTAGTTAGGATTTTTCTTAGACCTTGATTGTTGGGAGTTTGACCGTAGTAAAGAATCAATGAAGAGGTTATGACGTGACAAGTTGCCTTAAATTTTGAGGATAAATTTTAATTTAAACAAAGAGTTGAGAATTTAATATGACAGGATTAGGCAATCTTGTTGAAACGTTGATTTTATTAGGATTATGAAATGATTGAATTTGTCATTAAATTTTGAGGAATTTAAGAAGATTATCATTGTATTTATTTGACTGCAAGATATAGATTTATTTTGAATATTGCAATTAAAGATTTTGCGAGTATTATATTATTTGAGTATTGTGTGGAAAAAGAGGAACTCGAGGATTAAGATCACTAATGGATTAGTGTTGAATTCAAATTTTGGGATAAGATTTTTAAATTTTATAAATATGCATTGACTGAATTTTCAATTAAAGGATTGGATAGTAAAAATATGTATCTAGTGATTTGCTCAAAATTGATGTGTAAGATGATAAATGGGTTACTGTTTGAACACAAACTTTTTGGACAAGATTTTTAAATTTTATAAATATACATCGATTGGATTCATGGATTAGTATTTTTAGATGAGATTTCTTAAATTATAAAAGTGTGCATTGAATGAGTTTAAATTAGAGGATTGGATATCAATTTCGGGTATTTAGATATGAACTTAAGATTTCGGAGGAGATTGTGATAAGAATTGAATTTGAATTTTTAAATTTGAGGATTTTCAGGAATCCAATAATTACGGAATTTTGAAAAATATTGAAATGACAATGTGGATTGATTATGTGGGTTTTAAATTTTGTGATGGAAGGCAATATAATGAGTTAATACTACTATTGATGATCTTGAATTTTGAGGACGAAATTCTTTTAAGAAGGGTAGACTTGTCACTACCACATTCCAAAAACAGGGGTATTTTTGACTTTTTATATATATTTAATATTACGTTTATTTAATTTAAATAATTGCATGAGATGTGTATTTATAATATTATATATATACAGTGTTCATTAATGTTGAGCTGGTAGACTTGACCTAGAAGCCCACTAGATGAACACCTGACCGAATTATAGGGTTGTGTATTAATTTGTATTAATTAGAATTTAATTATTTGGGATTATGATTAATTGCCGTAATTTTATTTAATTATTGCGCCTTACCATTGCTTCGATATTTGGAGCGCTACCATATCTTTTATCTTCCAACAAATTTCACAACCTTGCCCTAGACGTGCCCGCCTTCCATTCCGACCTTTTTGTAACTCGTAATTATGCTCTCTTGTGCTTCATTTTAGCGCACAATATTCGTCGTGGACGTTTATTTAATTTCTAAATAAATTCTAACTTTGTATCGTTGTACGTTCCAATCGAAATTGGAGACAACCTTGACCCATTTTTCGTGTAACCCAAATTAGGGTAATATTCTGTTCTGAGTCTTCTTCACTAATGATATTTGCGTCCCAATTTAATTTCAGCCCCTTGTACTTCTAATTAATTTTAGAACGCCAATTATTTCTAATTTTAATTAATTAAATCCAGAAACCCACTTCTGTGCAATTTTCCAATTGTTGGAGATTTAATTGCAAAATTACAATAATGTGTCACCATCCTATTGGTTTAACCCAAATGAAGAAAACAACCCCCTTCTTTGACTAGTCAACCCAACCCCTCTTTCCTCCTTTTTGTTTGAATTTTCTCCATGTTGAATCATGGCCATCCATTTAAAATGGCGCCATCCCCACCACACAACACCCTTATATATTTATATATAATTCCTCAACCCCTTTTCCCAAAGCAACCCCATCCCTAGACTTGTCTGGCCCTAATTCCTAGGAGGTCACATCATCTCCCCCCACATACAAAAACTACCATCCCCATGATATTTCTTCACAAATACAACACATTCACCAACACCAAAACTAACCCTAACCACTCCGGCCACTCCCTCATCCCTCTGCCTCTTCTCCGGCAACCTCCAGCCTGACCTCACCACCGCTCGACGGAGCCGACCAACAGTCCGTCCATCTCAACTCACAGCACCCCCACCATCCCGTCTCCGTTCACCATGACCGCTGTGCCACGACCGCCTGACCCGGCCAACTTCTCCCCGGTGCTACTGTTCCATCCCCGAGCAACCCCCGACCCCTGCCACTGCTCCAGCAGTCCGGCCATCCTTCCCTCTTCCCGAGCATATCTTCCCGAGCTACCGCTTCTACTCCACCCGAGCCGCAGTTTCCCCCCCGGCCACCTTTCTGCAACTGCCCTGCTCCACAGCTGCACCGACGAACCACCACCATTAGAGTCGCCACCAAGTTCCAGAGCAACCCTCAACTATCCGTCAGTCGACTGCGTGTCGACGACTCCGACGAACGAGACGTCTACGCTGCGAGACTATACCTCCCAGTCGAAATCGTGGGTGGCATTTTTGACCATGTGTTGGGTTGCTCGCGGTGAACTCAAGGCCGCTTGGTCGGGCCAGTAACCGAGCAGCGACTCCAGAATGTTTCCTCGGCACAACATTGAGCAGTCTACATCTCCATCGACACCAGCCCCGATGACGAGCGCCTCTTCCTGTGGGTCATCCTCCGGCGAGGATGATTGGATCCGCATCCGGTTCTTGGCCGTCGAATGGACGACTCCTTCGTGATCTAGCACGTCTCGTCGAGATATCAGATCTCACCATGGCAAGGCCAACGCCGACGTGGCATCCTTTGTTACACCACCGCTTTCCGTGTCTACTCCCACCTCAACCGCAACCACCACAACCCCGATCACCACCACCATCGTCACTGTGAGCCTCCCTCTTTTCCCCCTTTATTGTTTTAGAAATTGATCCTATGTAGTATATATATATGTACGTATTAGTATGTACATAATAGTATATATGTATTCATATATATACATATGTATATGTATGTATATTGGTTTATTTTCATATAGTATATATTTAATAAAATGTATACTGGTATAAATTCAATTAATGTATTAGTATTTGTATATGTTAATATTAATGATGGTATATATATATATATATATATGGTATATATATATATATATATATATATATATATATATATATATATATATATATGATATATTTCTTAAATTAGTATATATATACTTATGTATATGTATTGTAGAAGTATACCCTAGTATACGTTTAAAACGAATACAATTGATTGGTATGTTTAATATATATACATAGTGTAAAATCATTAGGGTATATAAATATATTAATATATGTAATTAATTGGTATACGTATATATTGTATATGTATTTAAATTGGTGTATACACACATTTTAAGTATTAATGCTAGTTATTAATAAAATGTATATTGTATATGTACTAGGTGACCCATAGTTACATTGACCTGTGCCCATGTAGTATGGTAGCAGACTGCCATATGTACATCGATGTGCTGGCAAGACCCGTATCATCGACTGTCTAATTGCACAGCAATTACAGACGCGACGCCCGTGCAACTTGACGCACACTAACCCTAGTTGACCAGTATCATACCTAGCATAGTCCCGAGTTCAGTGTATTTTTGATTGTGTGATTAGTGTAATGTCTGATGCAATGTTGCATTATTTTATGATATGTCTATAGGACTGTTGGATCATCCAGACGATACTCTGGAACAAGACATTGGTATTACCAGCTAAGGACCCAAGACGAGTACATTCTCTGATAATCCAATTATTTGATAATATCTATAATTCTAGTATCTAGAAATGTTACATCTGATTCTTGCAACTGTGCTACACGGACTAGTATATAGATTGGATCTGCAGTCATGAGATGTTACATTGATTATCGTATTGACATTGTACACGACATTAATATTTAGACCTTGTACATGATATTAGATATTGCTCGTATATCATGACGTGTCGTGATTGGATCCACTGTACTAGTTGGGGGCAGGGGAAATATTAGTAGATTATATGATTATACCCAACTCTACATACATCATAGTGTCACGACCCGCACCCGGTATAAGGGCACGAGAGCGTGGGTACGTTCAGCCTACGCCGCAATATCGGCGGTAGAACGCTGTCAAGGTCACAGTAATACTAGATAACTAAACACCTGTCAATAATATACATCTCTATGATCTCACAATATAACTCAATCACCACAACTATAAGGCACGATAAAAGATAAAAGAAATAACATAGTTAAACACCATGTCTCAAATATAAAGATAACTCACAGTCTAGCTGTCCAACACAAGTCTCCAATTAAACTTAACATAAGTCTAACATAAACTGAAATATCCTTCATAAGTCTCAAGCATAAAATAAATACTATCTAGGTAGCTGTAGGCAAAGCCTCATCTAGAAGCATGGTCTCCTCTAGGATCTCTGGTACATAGTCTGCGTCTATACCTGGTCCGTAGTGCATGGTACAGAAATCCTCAAGATTCTCTGGAAAAAATATCCAGTCAGGATTGGAACGAAAATACACCTCTAACAGCAGTTCTACATATATTGACAAAACTATAACACAGTGTAAAGAAATACAAGACAGATATAAAATAACTGGAAATAAGAAATACTGGAATAAAGAATACAGGAAATAGATACTGGAACATCATCATCAATAGCATCTGACAATGAATAAAAACTACTAGTACACGCAAGAACAATAAACTGGTATGTAAGTGTGTATAAGAACAACCACTAGAACATATGAAAATACAAGATCAATCTATCAAGATACATGTCAAGAATCATCTATCTAAGTGTATGAAATATCAGTATATCATGTGATCGGCTTGGGTTATATGACTCATTACATGGATTAGCAATCATCCCCAACAGGTCAGGCTAACCGAAATATAACAGTGATGAGGCATGTAAGGGTAAGGCTGCACCGACGTGAGATGTGGGTGAGCTAATGCTGCATGTAAGGGGTATGATCACATAACTACTAATACTTCCCCATTTCCCCCAGCTAGCACGATGGATCCCAATCACGACTTCTCGAGACAGGTCTCGATGATGCCAACTCGTGTAAGAACAGTGTCAGAGTCATGTACGCTGTACAACAAGAATTATAGAGATAATCAACATAATGAAAACTATCAAAGAATGTACTCGCCTGTGGTCCTTAGCTGGCAATACCACTGTCCGGGTTCCCAGGTATCGTCTGAATGATCCAACAGTCCTATAGATGTATCATAAATATAATACTGTATCAGACATTACTCTAGCACACATTCAACATAATGATCTCAATGGGCTACCCTAGGGGTCACATGCCGATGTACCTACGGGGTATCCGTGGTCACTTCCAAGTCCTCCACATAAAGTAATCTAACATATACATAATTTCTATGGGTTATAATTATAGTAGATATATGTATATACATATGCTTTAAATAGAATTTATGCCTTGTATCTATATTAAACAGGTATTAGGGAGATATATATATATACTATATATATATACCTGAAATACATTTAATCCTATTTTTTTATACATGTACTATGTATATATATATATATATGTATACTAACTTGGGTTGCATACATTAGGGTTATATACATATCAATGTACACGTAATAACCATATACGTATACCAATACTAATACTAATACTAATACTAATACGTACTTACGTACGCACCAAGTTATGTATCTATATGCCAGTATTCAACATAACAAGTGCGAAGGTCTCCAAGGGAATTATATGCATGCGCACACGTATAAGCAAGAAGGAACTCGAACCTGCGTGCGGAATTAAGACGTGCGTGTCACGGCGTCGTCGAGTCGAAGGCTGCTCCTGTCAGGTTCATCGAGGTCAGCGGCGTGCGGCGTTGTCGGGCGGCTCTGTCGACGGGGTCCGACGCTCAGTCGGGGCGGGTACAGCACTCGGCAGCGGGTACAGCGCTCGGCGGCGGGTACAACGCTCGGCAGCGGGTACAGCGCTCGGCGGTGCAGCGCTCGGGGGTGCAGCGCTCGGGGTGCAGCGCTCGGGGGTCCGGCGCTCGGCGGTCTGGCGCTCAATGGTGTAGCGGGTTCGTCTCTGTGCAGCGTCGTCCGGCGCTCAGGAACAGTGGGTTCGGCTCTGTGCAGCGTCGTCCGGTGCTCAGGAACATCGGGTTCGTCTCTCTGTCGATGGGAAGATGAGTCGGGGAAGGGGAAGAGTCGATGAAGTTCGGCTAGGTCCGGCGGGTGCAAGGGGAAGGGAATGTCGGCTGTAGCTAAGTTAGATGGGAAAGAAATAAAAGGGAAGGGAATACTATATATATATATATATATATATATATATATATATATATATATATATATATATATAGACTCGGGTTGACCTAATTATATTGTCTTGGTCCACTCTAGGTAAAGGCCTTGGCTTGTTTTGGAGATAGTCCAATGGGTTAGGTTTCGAATGGGTTTAATAAAATTGTGAGAATTTTATGGGTCTAAGGTTTGGAGGCCATGGTTTAAAAGAGATTGATGTTGCACTCCGGCAGTCCCAAAATTATGGAAAAATATACATGAAGGGGAAATAGATTTATTCGCATGTCGCGTCCAAATTATCGAAGCAGCGATAAATTACAACAATCAATAATCATCCTTAATTATTTAATTATAATTAATATCATGCAAATTATTTACATATTAATTACGGAAAGACGAAAATACCCTTAATCCAAAAAGTGGGGGTGACAAGTCTACCCTCCTTAAAGAATTTTGTCCTCGAAATTTAAAATAACCATCACTAGAACAAGCAATTAACTAATGAATTATACCTCAAGTCTCGAAGAGATATAGATACCGCTCGCGCATTTCGTCCTCTCTCTCCCAAGTTGATTCTCCTGGAGAGTGATTTCTCCATGCAACAAGAACCAAGGGAATAGTCTGGTTCCGCAATATCTTCTCTCTACGATCCAAGATCTCCACCGGTTGTTCAGGATAGCTGAGTGTCGGTCCAAGTTCGATCTCCGAGTGATCTAATACGTGACTAGGATCTACCACGTACCGTCTCAGCTGCGACACGTGGAACACGTTATGCACTCCATCTAGAGTAGGCGGTAAGTCAAGTCTATAGGCCACTGCACCGACCCTTGCAAGAACACTGAAGGGCCCGATGTATCGTGGGCTAAGCTTTCCTCCTCTGCCGAAACGAATCGTGCCTCGTGTCGGAGAAATCCGTAAGAACACCAAATTGCCAACCTAGAACAACGATCTTAACATGCAATCTAAACAAAACAATCGTAACCCAAACAAAACAAATCAAAACAATACCTGAAACTCTAGGGGTCTACGGTGGCTATCGGCCCAATGCCGCTGTCTGTCCTGCGCCACTCGTAGCCTGTCTCTGATAAGTTTCACCTTTTCTGCTGCGTCCACGACCATTTCTGGTCCTAACAAGGCTCTTTCTCCAACGTCATCCCAAGATAAAGGGGTACGACACCTCCGTCCATATAAAGCCTCGAATGGTGACATCTCAATAATAGCCTGGTAGCTGTTGTTGTAAGCAAACTCTACCAAGTGTAGATGATCCTCCCAAGAACCTCCGAGATCCAATACGCAAGTGCGTAACATATCTTCAAGAGTCTGAATAGTCCTTTCAGACTGCCCGTCTGTCTGTGGGTGATATGCGGTACTGAACTTGAGCTGAGTGCCCAAGCTAGACTGCAGGCTCCTCCAGAAATAGGAAGTAAAACGACTATCCCGATCTGAGACAATACTTACAGGAACTCCATATAATCTGACAATCTGCTGTACGTACATCTCTGCTAGCTTTTCCGTCGAAGTATCCACTTTAAAAGGTAAGAAGTGGGCTGATTTGGTCAACCTATCCACGATGATCTAAATTGCGTCTTTTCCTCCTGGAGAACGAGGAAGTCCTGAAACGAAGTCCATAGTCACGTGCTCCCACTTCCATTCTGGAATGGATAAGGGTTGAAGCAATCCCCCTGGCCTCTGTCGATCTGCTTTCACCTGTTGGCACACTAAATATCGAGATACGAAGCATGCTACTTCGCGCTTTATACCATACCACCATACATGCTTCCTCAAATCTCGATACATCTTGTTGGCTCCGGGATGCATCGAGTACTGAGAGCGGTGTGCCTCCTGTAAAATTTCTTCGTGCAGCTCTCCGCTTGGCACACACATCCTCATGCCATGTCGTAAGGATCCATCATCCGCAATAGTGAAATCGTCTATCAATCCTGCCTGAACTTGTGCTCTAATATTCCTTAGAGTCTCATCATTATACTGTGCCGCTCTAATTTTGTCTATCAGCTCTGATTGAATCTGCAGTCCCCACATCTGAATCTCAGCTCCTGGAACTAATACCTTAATTTCCAAGCTCTCAAGATCAGCTAATAAGTGTCTATCCGATGTCAAGCACATAGCCATTGGATACCTGCTCAAGGCATCCGCGACTACGTTGGCTTTCCCTGGATGATACTGTAATGAGATATCAAAGTCTTTCATCAATTCTAACCACCTTTTCTGTCTCATATTCAACTCCTTCTGTGTAAATATGTACTTTAAGCTCTTGTGGTCTGTGAAGATTTCCACACGCTCTCCGTACAGATAGTGCTTCCACAGCTTTAGGGCAAAGATAACTGCTGCTAACTCCAGATCATGAGTGGGGTAGTTCTTTTCATGAGGGCGTAATTGACTTGAAGCATAGGCAATCACTTTCCCGTGTTGTTGAAGAATGTATCCCAATCCTTTTCCTGAAGCATCACTATAGACAGTGAATCCACCTGTCCCTGATGGCAATGTCAAAACTGGTGCTGTTGTCAATCTCCTCTTCAGCTCATCAAATGCGGCTTGACATTCTTTTGTCTAGACAAAGTCCACATCTTTCTTGGTCAGCCTAGTCATTGGCTCCACAATCTTGGAGAAGTCTTGTACAAATCTCCTGTAGTATCCTGCTAGTCCGAGAAAGCTCCTGATTTCAGCTACCGTGCTGGGGGTAGTCCATGACTTCACTGCCTCTATCTTCTTTGGGTTAACTGAAATTTCGTCACCTGTCACCATGTGTCCAAGAAATTCAACCTCTTCAAGAAAGAACTCACACTTTGAAAACTTTTCGTATAATTTCTCTTTCCTGAGTGTTTCTAAGACTATTATCAAGTGCTCTTCGTGCACTTCTGGGGTTTTTGAATATACTAGAATGTTGTCAATAAACACCACTACGAACTTGTCAAGGTACTGGTGGAACACCTTGTTCATCAAGTTCATAAATACTGTTGGTGCATTGGTTAAACCAAACGGCATTACTGTAAATTCAAACTGGCCATATCTGGTTCGAAAGGCGGTCTTCGGTATGTCTTCTTTCTTCACTTTCACCTGGTGATAGCCTGACCTCAAGTCTATTTTTGAAAACACCTTTGCTCCGCTCAATTGATCGAAAAGATCATCTATCCTTGGCGGCGGGTATTTGTTTTTGATAGTGAGGTTATTCAAAGCTCTATAATCGATACACATACGTACCGTGTCATCCTTCTTTGGTACAAATAATACCGGTGCTCCCCATGGCGATGAACTGGATTTAATAAAACCTTTGTCTTGCAGCTCCTAAACTTGTTTTTTTAGTTCTACCAATTCATTGTTGTTAACTCTATAGACATGTTGTGAAATAGGCTCTGCTCCTGGTATCAAGTCTATAGAGAACTCAACGTCTCTATCTGGTAGCAAACCTGGCAACTCCTCTGGAAATACATCCAGGAATTCCGCTATAAGTGGATGCGGTAACTCTTCTTCTTCCACCCTGGCTCCGTAAAAAGTGCCTCTGCTCCGCTCCTCTGTTCCTCTGACAATCTCAAACTCTGACTCTCCTGGTGGTCGAAATACTACTCTACCTTCGTGATAATCTATAGAAGCATGGTGTTTACTCAGCCAGTCCATTCTGAGTACAATATCGTAATCCGGAAGTGGCATAACGAGTAAACTCACGCTCAACTCTTGGCCGTTCAATGATACTCTCCGATCCTTACAACAATCACGGACTAGGATAATGCCTCCTCCTGTCGTGATCTTGCAAGTCCTATCTAATGGTTCTGTTTCTAAATGATGCTTAAGGGCATAAGATACAAATACGAAACTATGGAAAGTGCCAGAATCAAATAATGCGAGTGCTGGAATAGAATCGAGTAAAACTGAACCTGAAATCACGTCTCCAGCTGGCTCGACCTCCTCAGTGGTCATGGTGTAGGCTCGTCCTTGTGGTACTCCTCTCTGTTGCTGCTGTTGCTGAGCAAACTTCTCCTACTGTGTTGGAAGGGAAGGTCCTCTCTGCTGGCCTCCTGGTACAATAGGTGCTCTTGCTGGTCCTCTCTGTGCTGCTCCTCCTCCTTGGCGATTCTGAATAGTTGGGAAGTCCCTCAGCTGATGTACTACTGATCCACACGATAAGCAAGTGCCCAACCTTTTTCTGCAGATGTCTCTTGTATGTCCTATCTTTCCGCATTACGAACATGGGGCAACGAGTTGATTATGTCTTTGTGGTTGCTGTTGTTGAGCATGTCCTCGAACTGGTGCCTGTTGCTGGTGTTGTTGCTGGTGTGGCCTATGTTGTTGTTGAAAGTGCGGGCACTTGGCTGGTCCTGTGTTACCTCCTGTTGCTCCAGATGTATCGCGTCCTCTCTTGGGCCTGAGGTCCAAGTCGTCTTCGGCAATCTGGGCATCCATCAGAATACCCTCAAATGTAGCAGTACGTCATCCCGAAGTACGAGACTTGATCTCCCTATTCAATCCTTTTTTGAATTTCTGAGCTCTGTCTCCTGGGTCTCGAATCATTGATGGCGCAAATCGACTCAATCGGCAAAACTCTGCAGCATACTCGTCGACTGACATGCCTCCTTGGACTAAGTCATGAAACTGACTTTCTAAAGCTTCCAAGGCTACATCAGGAAAGAATTTCTCTTTGAAGAGTTCCTTAAAGTTCTCCCAAGTAATTCCTTCAGCGGCGAGTCTCGGCTCTGTACGATACCATGTCAGTGCGATATCAAACATCTGACTGACAGCGGCCTCTATCTGAAGAATCTCTAGAATCTGTAATAAGTGCAGATTCCTTTCTATGTCTTCTAACCATTCGTCAGCATATAATATTCCTTCTGTGCCTTTGAACTCTCAAGGCATCATCCTCTTAAAGTCCACTATGGTACCGGGCCTCTGTTGTTGCTGACCTTGATGTTGTGGTTGTTGTGCTACTCTCTCCACAGCCTGGAGAGTCATCTGATGGGCATTCTCCATGCTCTCTCTCATTAGTTCGGTCTGCGCCTGGTGTGCTTTTGATTGCATTCTCTGAGCCTCAGCTTGAACACGCTGAGCCTCTGCTGTTACTCTCTGGGCCTCTAGCATGCCCTGCATCAGTGCGAACATCTGTGCCCCGTCAGCGGGCACTCCTCCGAGAATCGGTGGTGGTGGAAGGTTGTCTGTCATAGTTGGGGCAATCCTCTGTATAGGTGGAGGAGGAATCCTGTTAGTTGCAGACACTCCCACACGAACAGGAGATGTAGGAGAATCTCCAGGTATCTGTTCGTCAGGTTGAGAGGTGGCAGTCCTCTCTGAATTGGCTGCTCCTATTCTCATGGATCTAGTATTCGGTGACATCCTGAATATAGATCAAAGAATCAATTAAGGTGATAGATATGATATTATCAAGAAAGGACACTAAAGTGCTAAAGGAAGCAATCCATTAGAATAGCAATATGAAGTTCAGAATTTCCTAGTATGATTGAGCATATTCTCATCATAGATCCTATTCCCTATATCCTAGCACAGGCTCGCAGCAGTACAACTAAGTTGTCGCACTACTATGGTATCGCATAACTTGCGAGACTAGACCTGCATGGGCCACCACTAAAAATGTGTCACGACCCGCACCCGGTATAGGGGCACGAGAGCGTGGGTACGTCCAGCCTACGCCACAGTATCGGCGGTAGAACGCTGTCAAGGTCACAGTAATACTAGATAACTAAACACCTGTCAATAATATACATCTCCATGATCTCACAATATAACTCAATCACCATAACTATAAGGCACGATAAAAGATAAAAGAAATAACATAGTTAAATACCATGTCTCAAACATAAAGATAACTCACAGTCTAGCTGTCCAACACAAGTCTCCAATTAAACTTAACATAAGTCTAACATAAACTGAAATATCCTTCATAAGTCTCAAGCATAAAATAAATACTATCTAGGTAGTTGTAGGCAAAGCCTCATCTAGAAGCATGGTCTCCTCTAGGATCTCTGGTACATAGTCTGCGTCTATACCTGATCCATAGTGCGTGGTACAGAAATCCTCAAGATTCTCTGGAAAAAATATCCAGTCAGGATTGGAACGAAAATATACCTCTAACAGCAGTTCCACATATATTAATAAAACTATAACATAGTGTAAAGAAATACAAGACAGATATGAAATAACTGGAAATAAGAAATACTGGAATAAAGAATGCAGGAAATAGATACTAGAACATCATCATCAATAGCATCTGACAATGAATAAAAACTACTAGTACACGCAAGAACAATGAACTGGTATGTAAGTGTGTATAAGAACAACCACTAGAACATGTAAAAATACAAGATCAATCTATCAAGATACATGTCAAGAATCATCTATCTAAGTGTGTGAAACATCAGTATATCATGTGATCGGCTTGGGTTATATGACTCATTACATGGATTAGCGATCATCCCCAACAGGTCAGGCTAACCGGAATGTAACAATGATGAGGCATGTAAGGGTAAGGCTGCACCGACGTGAGATGTGGGTGAGCTAATGCTGCATGTAAGGGGTATGATCACATAACTACTAATACTTCCCCATTTCCCCCAGCTAGCACGATGGATCCCAATCACGACTCCTCGTGACAGGTCTCGATGATGCCAACTCGTGTAAGAACAGTGTCAGAGTCATGTACGCTATACAACAAGAATTATAGAGATAATCAACATAATAGAAACTGTCAGAGAATGTACTCGCCTGTGATCCTTAGCTGGCAATACTACTGTCCGGGTTCCCAGGTATCGTCTGAATGATCCAACAGTCCTATAGATGTATCATAAATATAATACTGTATCAGACATTACTCTAGCACATATTCAACATAATGATCTCAATGGGCTACGCTAGGGGTCACATGCCGATGTACCTACGTGGTATCCGTGGTCACTTCCAAGTCCTCCACATAAAGTGATCTAACATATACATAATTTCTATGGGTTATAATTATAGTAGATATATGTATATACATTTGCGTTAAATAGAATTTATGCCTTGTATCTATATTAAACAGGTATTAGGGAGATATATATATACTATATATATATACCTGAAATATATTTAATCCTATTTTTTTATACATGTACTCTGTATATATATATATATATATATATATATATATATATATATATATATATATATATATATATATATATATATATATATATATATACTAACTTGGGTTGCATACATTAGGGTTATATACATATCAATGTACACGTAATAACCATATACGTATACCAATACTAATACTAATACGTACTTACGTACGCACCAAGTTATGTATCTATATGCCAGTATTCAACATAACAAGTGCGAAGGTCTCCAAGGGAATTATATGCATGCGCACACGTATAAGCAAGAAGGAACTCGAACCTGCGTGCGAAATTGAGACGTGCGTGTCGCGGCATCGTCGAGTCGAAGGTTGCTCCGGTCAGGTTCAGCGAGGTCAGCGGCATGCGGCGTTGTCGGGCGGCTCTGTCGACGGGGTCCGACGCTCAGTCGGGGCGGGTACAGCGCTCGGCAGCGGGTACAGCGCTCGGCAGCGGGTACAGCGCTCGACGGTGTAGCGCTCGGGGGTGCAGCGCTCGGGGTGCAGCGCTCGGGGGTCCGGCGCTCAGCGGTGCAGCGGGTTCGGCTCTGTGCAGCGTCGTCCGGCGCTCAGGAACAGCGGGTTCGGCTCTGTACAGTGTTGTCCGGCGCTTAGGAACAGCGGGTTCGGCTCTCTATCGATGGGAAGATGAGTCGTGGAAGGGGAAGAGTCGATGAAGTTCGGCTAGGTCCGGCGGGAGCATGGGGAAGGGAATGTCGGCTGTAGCTAGGTTAGCTGGGAAAGAAATAAAAGGGAAGGGAATAATATATATATATATATATATATATATATATATATATATAGACTCGGGTTGACCTAATTATATTGTCTTGGTCCACTCTAGGTAAAGGCCTTGGCTTGTTTTGGAGATAGTCCAATGGGTTAGGTTTCGAATGGGTTTAATGAAATTGTGAGAATTTTATGGGTCTAAGGTTTGGAGGCCATGGTTTAAAAGAGATTGATGTTGCACTCCCACAGTCCCAAAATTATGGAAAAATATACATGAAAGGGAAATGGATTTATTCGCATGTCGCGTCCAAATTATCGAAGCAGCGATAAATTACAACAATCAATAATCATCCTTAATTATTTAATTACAATTAATATCATGCAAATTATTTACACATTAATTACGGAAAGACGAAAATACCCTTAATCCAAAAAGTGGGGGTGACACATAGCTCACCCCATATCTCACGTCGGGTACGTCCTGACCATTATATGCCTCATAGTTGTTACATATGATTAGCCTGACCACTATTTGCATCATAGCTAACCAAATGGTTGGCCTGACCTTACATGAATCATAGCTAATCATATATAACCAACCTGATCTTGTCCCAAGCTGATCACATGATAGACTGATACTTTAAACACTTAGAATAGTTACAGTTCTCTATTTTAGATCATATACTACATCACCCGTATATGATATTGTATCTCGTTCTCTTCGTTTCATATATGCACTGGCTGTTTTATATTGTTTATATTGCCTGTCTCTTTACATTGCCTATCTCTTTATTTTTCTATTGTATTTATTCACTGTCTTCTCTCAGTATATAGCATTACATGTTTATTGTTTTATAGTCCTTATCAATTAAATGAAAATGTTATTTGAGATGTACTTTGCTCCTTCCTGACTGGAAAATATTTTCCAGACTATTCCTTAGAGGACTGGTGTTCGACATTTATGGACCACAGGGCGAGTAGCTGCAGATTTGGACTTGGTAGATTAGTTATGATTCCGGGAGGTTTAGCCGGAATCACTAGTTATCTAGTTAGTTCTCTTAGCAGATTATTTTTGGTACCGGATTTGTCTCCGGCATACTCTTTGAGACTTGGATTATATTATTGAGTTAGACTATTTCTATTTTAGACTTGTGTTGCATCTTACTTATTTCTTCGAGATCTTATCGTGCTGTAGTTATGATTGAGTATGTTGTTCATATTATATTATGGTATCCGTGTCTCCTCATGGAGTCGGATGCTCGTGTGAGATTGTTTAGATAGCATCAAGACCTAGACAGCGTTCTACCGTCGATGCTGCGGCGTAGGCTGGACGTACCCACGTACTCGTGCCCCAATTCTGGATGCGGGTCATGACATTTAATCTAATATACAAGTATATATACATAAGTACATATAGAAATATAGGCAATAAACCAAACATGTGGAGTGCACCGCACCCCTATCATACTAACTCTATAATACGCTTGCGACACGGCTCTACCACACAACCAAACGTATCCCAAAGAACACAAGCAAGTCTAATATACTAAATATGAATAATACCTATAATAATTAGATCAACTACATATCTGTGTCAAGAATTGATATGTACAAATTCCCTTGTCGGAGGAAAATCTCTAAAATTAACCCGTATCGCCAAATTGACGAGGTACGGCCTACACGTACCCAATTGTGGACACGACACTAGTCACAAACAAACATACATATATCAATTTGATCTATTAGACCGATTGACAAATACAAAATATGTTAATCTTGAAATGTTCCCAAAATTGATACCAAAATGCATATAACTTCTACCATAGGTCTCCTATGTACCTAAAACCAATTCCTATGGGTAGCTTATGCATGTGGGATAGTTTCTCATGGTTAAATATCAGATTTAGAGTCTATTAGAAGAAGAAAAATTGAAATATATCTTTTAGGAGATGGATTCCCAATGAAAATCTCCAAATATAGAAATGTGGCTCATCCTTGTAGATTATGGCCTCCTCCTTGTAGATCTTTGCTTTTTTCTTGTAGATCCTTGTTGTAGTAGCCTCAAATGAAGAATACGGAAGAAATTTGGGTAGAAATTAGTGAGGGAATGGTGAGAGAATGAAGAAATTGGAAAGGGAAAAAAATCTAGCTCTACATAAAATAAAAATTATGAAGTAAATGATTTTCTCTCTCCTCCTTGCATGTGGTCGACCATATACCCCTCTCCATGTTAGTTAG
This sequence comes from Iris macrosiphon, assembly GCA_036927795.1. Lineage (NCBI taxonomy): Eukaryota > Viridiplantae > Streptophyta > Magnoliopsida > Asparagales > Iridaceae > Iris > Iris macrosiphon. Next base: position 46,735 of record JAYESA010000399.1, on the reverse strand, counting down.
TGATATCACGTGATAGCCTGGCCTGCTCATGGTTATAATTGTACCCTATTAAGGAGGCAAAAATAGGACCCTCTAGCATCCATGCGGCCCAACATATGCGCGCCCAAGGATGACTATATATATCCGGGTGGCCTATCCACACGAGAAGAGAGAAAAGGTTCACCCAATACAGAGAGAGAGCATACAGAGACGAGCAAAGAGAGAACATAAGCTTCCTCACTCTGTATCGGATCATCAACGGAGTAAAGGAGCCGTCACAACACTCCTTGTCCATAATCACACCCCAGATCAAATATTTTACTTAGATAATTATGTTTAGGATTATTTGTACTCTTTTCATTCCTTAAATAAAAATTTTGCAAGAACATATTTAATGGCGAACATAGAGCAACAATGTGCGGAGTCCCTGTTTGTAATAGAGCATCAGAAATAGGCTTAGCTGTTGTTGTTGGTGGTGTTCCAGCCTGTGAGAAGGGAGAGTAACTGGTATGATAAAGGAGTAACCAGCAGCAACAACTACTTTAGCAGTGTAGCAGTGTTAGGAACTACAATAGTAGCAGTGCACTAGATGCACTGCTAGTAGGCAGCATTGTCAACTATCCTTGCTGTTGTATTGGAGGCAAGAGGGAAGTAGTAAATTTGCCATAGCTGCTACTGTGATTGGTGTTGTTGTTGTTGTTTGTGGTTGTTATTGGTGTTGGTGTTGGTGTTGGTATTGGAGTTGATTGTTGGTACAAGGGTTAGTATATATATGATATCAGTTAGTTGGTTAGTAGTGATACCATTTAGTTAGTATAGTTGTGATAGAAGTTATTAGTAATTTAAATTACTTAAGTATTAAAGTTAAGATACAAGTAAGTATATATGTGTATATATATATATATATATATATATATATATATATATATATATATATATATATCTTTGGTTTTCTCCTATTGTTTATGTCCACTACGGTGGTCTTTTGTCTTTTTTGTTGGAGCCTTTTGGTTCCATGGCTTCTTTTGCTGGACTTCTTGGTCCAGGTTTTGCTGTATAGCCCCTGGTTTTTGCTGTCGTTGTTGCAGTTATATATATATATATATATATATATATATATATATATATATATATATATATATATATATATATATATATGATATCAGTTATACATGTTAGTTAGTGATATCAATTATGTATGTTAAGTTGGTAATAGATACATGTTAGTTAGTATATGTTAGTGTTGGTTAGTATGGGTTGATACAAGGTTTAGTATTACCTTGAGATGGAACCAAGGTAACATTGGGTATGAGGTATCATTGGTATTTGGTATTGGATACCAAGAGGGTAGTTAGATATTGATATCAAGGATGGCTCAAAGCCAAGGTAACCAATATTAAGTTAGTATATTAGCTAATGACTAACTAGTGTTACTTAAGTATAAGTGTTATTTATTGATACTTAATAGATAGCATACTCTAGTATCTTATAATAGCTAGTATAGCCAAGATAAGCAAGGTTTGGACCCAATAACTTGGATATAAGCTAGTACAGCCTAGAAATAACTAGTTTGACCAAGTTTGACTACTTTTGACTTAGAGTTGACCTAGTTTGACTATTTTGAACGAGCACTGACCTAGAAATTATATTAGTGCATTTAATTCATTTATCACCTTCTTTATACCAAATAACATGATATTTCATATATAGGTCAGTGTGACACTAGTCCAGACACAGATTGGTATTGTCAGCTCAGGACCTCAGGCGAATACAATCTCTGAAAGTTTTTCGTTTATGATATCTTCTATATTTCTTGTAATTAGTATAGATGACACGTGGTTACACGGATTAGTATTTTTCAGATCCCATCATGAGATATTATTTCTGGTAGTTCCTGGCGTATCCTGTACATGCCCTGCTCTTGTACTTATATAGACACGATTCCTGGAAGACTTGCTTCCTTCTTGGAGAATCTCGTATCATAACGTGGCATGGTTGGATCCACTATACCAGTCGGGATTTAGAGAGTGTTAGTTAGATATGTGATCATATCCACCCTGTACAAGTATTCATGTACAAGTATCATGTTAGTGTTAATCATACACTTCATGTATGATTAGTCAGGCCATGATTCATGTATAAGTTCTCAAGCCAATCACATGTCGAAGGTAGCACTCACTCACTTAGTTAGTTATATTTCCTGACTCTTGTATATGATGCTCATCACTCTTGTACTATTTGCAGCATTTCTATATTTTGTATATTTTTTGTCCATGCTCTATTTATCTTGTATATTCTCTCTATTTACTTTTAAATAGTCTTTATTATTTATTTGGAACAGTTGTTAGAGTTGTGCTTCGCTCCAATCCCGACTGGATATATTTTTCAGATAATTTAGATGATTCGTATCTTACACACTATGAACCTTAGAATGTAGTGGGATTAGAGTTAGAGATGGTAGTTCAGGAGGAGTCGATACCAGGGGATGATCAGCAAGTTGTAGATATTTAGACTCTTGTATTGGTTATGTCTCAGTTTAGATATTTTGACATATTTTATGTTTGTGACTTTTGTGCTAGTCTTTTAGAGTTGGTTATGAGTTGTATGGAACTTGCGATTATATTTCTTCCATTCCATATCGTACTACATCTTCCTCTAGTTTTAATATGATTGAGTATTGATTATTATTGTGTCCTCTATTTGGAGTTGGGATATCTTAACAGGTACATATATATTGTGTAAAATATTTAGATAGTATTGTTGACCTAGACATCGTTTTACCGCCGATGCTGCGACGTAGGCTGGACATACCCACATTATCATACCATTACACCGGGTGTGGGTCGTGACATATTTTTATGGTGGCCTATGCAGGTCCTTCTAATAGTAGTAATCAGACTTAGTGTATTACTACAAGCCTGCTATAGGATATAGGATGAGAGTATACTCAATCACAACTAGAAATATTTTTAATCTATTAAATTATTTATCCATTCTGAATAAATTGCTTTCTTTGAAATATTACTGTCTTTCTGTGATGCTATCGTATCTTACGCAATATTGATCCCTTTATTTAAAATATGTCTTCAGGATAACGTCGAAGACCCGATCCCAGCGCTCTGCCACAGTTTTATCGTGGTCGGCTACATCACCCTCTCTGAGGAGGGCAGTTACTTCTCTATCTTCTCCAACTCATAGAGTTGCCTCACCGGTTCAGGTGGAGATATTAGCAGCTTTTGGGGGTGCTCTACCACAAATTTTGAGGGTTGTTCCAGTAGTCACGGAGGACCTTCCACCCCCACCATCCATGCCAACAAGCGGGACACAAATATTTGCCATATTTCAGGAGATGATGGAATCACGACAGAGGAAGACAGATGTTCTATGTCAGGGCATCGAGAGTGCTCACCAGTTGGTACTAGCAGTTTTAGAGATGGTAGCACTTGTTCAGCCGCAGATCGGACCACCTCATCTTGCCCCATACAAGCTGAGGCTAGGTACCATTACTGATTTTCAGAGGATGGGGCCCAAGAATTTTAAGGGCACAGAGGGGATCTTGTACATCAAAGATTAGATCTAGGACGTAAAGAGGACCCAGAGACTAGCACAGATTCTGGAGAAGAATATACAGGTGGAGGCAGCGGGCAGCCAGATGTTTGATACCCTGAGATGGTTCTATATAGACCAGAGGATCGCGGTGCCAGGATTTACTTAGGGAGATTTTAAAGATCTTTTCAAGGAAAATTTCTTTCCGGACGTGGCTCTGAGTGCCCTAGAGAGCCAGTCCCAGGACCTCGTCCGGAGGAGCATGACGGTGGACGAGTACGCCGCAGAGTTCTGTAGATTGGACAGATTTATGAAGGTGCAGAACCCCCTTGCGAGAGCGAGAAAGTTCAAAAAGGGATTGATTTGAGAGGTTAAATCTCTTACCATGTGTCATCGTACTGCACCATTCGAGGATATGCTGATGGATGCTCAGAGGGCGGAGAATGACTTGGAGATCAAGTCTAAGAGGGGGAGAGACGTATTCGGAGGAGCTAGCAGCAGTGTGGGTCCAACTAAGCGACCCTATTTCTAGCAGCAGAGGACTTTCCAACAGTTGTAGGTTCTAGTTCAGCAGGTGCCACTGCAGCAGCAGCAGAGACGGGTTCATCAGACTTCCACTTGTCACTTTTGTAAGAAGACATGCCATATCTGGGAGGTATGTAGGGTAAGGTTGGGAGAGTTCTTGTATTATGGCACATAGGGATATCAGATAGGGGATTATCCCGTATCTCCTCGTCGTGTAGCTAGGAGAGCAGTCTCAGTTCAGATAGCAACAGTGAGGCCACCTACGGGTCAGTAGAGAGGACCTCCATTACAGACACAATAGTGGAGGTTCGTACGACACCAACAACAAAGAGGTTCACAGCAGGGGTGAGCATTCGCTATCACGGTCGAGAAGACCGTGCTAGTAAAAGATGGTATATCTGGTTCAGTTCTTCTTGATTCTATTATAGATTATGCTTTATTTGATACTGGTGCTTCCTATTTTTTTGTATTTGTATCTTTTGCTCTTAAGCATTGTTTAGAGACTGAACCATGGGCTAGAACTTGCACGATCATGACTGGGAGTGGCATTTTCCTGGTTAGTAATATTTACAAGGATCGAAGAGTTATACTGGGAGGCCGGGAGTTGAGTGCATGTTGTCTCGTAATGCCACTTCCGAGCTACGATATAGTACTCGGGATAGATTGGTTGAGTAGGCACTATGCTAGTATAGATTATCTTGGATGCAGGATATTATTTAAACTGCCAGGAGAGCCAGAGTTTAAGATTTCCAGAGAAGTAGTGGAGCAGGGCGAGGATGCCATCTATGGCGCCATGGTGGAAGTGAAAGAGTTGCCACATCCGTTGATAGCAAAATATATGGATTTTTTCCCAAAGGAGTTGTCGGGTTTGCCGCCAGACCGAGATATTGAGTTCTCTATAGATTTGGTGCCAGGTACAAAGCCGATATCTCAGCACATCTATAGAGTCATCAATAGTGAACTGGTAGAGTTAAAAAAGCAGGTGGATGAGTTACATGATAAAGGCTTCATCAGGTTTAGTTTATCATCTTGGGGTGCTTCGGTATTGTTTGTAGCAAAAAAGGATGGGTCGGTACGCATGTATATCGACTACAGGGCTCTGAAGAACCTCAATATCAAGAACAAATATCCGTTGCCGAGGATAGATGATCTCTTCGATCAGTTGAGCTGAGCAAAAGTATTTTTAAAGATAAACTTGAGCTCAGGCTACCACCAGGTGAAAGTGAAGATGGAGGATATTCCAAAGACAACTTTTCGGACTCGGTATGGCTAGTTTGAGTTCATGGTAATGCCGTTTGGGTTGACCAATGCCCCGACGATATTCATGAATCTGATGAACAAGGTGTTCCACGATTACCTTGATAAGTTTATGGTGGTATTCGTTGATAATATTCTGGTGTATTTGAAGACCCCGGAGGATCATGAAGAGAACCTGAGGATAGTTCTGGAGACTCTCAGAAAGGAAAAGCTTTATGGAAAGCTTTCAAAGTGCAGGTTCTTCCTTGACAAGGTTGAATTTCTTGGACATGTGGTGACAGGAGATAGAATCTCAGTAGACCGAAGAAGATTTCAGAAGTGGAGTCGTGGGCTACTCCGAGTTCAGTGGAAGAGATCAGGAGCTTTCTGGGACTAGGAGGTTATTACAAGATATTTTTACAGGACTTCTCCAAGACTATAGAGCCGATGACTAGGTTGACCAGAAATGATATAGATTTTGTCTGGATGGAGCATTGTCAGGCCACTTTTGATGAGATGAAGAGGAGATTGAAGACAGCTCCAGTAATGACGTTGCCATCATGATCAGGTGGATTTACTATTTAGAGTGATACTTTGGGGAAGCGTTTGGGTTGTGTCTTACAGCAGAACGGAAAGGTGATTGCCTATGCTTTCAGGCAACTACATCCTTATGAGAAGAACTATCCTACCCATGATTTGGATTTGGCAGCAATCATTTTTGCTATAAAGCTATAAAAATACTATTTGTACGGAAAGCGTGTGGAGATCTTTACAGACCAAAAGAGCTTAAAGTACGTATTTACACATAAATAGCTGAACATAAGGCAACTGCGGTGGTTTGAGTTGATGAAGGACTTTGACATCTTATTGCAGTACCATCCAGGGAAGGCCAACATAGTCGCTGATGCCTTAAGCTGGTATCCATTGGCTATGTACTTGACTACGGACAGATATTTTTGGCTGATCTTGAGAGCTTGGGTATTAAGGTACTGGTACCTGGTACAGAGATATAGATATGGGGATTGCAGATACAATTAAAGCTGATAGACATGATTTGAGCTACGCAGTAAGATAATGAGTCTCTAAGGAGCATTAGAGCACAGGTTCGGATAGGATTATCAGAGGACTTCACTATTGCTGATAATGGATCATTACAACACGATACCAGACTATGTGTGGCGAGTGGGGAGTTGCACGAGGAGGTTCTCCAGGAGGTGCATCGATCTCAGTACTCTATACATCCATGTGCCAACAAGATGTATAGAGATCTGAAGGAGCATGTGTGGTGGTAGGATATGAAGCGGGAGGTGGCACACTTCATATCCAGGTGTTAGTGTACCAGCAAGTAAAGACAGAGAGGCAGAGGCCAGATGGGTTACTTCATCCTTTATCTATTCAGAGTAGAAATAGGAGCATGTTACCATGGATTTTGTTTCGGGACTTCCGCGT
>JAYESA010000399.1:0-37500 GCA_036927795.1 Iris macrosiphon | reverse complement strand
GTATATATGAGTTATATATAATACTTACTATTTTTAGCTAGTATAGCTAATTATCTAAGGTATTGACTTAGAAACTCAACCAAGACCTAGTATAGCTAGTATTAGCTAGTTCATGATTATTTGAGATCTATTAACTTGGCATGGACCTAGTATGACCTAGAAATAGCATAGAAATTTATATTAGTGCATTTTAACTCATTTATCATCCATTACACCTAAATGACATTGATATTATATATATAGGACTTTGTGACACCAGCTTGGGCATCGAGAGACACACCTAGCTCAAGATCTCAGGCGAGTACATTTCTTTGTTAGTTTTTATTTCATAAAGTGTATATATCTCATGTTCTAGAACTGTATACTTGATTCTGACACAGTGGTTTCATGGACTGGTACTACATGGATCATGTCAAGAGATGTTATCCCTTACCGTATTCAGCTGGTACTCCTTCACATATATTTCATCATGTGTATCGGATATTGATTTAGTGTACTTCATGTTCACATACTGCTCGTGTTCAATGACTCATATTCATGTACACATACTGCTCATGTTTAGTTTGCCCATATTCGTATTCGTAACGTGTCATGATTGGATCTATTGGTTTTGGTCGTGGATGGGGGGTTAAGAGTTGATTATGTGATCAAGCCCCGGTATATTTGTGTACATGTCGATTACATACCACACGTGTAATCGAGTTACCATATTGTATTCGTGTTCAACCTAAGCCGATTATATAATAAACTTGTATTCCATGGCACATTAGTTAGATTTTAGTTATTTTCATTATATTGCAGATCTTATATTGCATGTTATTTATTCCAGTACATTACATATTCACTCTAATTTATTTTATTCTTTTGTTTAATTATCTTATATTCTTTTCTATTATCTGTTATATATGATCAATTATGTATTTGAAACTACTTTCAGAAGTATGTACTTTGCTCCAATCCTGGCTGGATATATTTTTTAGATGATTGGTTCGTAGACCAGTGTCCTACGTACTACGGACCACAGGAGGGCATACCATTAGAGGATACTCCTGTAGACCAGGAGGACTTGGTACCTGATCCTGAGGAGGTTTTGATTACTTTGGTGGGCTTGTATTAGACTTTTATTGAGACTTATGGAAAGTATATTTTACTTCATATTTGTGATTTTATTGTGATTCTTTTCCTTTATTATTCCATTCGTGCTCTATCCTCATTAGTTTGTATTATGATTAAGTACAGTTATATCTATCAGATACAATATTGTTCCTTCGTTTGGAGTTGAGATGATTGATAGGTACCATATATAAATATATATATATATATATATATATATATTATTGAGATGTTTAGTTAGTAGAGTTGACCAAGACAGCATTCTACCATCGATGTTGCGGCATAGGCTGGACGTACCCATGTACTCGTGCCCGAATATCCGGATGTGGGTCGTGACACATTTTTAGTGGATGCCCATACAGGTCTTAGAGTCGCAAGTAGAGCGATGTCGTAGTAGCGCTCACCTAGAGTTCTACTACTAGCCTACTTTAGGATATAGGATTTAGGCTGAGAGTATACTCAATCACAACTAGAAAACACTTCCAATATCAGTTTTATAATTCTTATCTATTGAATGTTTGCTTTAATTCGAATAAATCTATCCTTCTTTGATGATATCGTATCTTACTCGATATTGATTCCTTTGTTTCAATCTATCCTCAGGATGCCACCGAAGACGCGTTCCCAGCGCTCAGGCATAATGTCAGCGAGGTCGGTAACTTTGTCGCATATGAAGGCAGCACCAGCAGACGTTGTTCCAGTAGCCATATTCTAGAGGTCAGCTTCACCGATCCAGGTAGACATTTTTGCAGTAGCTTTATGAGGTGCACCACCTCCAGTACAGAGGGCAGCGCTGACAGTTTTAGGGGATCTTTTACCCACACCATCCATCGTCGATCAGACGAAGATGTTTGCATTATTTCCGCAGATGATGGAGGCTCAGCAGCGCTAATTAGAGGTTATAAGGCAAGGCATTGAGAATGCTCACCAGATTGCGCTCGCAGCAGTCGAGAGTGTCGTATTAGTCCAGCCACATCCGGTACTACCTCAGTTTAACCCACAACAGTCGAGGCCGGGGACTATCATAGATTTCTAAAACATGGGGCTGAAGGACTTTAAGGGCACCGAAGGGATCATATATGCTGATAATTGGATAGAATATATTGAGTGGAACATGCAGCTGGCACAGATTCCAGAGAGGTTGTAGTTAGAGGCCGCATAGAGCATGATGTTCGATATTGCATTGACTTGGTTCAGGACGGACCCCAGGATCTCAGCACCAGGACTTACATGGGAAGCTTTCAAAGAGCTCTTCAGGAAAAAAAATTAGATGTATCTCTGACATCGTTAGCAAGCCAGTTTTAGTACTTCGTTTAGGAAGGTATGATGGTTGATGAGTATACAGTAGAGTATTACAGATTAGGCCTTTTTATGGAGGGACAGAACCCTAGAGGAAGAGCCAGGAAGTTCAGGAAGGGCCTAAACATGGAGATTAAATCACATACGTATAAAGATCCTACCGCTACTTTCGAAGAGATTCTGAGACAGGCACAGCGGGCAGAGGATGATCTAGAGCTTGGATCTAAGAAGCTGAGGGACATAGGAGGATCCAGTACCAATACGGGTCCAATAAAGTGGCCTCATTTTCAATAGCAGCACCAAAGGAATTTTTAACAACCGAGGCAGCAGTATCATGGACCAATTAGAGTGCCAGTATAGCAGATGCACCAGATCCAGAGGGCAGCTATTCCTTGTACATTCTATAAGAAGCAAGGATATGGATGGGATGCATGTAGGATGAGAATGGGCTAGTGCTTATTCTGTGGATCAGGATACCATCAGTTGAGTGCTTGTCCTAAAGCTCCAGCTCGTCCAGGTCAGGACGGAACTCAAGCACAGAGAGCACCAACAAGACCACCAGTGGGACAGTAGAGAGAACCTCCTCTACCACCATAATAGCAGCAGTTCGCTCAGCACCACCAGCAGCAGAGAGTTGCCCAACGACAGGGGCGAGCTTTTGCCTTGACCGTCGAGGAGGAGGAGCCAGTCGGTGATGTTATCTCAGGTTCAGTTTATCTTGATTCTTTTCAAGCTCATGATTTATTTTTGTCGGTTCTTCACTTAGTTTTATTTCTGTATCCTTTGCTTTGAAGCATAATCTAGAGATTGAACCGTTGGTGAGGACTTGCAAGATCATGATCGGGGTGGCATTATCCTGCTCAGTGATATTTGCAAGGACCAAAGAGTTTCTTTGGGGGTCTGAAGGGTGAGCGTATGTCTACTTGTAATGCCACTTCTGAGCTATAATATAGTCTCAGGATGGATTGGTTGAGTAGGCATCATGCTAGTATCGATTATCGATGAGGCAGAGTTTTATTTCAGGCACCACGAGAGCCAGAGTTTGAGTTCGTCAGAGGAGCAGTAGAGCAGAGGGAAGGAGACTTTTGTGGAGCTTTCGTAAAAGGGCAGGAGTTGCCACATCCATTGATTGCAGAGTATATGGATGTCTTTCCAGAGAAGTTGACGGGGTTGCCACCAGACAGAGATATGGAGTTCTCTATAGACTTGGTGCCAAGCGCAGAGCCAATATCATAGCATGTTTATAGAGTAAACAATAGTGAACTGGCAGAGTTGAAGAAGCAGGTGGATGAGTTGCAGGACAAGGGCTTCATCCGCTCTAGTTCATCACCGTGGGGGGCTCCAATATTATTTGTACCAAAGAATGATGGGTCGGTATGCATGTGTATTGGCTATAGGGCTCTAAATAACCTCACTATCAAGAATAAATACTCATTGTCATAAATTAACGATCTCTTCGATCTGCTGAGCAGGGCGAAGGTATTTTCAAAGATAGACTTGAGATCGGGGTACCACCAGGTAAAAGTAAAGAAGGAAGACATTCCGAAGACAGCATTCAGGAATTCGTATGGACAGTTTGAGTTCTTGGTGATGCCGTTTGGGTTGACCAATGGCCCGGTGGTATTCATGAACCTGATGAATAAGGTGTTTCATTAGTACTTGGATCAGTTTATGGTAGAATTTATTGATAATATACTGATATATTCGAAGACCCCGGAGGAGCATAAGAAGCACCCGAGGATAGTTCTGGAAACCCTCGAGAAAGAGAAGCTATATAGCAAGCTTTCAAAGTGTGAGTTCTTCTTTGATAAGGTTGAATTCCTCGGGCATGTGATTACAGAAGACGGAATCTCAGTATACCCGAAGAAGATTTTAGCAGTTGAGTTGTGGTCTACCCCGAGTTCAGTGGCGAAGATCAGGAGTTTTCTTGGACTCGCAGGATATTATTGAAGGTTTGTTCGAGATTTTTCAAAGATTGCAGAGCCAATGACTAGACTAAGCAGGAAGGACATGGAGTTCATCTGTATTGAGGATTGTCAGTTTGCTTTTGAGCAGCTAAAGAAGAGGTTGACTACAACTCCAATATTGACATTGCCATCAGGGACAGAAGGATTTTCTATATATATTGATGCATCGGGTAAGGGTTTGGGTTGTGTGTTGTAGCAGAACGGAAAGGTGATTGCCTATGCTTCCAGGCAATTATGCATGCATGAGAAGAATTATCCTACCCATGACTTGGAGTTGGCAGCAGTTATTTTTGCTCTTAAACTGTGGAAGCACTACTTGTATGGAGAGCGAGTAGAGATCTTTACAGACCATAAGAACTTGAAGTATGTATTTACACAAAAGGAGCTCAACCTGAGGCAGAGGCAATGGTTGGAGTTGATGAAGGATTTCGATATTGCTTTGCAGTACCATCAAGGAAAGGCCAACGTAGTCACGGATGCCTTGAGCAGGTATCCAGTAGCTATGTATTTGATGAGGGACAAAAATTTATTGGCCAATCTTGATAGCTTGGGCATTGAGGTATTAATTCCTGGAGTTGCAACATAGATGTGGGGACTCCAGGTATAGTCAGAGTTGATGGACCAGATCAGATCCGTACAGTTCGATGATAAGTCTTTGAGGAGCATCAGAGCAGAGGTCCGGATAGGATTGATAGAGGACTACAGTATTACATATGATGGATCATTATGGTACAACACCAGGTTGTATGTACCGAATGAAGTATTGCGCGAGAAGATTCTTCAGGAGGTGCATCGATCTCAATACTCTATGCATCCAGGTACCAACAAGATGTATAGGGACATAAGAGAGCATGTTTGGTGGTATGGTATAAAGCGGGAGATGGCTAGCTTCGTATCTAGATGCTTGGTATGCTAGAAGGTAAAGGCGAAGAGACAGAGGCTAGGTGGATTGCTTCAGCCTTTACCCATTCCAGAGTGAAAGTAGGAGCATGTGATGATGGACATTATAAGATTCTTCTTAGGTCTGCCAGCTTTATGCCCAAGAAGTGTTACTCCAATTTGACCTCTTATCGGTTCACTTTGAGGAGTATAGGGGACTGAAATCGGTTCCATACATGGCATGTATACAGCTTTAACATATGATCGACTTGGGAACTTGATACAAGATTAATGGCCTGGCTAATCATACGTGCGGTGTATGATTAACACTATTCAATGAACAAGACTTGATAAAAAAGGGTATGATCACATATCTATACTATATACTCCCCATCCCCGACTGATATAGTGGATCCAACCATGGTATGTTATGACATGAGTTTCCACAAGAAGGGTGCTACTCTCCTCATGAGCCAATATATGTACATGTACAAGAAGAACAATGAAATAATGCTTGCACAAGATACACCATAAATACCAAGAAATAGTATCTCATGACGAGATCCGGATATACCAATCCGTGTAACCATCGTGCCAAGAAACAATATCTATACTAGATACAAAGAAGATAGAGGATATCATAAATAAGAAACTATCAGAGATTGTACTCGCCTGAAGTCTGGTAAACAGTATCACAGATGTCCGGTACGGTACCTCGAAGACCTAGATAGGGAATATAACATTAATACAAGGTTTTGGGATAAAAATAAATTAAACTAGTCAACATCTAGGTCAAAGAGCCATTTCTAAGTCAAAATAGTCAACCTTGGTCAACTCTAGGTAAAACTGGTCAAACTTGGTCAAACTATCTATTTATAGGTTGTATGAGTCTAACTCTAAGATATTGGGTCCATACGCTATGCAACTATGCCATACTAGCAAAACTAGGATACTAAAAAATCACTTAGACACCGTATCTCAAGATACGCAAACAATAGATATAGAAATATCATAATATGCATATTAGATCAATATTATATATACTAATCCTAATTATAAATGCTAAGTGGATACCTTGGCATTGAACCAACGCGGTATCGCACTACTACACACCCATCTCGATACATAACTCAAATATCTTGAGTATCAACCCGATACCCTGACATTTACCTTGGTATCTCAAAGTAATGCCAATCTTAATATATAGCTAACTACCCAACTCAAATATAACTAAAAACCAATATCTAATACAAATTCTACTAGCTATACTAACTACCAACAACTAATGTGTTTATATATATACAAATACACATACATACGTACATACATACATAACTAAAGATACACAAGCATATATACTACCTACATATATATTACTAACTAGTAGAGATACAAGTATCTATATCAAACTTACTAAACTATAAGTAACTAACCAACTAAACTAGGGACTTACCTACTGCCCCCTTACTGAAACTGCTGCTGATACATGTTGCTCATAGCTGCTGCTGCTGCTTGACGTTGCTGTGCTCACTGTATTGGAATGCTGCTGCTGCTGGATATTGATGTGCTCACTGCAATTTTATAGCAGTCGCTGCCACTGCCTCTGCATATGCTGCTGGTGTAACTGCTGCTGCTGCAACTGATGGTCGGGCACTTGCTACTGCTGCACACTACCAATGTAGTATATACTACCAGCTGTATTGCCTAAAGCTGCAGCTGCAGAGCTCAAGCTACTGCCTGCTACTGCATTTGTTGTTGCTGTACACTGCTGTTTGTGGTATTAAACGAAAGAATGAAAGTGTATTTCAATGACGGGGTTTATACGAAACCCGTGCCCTTTGGTTTACAAACAAACTTGTACAATTTAATCCTATGCGAGGATGTGGGAGTACAATTTATTTAATCTGGGTATAAATTACTATAGGTGTCTGATCTGCGGTCGATCACTTTAGCCCTTGGACCACACGATGTTGAAGAAGTGCCGTGGAAGACAGGTAGCAGCTTCGAAAATTGCAAAGGAGAGTGGATGCACGATGCCAAAGTCATCGATTCCTACTCTTTGCCTGAGCTCCGGACTCTCTCTCTCTCTCTCTCTCTCTCTCTCTCTTGACCTCCGGTTCGATCTTTCTGGGAAGTTCGACCTTGTTCGATCCTTCTTTCAAAGTTTCGACCTTGTTCGATCTTCAAGTTTGAAGTTTTTTGACCTTTTTCCCCATTGATAGGGGTCTCTATTTATAGAGTTTTGGTGACAGTGACCACTCCGTCGGTGTAAAAACCGAGGAGTGGAAAGTATAGCACCTTTTTACACAACGGTTAAAATAACCAATGCCTGTGTATAGATGACCTTTTGAGTGAGCATGTGACGCGTGTCCAACTAAGGGGACAAAACGCGTATATCTGCTGCGAAGATCACGGCGTAGAAGCCACGTAGGTAGGTATCCCTTGTGTAGAAGAGGTTGGCGTAGAAGCCAAATGACTGTCACCCTGGCGTAGAAGCCAAATAGGCATAGAAGCCGAGTAGGCGTAGAAGCCGAATGGGCATAGGAGCCGAGTAAGCGTAGAAGCCGAATGGTCATAGAGACTGAGTGGGCGTTTGAAGCCGAATGGTCGTAGAGACTGAGTGGGCGTTTGAAGCCGAATGGGCGTAGAAGCCGAATGAGCACAGATCTTGAATGGGCGTAGAAGCCACTGCGTACCGTGCTAGAGTGCTGATGTGGACGTCTTAGCCGGAATTACGGCTTTTGAAGATATAATCAAATCTCTTGCAGAGATTTGCCACCATCTTGTGCATTAAATACGGAGGCATGTTTTGAAGGTCTGCAGCCCTTCTGTGCATCCGTCGCAGAGATGTGCCTTGAGAGAAACTGTCACCGCTCTGTGCAATTAGACGTAGCGACATGCCTCGAGCCCCATACGAAGTGCAGCTTTTGACGTGGCATGCGGTTTGTCTACTGCGGAGCGTAAAATAGCTCATGTTTGCCTGTGTAAAACAAGGCAGCGTATCCCCTTGTACGCGAAAGAGCAGTTTATGCTGAGGGGACGTCAGTAAACGACGGTTCGGTGATATTTTAACCAAATCCTCTGCATTAAATGCAGAGATCCGCATCATACTGTGGTACGCGTCCCAAAGGGTCCGTCCTCATTTTCAGCCGTCGTCTGGGTAGCCGTGCAGCACTTTTTGTCAGGAGTCAGAGGTCAGGTTCACTGCGTGACTTGACAGGTTCATTTCGGGGAAGACAAAGCGTTCCTCGTACGCTTTAACGCTGCTTTGAGATCGGCTGAGTTTTACGCCATAGAGGCGATGAAGAACCCTGTTTACGCTGGAGCGGCCTAGACGTACTGCACTTACGCGGATGGTCCTTTGAGCTTGTACTTCACGTTGTATTTAGCGGAGAAAGCTCTGCTTGTACGCTTGATGGCTCTGAAGCCTCTGTTTACGCTGCTCTGCATCAGTATGCTGCGTAGCTCCTCCCAGCGTATTTTTCATGCTTCTACAAGACCCCCTTCAAAGCTTTTAAATTCCTCGGAATTTGAAATGCTTTGAATGAAGCATGAACGGCCCCTCATAACTCGAAACATTTTTGAATGGAGCGTTGAAACGGTCGATGCGGACTTTATGGCAGATTTATTGGGGACCGCTGTGATCTCTTTCGCCTATAAAAAGGCTGGGGAAGTTAACCTGTTCTCCCCACATTTCCATCACCATGCAGAGATGATCGCCGGAGTTCGTCGGGTCGACCTGAGGAAGAAGGAGATCATGTTCTTCCAGCATGTAGGGAGCCGAAAAAGACGGCGTCTTCGAGCAAGTGTCCACTGCAACGATGGATCATGGAAGGATATCTTAGCCTCCCTTGCTCGGGATAATCAGCAACTTTGTATGGTGGTTCTTCGGGAGAGACGAAGAATCGTATTTTACCATGCTGCTTGCAAGTGGCGCCTTCTCCAGTTACCTCTGGTGACGAGAGGCAGACAGACCGGCTAGAGTGGCGGTGGTCTGTAGGAAAGTAGAATTATCCTGCTTTCCTTCTGTTGGAGGATGGGTCATATGCCCAGTTTTGTATCCTCCTGCCACTGATCATCTTCTTGGAAGAAGAGGAAGACCACCAATACGAGAACCTGTTAGAACAGATTCCGAGGGCGGCCTTCAGACGACGGTGGGGAAATCCTTTTGTCGATGGAGTTTCCCTCAGATGTAATCACGAACACGAAGAAAAAAAACCCTTGTAGATTGGATTTCCCTCATATGTAATCATGACTTTAATCTTTTAATGAAATCGTCTTGCTTCTTCATATGATCATCTTGCCCTACGTTGCTGTGAAGTCTAAATATGTGTAGCTTCGACACGTCTGATTCTTACGCCAACTCTGATAAGAAGAGTATTAGGCTCGGTCCTTTACGCGTAGCGAACAGTCCATAGAACGCTGTTAAGCTTTATTTTGAACATTTAGAACTGTCCTGTTGCTAGGACTGAGGGACCGCGTAGAGCTCTGAACTGCTGCTTCTGATGAGCAGAAATTTTGTTCAGACTTCGTCTTCAAGAACGACCTCTCGAAACTCCCTTGGAACAGGGTCGAGGTTTTGTCTGTCAAACTGAGTTTGCCATCTTGATAGACGAGATGTTCAGACTAGAGTCTGGATGAACCTCCAATTTTGGACCCGAGAAGAGTAATTTCTTAATGTTTGAACTCTGTATGTTTCGGGTACTTTGGGGTCAAGAACGAGTATCTTCTGTGTGAACTCTTTGCAATTGACCGCTTTGGGGACTGTTCGGATATGCGAAAAGTCGTGGAGCGTGAAATCATCAGCCTGTAGCCTATGGGCGTAAAAAACCATCGAGCGTGAAACCGTAGACTTGTGGTTCCTGAGCGTGAAGTCGTAGGTTTGTTGCCTCTCGAGCATAAAAGCTACCGAGCACAAAGGCATCCGGGCGTAAAACTATAGACTTATTGATGTCGAACGTCAAGCCGTAGATTCGTAGCTGTCGAGCGTAGAAAGCTCCTTACCGTAGAACTGTAGATTTGTAGCTTCCGAAAAGAAAATTTCTCCGAGTGTGAAGTTACGGATATGTTGCTTTTGAGCGTGAACTAAGCACCATCGAGCGTGAGATCATCGATTTGGTATCTGCTGAGCGTAAAGTCGTAGGTTTGTTGCCTCTCGAGCATAAAAGTTACTGAGCAAAAAGGCATCCGGGCATAAAACCATAGACTGATAGCTTGCGAGCGTAAAATCGTAGATCTGTTGCTGTCGAGCGTAGAAAGCTCCTTTAGCGTAGGAACCGCTGAACTGCTTTGCGCGAAAAACTTTTCGAATTCGCTGACTGTCCACCTTCTCTGAATGATAGGCTGACGTAGTACGATACCGTATTTGTTGAGGACATCCCACTGGGGGATTTTTAATGGACCTATTATTTGTTGTGCACATTAAGTGCAAATAATAAGTTTGAAATAAACCCTATCAGAGGTAGTATGGACGTGATAGGTATTGTGGACTTAACACCACTGGCGTACTTATGGTTAAGTATGGGTGCTAAGTTGAGATGACAATCAATATCAGAGGTAATATAAACATGATAATCGATAGCCAATTTTAGGAAGGTTTGTTCAGAGGTAATATGAACATGACAAACTCCCTGGGTTGTGACTCTATCGGGGATAGAGGCATACATCTGCTCAAAGGTAATATGGACATGGCAGTTTTTGTGGACTCAACACCACTGGCGTCCTTAGAGTTAAGTACGGGTGCTAAGTTGAGATGACAATCGATATCAGAGGTAATATGACATAATAATCGATAGCCGGATCAGGGAGGTTTGTTCAGAGGTAATATGAACATGACAAACTCTCTGGGTTATGACTCTATCGGGGATAGAGGCACACATCTGCTCAGAGGTAATATGGACATGGCAGTTTTTATGGACTCAACACCACTGGCGTACTTAGAGTTAAGTACGGGTGCAAAGTTGAGATGACAATCGATATCAGAGGTAATATGAATATGATAATCGATAGCCGATTTTAGGAAGGTTTGTTTAGAGGTAATATGAATATGACAAACTCCCTGGGTTGTGACTCTATCGGGGATAGAGGCACACATCTGCTCAGAGGTAATATGGACATGGCAGTTTTTGTGGACTCAACACCACTGGCGTACTTAGAGTTAAGTACGGGTGCTAAATTGAGATGGCAATCGATATCAGAGGTAATATGAATATGATAATCGATAGCCAATTTTAGGAAGGTTTGTTCAAAGGTAATATGAACATGACAAACTCCCTGGGTTATGACTCTATCGGGGATAGAGGCATACATCTGCTCAGAGGTAATATGGACATGACAGTTTTTGTGGACTCAACACCACTGGCGTACTTAGAGTTAAGTACGGGTGCTAAGTTGAGATGACAATCGATATCAGAGGTAATATGAACATGATAATCGATAGCCGAATTTAGGAAGGTTTGTTCAGAGGTAAGATGAACATGACAAACTTCCTGGGTTGTGACTCTATCGGGGATAGAGGCATACATCTGCTCAGAGGTAATATGGACATGGCAGCTTTTGTGGACTCAACACCACTAGCATACTTAGAGTTAAGTACGGGTGCTAAGTTGAGATGACAATCGATATCAGAGGTAATATGAACATGATAATCGATAGCCGAATTTAGGAAGTTTTGTTCAGAGGTAATATGAACATGACAAACTCCCTGGGTTGTGACTCTATCGGGGATAGAGGCATACATCTGCTCAGAGGTAATATGGACATGACAGTTTTTGTGGACTCAATACCACTGGCGTACTTAGAGTTAAGTACGGGTGTTAAGTGTAGATGGCAACCTATATCAGAAGATAGTGGATAGCCGAAAGTTTATTCAGAGGTAATATGAACATGACAAACTTTTGATCGTGACCCCTTTGGAGATGGAGGTACACGTCTGCTCAGAGGTAATATGGACATGGCAGTTTTTGTGGACTCAACACCACTGGCGTACTTAGAGTTAAGTATGGGTGTTAAGTGTAGATGGCAACCTATATCAGAAGATAGTGGATAGCCAAAAGTTTATTCAGAGGTAATATGAACATGACAAACTTTTGATCGTGACTCCTTTGGAGATGGAGGTACACGTCTGCTCAGAGGTGATATGGACATGGCAGTTTTTGTAGACTCAGTACCACTGGCGTACGTAGAGTTAAGTACGGGTGTTAAATGTAGATGGCAACCTACATCAGAAGATAGTGGATAGCCGAAAGTTTATTCAGAGGTAATATGAACATGAAAAACTTTTGATCGTGGCTCCTTTGGAGATGGAGGTACACGTCTGCTCAGAGGTAATATGGACATGGCAGTTTTTATGGACTCAACACCAGTGGCGTACTTAGAGTTAAGTACGGGTGCTAAGTTGAGATGACAATCGATATCAGAGGTAATATGAACATGATAATCGATAGCCGAATTTAGGAAGGTTTTTTCAGAGGTAAGATGAACATGACAAACTCCCTGGGTTGTGACTCTATCGGGGATAGAGGCATACATCTGCTCAGAGGCAATATGGACATGGCTGCTTTTGTGGACTCAACACCACTGGCGTACTTAGAGTTAAGTACGGGTGCTAAGTTGAGATGACAATCGATATCAGAGGTAATATGAACATGATAATCGATAGCCGAATTTAGGAAGGTTTGTTCAGAGGTAATATGAATATGACAAACTCCCTGGGTTGTGACTCTATCGGGGATAGAGGCATACATCTGCTCAGAGGTAATATGGACATAGCAGTTTTTGTGGACTCAACACCACTGGCGTACTTAGAGTTAAGTACGGGTGTTAAATGTAGATGGCAACCTACATCAAAAGATAGTGGATAGCCAAAAGTTTATTCAGAGGTAATATGAACATGACAAACTTTTGATCGTGACTCCTTTGGAGATGGAGGTACACGTCTGCTCAGAGGTAATATGGACATGGCAGTTTTTGTGGACTCAAAACCACTGGCATACTTAGAGTTAAGTACGGGTGTTAAGTGTAGATGGCAACCTATATCAGAAGATAGTGGATAGCCGAAAGTTTATTCAGAGGTAATATAAATATGACAAACTTTTGATCGTGACTCCTTTGGAGATAGAGGTATACGTCTGCTCAGAGGTGATATGGACATGACAGTTTTTGTGGACTCAACACCACTGGCGTACGTAGAGTTAAGTACGGGTGTTAAGTGTAGATGGCAACCTACATCAGAAGATAGTGGATAGCCGAAAGTTTATTCAGAGGTAATATGAACATGACAAACTTTTGATCGTGACTCCTTTGGAGATGGAGGTACACGTCTGCTCAGAGGTAATATGGACATGGCAGTTTTTGTGGACTCAACACCACTGGCGTACTTAGAGTTAAGTACGGGTGCTAAGTTGAGATGACAATCGATATCAGAGGTAATATGAACATGATAATCGATAGCCGAATTTAGGAAGGTTTGTTCAGAGGTAATATGAACATGACAAACTTCCTAGGTTGTGACTCTATCGGGGATAGAGGCATACATCTGCTCAGAGGTAATATGGACATGGCAGCTTTTGTGGACTCAACACCACTGGCGTACTTAGAGTTAAGTACGGGTGCTAAGTTGAGATGACAATCGATATCAGAGGTAATATGAACATGATAATCGATAGCCGAATTTAGGAAGGTTTGTTCAGAGGTAATATGAATATGACAAACTCCCTGGGTTGTGACTCAATCGGAGATAGAGGTATACATCTGCTCAGAGGTAATATGGACATGGCAGCTTTTGTGGACTCAACACCACAGCGTACTTAGAGTTAAGTACGGGTGTTAAGTGTAGATGGCAACCTATATCAGACGATAGTAGATAGCCAAAAGTTTATTCAGAGGTAATATAAACATGACAAACTTTTGATCGTGACTCCTTGGGAGATGGAGGTACACGTCTGCTCAGAGGTAATATGGACATGGCAGTTTTTATGGACTCAACACCACTGGCATACTTAGAGTTAAGTACGGGTATTAAGTATAGATGGCAACCTATATCAGAAGATAGTGGATAGCCGAAAGTTTATTCAGAGGTAATATGAACATGACAAACTTTTGATCGTGACTCCTTTGGAGATGGAGGTACACGTCTGCTCAGAGGTGATATGGACATGGCAGTTTTTGTGGACTCAGCACCACTGGCGTACTTAGAGTTAAGTATGGGTGTTAAGTGTAGATGGCAACCTACATCAGAAGATAGTGGATAGCCGAAAGTTTATTCAGAGGTAATATAAACATGACAAACTTTTGATCGTGACTCCTTTGGAGATGGAGGTACACGTCTGCTCAGAGGTAATATGGACATAGCAGTTTTTGTGGACTCAACACCACTGGCGTACTTAGAGTTAAGTACGGGTGTTAAGTGTAGATGGCAACCTATATCAGAAGATAGTGGATAGCCGAAAGTTTATTCAGAGGTAATATGAACATGACAAAATTTTGATCATGACTCCTTTGGAGATGGAGGTACACGTCTGCTCAGAGGTGATATGGACATGGCAGTTTTTGTGGACTCAACACCACTGGCGTACTTAGAGTTAAGTACGGGTGTTAAGTGTAGATGGCAACCTATATCAGAAGATAGTGGATAGCCGAAAGTTTATTCAGAGGTAATATGAACATGACAAACTTTTGATCGTGACTCCTTTGGAGATGGAGGTACACGTCTGCTCAGAGGTGATATGGACATGGCAGTTTTTGTGGACTCAGCACCACTGACGTACTTAGAGTTAAGTATGGGTGTTAAGTGTAGCAGCTTCGAAGGTTGCAAAGGAGAGTGGATGCACGATGCCAAAGTCGTCGATCCCTACTCTTTGCCTGAGCTCCGGACTCTCTCTCTCTCTCTCTCTCTCTCTCTCTCTCTCTTTCTCTCTCTCTCTCCCTCTTGACCTCCGGTTCGATCTTTCTGGGAAGTTCGACCTTGTTCGATCCTTCTTTCAAAGTTTCGACCTTGTTTGATCTTCAAGTTTGAAGTTTTTCGATATTTTTCCCCATTGATAGGGGTCTCTATTTATAGAGTTTTGGTGATAGTGACCACTCCGTCGGTATAAAAACCGAGGAGTGGAAAGTACAGCACCCTTTTACACAACGGTTAAAATAACCAATGCCTGCGTATAGATGACCTTTTGAGTGAGCATGTGACGCTTGTCCAACTAAGGGGACAAAATACGTATATCTGCTGCGAAAATCACGACGTAGAAGCCACGTAGGTAGGTATCCCTTATGTAGAAGAGGTTGGCGTAGAAGCCAAATGACTGTCACCCTGGCGTAGAAGCCAAATAGGCATAGAAGCCGAGTAGGCGTAGAAACCGAATGGGCATAGGAGCCGAGTAGGCATAGAAGCCGAATGGTCGTAGAGACTGAGTGGGCGTTTGAAGCCGAATGGTCGTAGAGACTGAGTGGGCGTTTGAAGCCGAATGGGCGTAGAAGTCGAATGAGCACAGATCTTGAATGGGCGTAGAAGCCGCTGCGTACCGTGCCAGAGTGCTGATGTGGACGTCTTAGCCGGAATTACGGCTTTTGAAGATATAATCAAATCTCTTGCAGAGATTTGCCACCATCTTGTGCATTAAATGCGGAGGCGTATTTTGAAGGTCTATAGCCTTTCTGTGCATCCGTCGCAGAGACTTGCCTTGAGAGAAACTGTCACCGCTCTGTGCAATTAGACGTAAAGACGTGCCTCGAGCCCCGTACGAAGTGCAGCTTTTGACGTGGCAGGCGGTTTGTCTACTGCGGAGCGTAAAACAGCTCATGTTTGCCTGTGTAAAATAAGGCAGCATATCCCCTTGTACGCGAAAGAGCAGTTTATGCTGAGAGGACGTCAGTAAACGACGGTTCGGTGATATTTTAACCAAATCCTCTGCATTAAATGCAGAGATCTGCATCATACTGTGGTGCGCATCCCGAGGGGTCCATCCTCTTTTCCAGCCGTCGTCTGGGTAGCCGTGCAGCACTTTTTGTCAGGAGTCAGAGGTCAGGTTCACTGCGTGACTTGACAGGTTCATTTCAGGGAAGACGAAGCGTTCCTCGTACGCTTTAATGCTGCTTTGAGATCGGCTGAGTTTTACGCCATGGAGGCGATGAAGAACCCTGTTTACGCTGGAGCGGCCTGGACGTACTGTACTTACGCTGATGGTCCTTTGAGCTTGTACTTCACGTTGTGTTTAGCGGAGAAAGCTCTGCTTGTACGCTTGATGGCTCTGAAGGCCTCTGTTTACGCTGCTCTGCATCAGTATGCTGCGTAGCTCCTCCCAGCGTATTTTTTATGCTTCTACAACTGCTCCTCGACCTCTCTCAACACACAAACACACCACCATAAACACAAACACCTATATGCACAAACACACACATATATATATATATATATATATATATATATATATATATATATATATATATATATATATATATATATATATATACTCACCTATATATATCAACCTATATATATACACTCTCATCTCTATACATATATAGATATATATATACAAACACACATATACACATATAGATGTATTCCCTCATACATATATATTCAAACATACAATTATACATATAGATATATCCCCTCATACATATATATACATATATATTTAAACATACATATATATATATAGGTATATACACTTGTAAACACATAGACACATAGATATATATACATATCTTTATAATATAGTATAGATACATATATATATCATATCTAATATATTATACTATAGGTTATACACACGTCAAATGAATCTAGAAATAAAATAAAACAAACATGTGGAGTGCATCGCACCCGTAGCACACTAGATCTATGATACGCTTGCGATACGAGTCCACCACACAAGCAAACATACCTCGAAGGATACATGCAAGTCTAAAAGAGTATATATGAATAATACAAAAAGTAAAATATATATCTACGTGTCCGTGTCAAAATATGACATGCATTAAGTCCCGTGTCAGAGGAAAAACTTCCAAATCAACCCGTATCTACAAATTATTGGGATATGGCCTATACGTATCCAATTATGGACACGACACTAGCCACAAACAATCAAACATATATTAATTTGATCTAATTGACCAATTAACAAACACAATACATATCAATCTCGAAATTCTTTCAAAATTGACACAAAACATACCACAACTTTCTCTATAGGCTTCTTATGAACCTAATTCCAATTTTTATGGGTAGCCTTATCATATGGGGTGGTTCCTAATGGTTAAAACAAAGATTTAGAATCTAATTAAAAGAAAAAAACTGAATTATACCTATTAGGAGATGGATTTCCAATACAACCTCTAAAATTGATGAAATTAGCATTTAACTTGTAGATCCTTGCTCCTCTTTGTAGATCCTTACTTTCTCCTTGTAGATCCTTACTCAACTAGCCTCCAATGGTGATTTGGGAAGGAATTGGAAAGAAAATTTATAGGTATTTGATATGGGAATGAAGGAATATAGTTGAGGAAAATTATAGATCTAGATTTAAAATAAAAAGAAGAGAGAGAAACTTTTCCCCTCAATTTAAATAGGCCGGCCCCCCTTTGACCCCTCCCTTAAGCTACTATGCAATGACCAATATACGCCTTGGGGCCTCTCATGAAGAATTAATTAAGGAGGTAAGGTTCTAGTCTAATGGGTTTAATTTAATTAATCATCCTCCTAATAAATGGGCTTCTAATTGGGCTCAATTCTAACTAATAGTAAATATTGATCCAAGGATCTAATCTACACTAGTTAGGTCCACTAACATAAGTCCAAAACAATAAACCAATATCTAACAATAATTAAATAGTATAATAAATAATTATACAATATGTACAATATTTAATTAATTATCAAATGACTAAAATATTCTTTCGTAGAAAATATGGTAGTGGCAAAATATTATGGAGTCCAGCTGTACAAAATAAGAAGCTGGAAGAGTAACAAAAGTATATGACATTGATCAGCTGTAATCTGATTTAATACAATCATGTAAGAAAACTAAAGTCCAGATGAGCCGGCTAACAGGTACCAGTGGCTAAATGCCAAAAATAAGTAAATAATCAATGATAAGCAGGGAAGAAGAAAACCCACTCGCTATCCCCTGCGACCATATTTTTTGTGCGTGCCATGAGTTGGGGAAAAGTACGCTGGATCCTCAAGTGCTGAATCAAAACTTGGCCATGTAAAACCAGTGGGGTTAGACCCAAAATGGCAAGTACCACAAAGGAAGCATAAAATGGAGAAACAAAAACCCTAGAAAAACCTATAATAATACATAGGTTCGGTATCATAACTTAGGTCCATGGCATATCCTAGCCCTAAGGTTCAAACCTACAACCAAACAAGGACAAGGGTTGAACCATCACAGTATGATAGTCCACTTCCCTAGGCTACTAGCTGAATAATACAATCACAACCAAATCTATTTCTTCCTAAATTGGCCAATTATTTGTACGGCTTGCTATTTTGTGGAGTCTGAGGCTATCTCAGAAATAATACATATTAAGTATCCTCAAATCACACCAGTGCCGAACATGAGCTAATCGAACCAATATAATAAATAGGCACTTGCAGGATGCACCAGTCCCCCGTAGGGCCATTGTGCTAAAATACGGTATTAGCGGTTCTAGTGCTTCTATATTGAAATAGTGGCTCAACATAATAATAAGTCAGATACTGCACTCCACTAAGGCAGATGATATACAGTATCTGTGGTGGCCAGCCTACAGCGTACGAAGATATCAGCACGGATACAATATTCGAGTCCAATTACCAATTATACATTGGGTCACATGAATCAAAAAGATATTCAATCAAAATAATCAAGGCTATATGGGTCTCTAGGCTGCATGAGAAATCAGGCCGTATGACAATCCTGGTTGTATGAAAGGTTAATACGCATGAAGAGTCAGGCCGCATGAACCACTTGGCCGCATGCCCAGGGTTAAGTCTACTCCTTGGGACAAGTGTTGAAGTGACAGTCAAATTAATAAAGTATCAGTAATGTAACATAAAGTGACTAATGTGACTGAGGTGACAAGCCACAAAGTATATCAGGAAGAAAAAAAACCAATAGAAATAAGTGCCAATGGTTCAGAGCCATGTGCCCAAGAAAATAGTGGCCGCATGTTCTCCTGGCCTCATGGGTGTCGGTGCTGAATGGAGTCAATGCCACATGGAGAGCTCTAGGACTTAGCAAAATCTTTATTCGTTCATTGAGTAAAAACATAAGGTGTTCAAGGACACTGTGCAAATCAGTAATCACGCGTCCAACAAGATGGACACATGTTGTCAGTATGAGACAAGAGTTTAACCCGCATAACCCGCTCTGGCCGTATGGCACTCTCGGCCGCATATACTCACTGCCCACATGGTAACTTCGTCTTCTCCAACAGCAGGTTCGGCCATGGCAAAAAAGCTCCAAAAACTAAAATCTTGTTTTGTCCATAAAATCCTCATTTTAAGTCCAAAATGGGTGAACCAAAATCCAAAATGCTCTAAATTGAAAGTTGTATCATGTAGCACAAAATGGTTTTCAAAGACACAAGTTTAATGATCAAAACCAAAAAAAACTCATAAAGACCATAAAACCTTAAGTTAGAAATATAGAACTACACTAATCTATCCATCAAAGCAAAAAAATCCAAGAACTAAAAGTCCTTAGAAACATATAATAAATATAATAGAATAATAATATGGAGGATTTCTCTATTTCTCATACAAGATGTACTTGCCTATAAAATGGGAAGAGAAAGCTAAAGAATGAGGAAGAAATAATGAAGTAAGGAGAGAGAGAGAGAGAGAGAGAGAGAGAGAGAAAATGTTGGGTTATATATGGTAGGGTTTGAGGGTTGAACCAAAAGTTTTTATGAGTTGAACCAACCCACAAAATAAACCATGAGCAAAGTTAAACCAAAGAATGGGTCTAATCTTCATGCACATGCAACATTCTAAAATAAAAATACATTCCAAATACGTGTATCGGGAATGGGGAGTGACACAAGACCAAGGCAATCCTTTAAATGCGCCTACCGAAGAACCTCAGAGAACTTTGTGCCCTTCAAGGAAGACTGGCCTATATCAGGAGGTTCATATTAAACTTCTCTGGTCGTTGTCAGCAGTTAACTCAGCTTATGAAGAAGGGAGTCTCCTTTGTCTGGAACGAAGAATGCCAACGCACTTTCGACGATATCAAGGAATACTTCACGAGCCCTCCAGTATTGGTAGCCACAGTTATGGGATAGCCCTTTCTGGTCTACGTACGAGTAATGGATCACTTTATTGGTACTCTGCTTGCCCAAACAAGTGACACAGGTCACAAGTAGGCTATTTACTATCTAAGTAGGATGATGGCCGGCGCAGAGCACAGGTATAACCCCATCGAGAAGTAGTACCTTGCTCTATTCTTCGCCATCCAGAAGACCCGGCATTACGTAGTGGGGAAAACCATTGATCTCACAAGTTAATCCACTCAGGGTTCTCATGTCAAAACCTGGAGTGCTCAACTCTCGCCTAGCCATATGGGCAATATTGATGTCACCTTATGACATGGTATTCGTCCCACAGAAGGCGGTCAAAGGTCAGGCGTTGGCAGATTTCCTTGCAGCCCACCCGGTACCAAAAACCTCAAAGCTCTACGAGGAGATCGCAAACGAGGTCGCATACTCAAACCTAACCACGAGCGCAAAATTTGTTTGGCAAATGTTCTTCAACGGTGCTTCGAGAATAGGGCCCAAAGGCGACATCGTCGCTAAAACCAGGATAGTGTTGATCTCTCCATATAATCCGGTTATCAATCGCGCCTACTCCCTTACTGAGCTATGCTCCAATAATATGGCAGAGTATAATACTCTCATCATTGGACTCTAACTAGGTAAATAAATAGAAGTTGAACACCTGGAAGCCTACAATAATTCTTAGCGGATAGTCAATCAAGTCCAAGACAAGTACGAAGTCTGGAATAAAGACCTACTCCCCTACCAACAAGCCGCACATGGAATAATCTTCACTATTGAGGGGTTCTTCATAGAGCACGTCCCTCGACTGCAAAATATTGAGGCTGACGCCCTGGCCGGCCTCACAGCTCTCTAGTTGTTCCGGTCAATACTTATGAACTGATCACCGTGATTGGTCAAGTGCTGGTATGCCCGAAGAACAACCTCTCCCTATTGCGGATCTACTCAGTTGAGACGAGTGCTGACCCACAAGATCGGAGACTTCTATTCATCGACTATGCAGTCTATAAAATTCATTCTGAGAACCCAAAGGAAGCCACTTCGATCAGAAGGTGTTTCCTCCGGTTATATTATGATACGACTACCAAAATATTGTATCGCCACTCCTATGATGGTCTTCTTCTATGATGCCTATCGAATGTAGAAGCGAAGCAGGCTCTCCGTGAGGCTTACGACGGGGTTTGCAGTGCCCGTCAGCCGGGGCCAAATCTACAGGACTGCCTTCGTAGAATGGGTTACTATTTGTCGACAATGGTAACAGAAGACGTTGACTACGCAAAGAAGTGCCAAGCATGCCAAATCTATGCTGACTTAATCCACCAACCTTTAGAGTTTCTACATCCGACCATGACGTCCTGGCCGTTCGAAGCCTAGGAAATGGATATCATAGGGACGATCAGTCCGCCCTCGGCTAAGGGACATCGGTTCATCTTGTTTACCACCGAATACTTCTCCAAGTGGGCAGAAGTCATACCACTCATTGAATTCATTACGTCCAATGTGATCAACTTCGTCAAGCATCGTGTTATATACCGCTTCGGCTTGCCATAAAGGATCATCCATGACAACTATACACAGTTCTCAAATCACGTATTATACCAGTTTTAGGATAAAAACTGGATTCATAATGTAGCGTCAACTTCCTATAATCCGACAATAAATGGTCTGGCAGAAGGTTTCAAAAAGACCATCATAAAGCTACTCAAAAAATTTATGTCATTCAACAAACGCGACTGGAATGAGAAGCTGGTGAATGTCTCGGGGCCTACCATACAACAGTCCGGATAGCTACTGGCAATACGCCTTTCTCTTAGGTGTACGAAAGCAAAGTGGTCCTCCCGCCCGAGATCCAAATTCCTTTACTCTGAGTAGCTCTCTCACACCAATTAACCGTCGACAACAATCACCGCCGACGGCTACAAGAGTTAGAAGCACTCGACGAGAAATGTCACTTAACTCAGCAATGCATTGAGCTATACCTAGCGCGTCTCTTGGGAGCCTTCAACAAACGGATGAAGAAGATGGCCTACCAAGTGGGTAATCTCGTCCTGACCGTAAGGAGGCCGATGGTTATGACCCATAAGACGGCCGACAAATTCTAACCCAAATGGGAAGGCTCATTCGTCATAGAATTGATATTCTCCAACGGGGACTACCGGCTTGAGAAACCCAACGACGACTTGCTCATGATGCCTATCAACGACAAGTTTCTAAAAATGTACTATGTCTAAGTTAGACTTGTACTCTCCTTATCTCCAGTCGGGCAATCAAGATGTACATTCCTCAAACTCTTGGTTCTTCATCCCCAGTAAGGGCCTATGTACAACATGTCTCCTTATTTACAAATTCTTGTAAAAGCCATTATCCGTATCCAAGAGTCCTTAATATGCAACAGATGATGGATCCTCAAAGTCTTCCCAGCGGAGCAGTCCTCGGGTCCACCGGGACACTTTCGTTTGGACCACCCTAAAATAAGTCTCGTTAGACTCTAGTCTCTCCAGCGGAGCAAACCTCAGGTCTATCTTCATTCTCGGATAGACCACGCCCACCAAATCACTCCTCAGTAAGTTTTTTGGACATTGGTTCACGTCCATATTACCTCTGAACTACTGTCCTAATATTCCTCCCCGGCTAATTTTTTTCATGTCCATATTACCTCTGAGTAAACCTCCTACGAGCAGCCTAAATTTTTTTAATCTTTAGATTTATAATTTTATTTTAATTATAATAATTTTGGTGATTTATAGCTAATTAGAAAAAATAAAATTCTTGGACTTATTAACTTGTGTAAATATTTATTTAAATTTATTGATTACAAATATTAAAGAAAAAATATATATTTGGTATAAAATTTAATGTTATAAAGAATTATGAATTTTTCTAAAATTATTTGAGGATAATTATATTCTTAGATTTTTATCATATATATATATATATATATATATATATATATATAGTTATATAAAGAAAAGAGAAAACAAAATAAAACAAAATAAAATAAAATAAATAACTTAAAACCCATACCCAAAATCCAAACATAAAACCCGAATCCTAAAACTACCCAGCCCCAGACGTTGGCCCGAACGGCCCCCTTGTGTGAATCCCTTCCCCTTCTCCTTCCCCTCGATATAAATACACTAAAACCCTAACCCTAACCCTAACCCTAGTTTCTCAACCCCTAAACCTACCCTAACCCTTCTTCTCCCTTATGCCACCGCGAGCGTCGATCGTCGCCCATGCGGCTAGTACCTGCGCACCTGAGTTCTCCCGCATACGGAAGCAACAGTAGCAGCCACAACAATAGTAGCAGTAGTTGCACCGATGTCGCGAGAGAGCTGCCTCATCGACCCTCGTATCACTCATATGAGTCACTGAGGCACCTTCGTCCTTTATGACATTCGCTATGGTCTATTTTGTTATTTTGTAATTGATCGCGTCGTGACGCACGAATGGGAATTCAAAATCAGTGTTTCAGAGAAGCAACTTTATACGTGTTTTCTAGCCCATCCAACTGTTGGATGGTCGATCCGAAACTTCCATAACAATCTAGGTATATATCTCTACCCTTCCCTCAAGTTTTAGCCATTAATCTGTTCCTTTGATAGATCAAAATGTGACACAAAGTTGGGTGTTTAAACTAAAATTATTCTTACAGTGCATGGAGCCAACTTTGCGGGTTTGTTTCTCCCTCATCGTAGCCCCGTTCGACAAACCATCTTCGTTGGTATAATCTTTACCAAACCGTCTTCCAGCATCTTCAAATAGTTTATTTTAGTTTGCATTAGGTTGGAAGTTATTCGTAATCTAAAACAAAGATAAATATGGTTTTGGAAACCTAAAACTTCCCGATACGTGGTTCGTCCTACCAAACAAGGCAATTTTGTCGAGTACGGATTGAACCGAAAGGCGCGTATCATAAACACGGACATGTGGGCTTTTGCGAAACTTGATTTGGACATGCGTGTATTCCGAAATCAACGTGTATCCATAAAAAAATCCTCGTATCGGCCTTTTTCGATGTAGTGCAATTACTTTGTGTGTGCTTGCAGTTTCTCAACGAAACTTGTACCATCGGACTCATAGCATTACTTTGGTCCTGTGTCCCAAGTTTGGTTTGATTCTGAGAACATGACCGAAACGCTGTTTGATGGGCCCCACAAGCCCAATAGACGGGCAATTTTGTGACCGGCTCACCGGAATCTAGTTTTGGATACTTCATTGAGTTCATGTCATCATTATAGACTCGTGGATACTAATTTTGTCAAATTTAGAGAACTTTATCTCCGACATATTTTACGGTGCAAAGTTGGCCACAATTGGAAACCACTTTGACCCAAAATTGCCAATTTTGTCCCTGTGTCCAAATTGGACTTATGGGTAGTCAATTCTAGCTATTTATGATATTCTGGAAATGATGGTGATATTGTTTTCAATATCTGAAGGCGTTCGTACATATTCTATGTCACGACCCGTACCCGGTGTAAGGATACAAGTCGGGAACAACGTCCAGCCTACGCCACAGAATTGGTGATAGAACGATGTCTGGGTAATCTATCTATCAATATAATGAACCACCAATGATAACTATATACTTAATCACAGATCTAAGATGGAATGAGCACGAATAGATAAAAGAGTAGAAAGTCACATACAACTCATGAGTCTAAATAATACATTAATGAGTCTGAAAGAAGTACTACAAAAATAGCTGGAGACAAATCCATTACAAAAGAATACTAAGAAGCCACTAAAGTCGGGTCATCTGCCTCAGTCAGGATAAGTCCCTCCTGAACTAGGGTCTCAGACTCTAAACCCACAATATCCTGAGGTCCATAATGTGTAGGGTACCAGTCCTCAGTATCATCTGGGAAAAATATATCCAGTCAGGAAAGGAGTAGAGTATATCTCTAACAGCAGTTCTAATCAATGATAAAAACTATGTAACAGTAAATAGATGTGAATATACAAGATGCACAATAGATACAAGAGATACATAATAAGGAAATACTAGAATAAATACAAGAATGAACAATATGACAATGAACAAGAATACTAATGTCTAAGTGTGTGAGTACTAGATTTAACATGTGATCGGCTTGGGAACTTGCACAAGAGTATAATGGCCTGCCTGATCATACGTCCGGTGTATGATCAACACTCACAAGGAACAAGATATGCACAAGGAGGGTATGATCACATATCTATACTAAAGTACTCCCCACCCCCGACTGGTATAATAGATCCAACCATGGTATATTATAGCACGGGATTCTCTAGGAAGGTAGCAAATCTTCCCGAGAATCAGTATTTATACATGCACAAGATAATGATGAAATAAGACTTACACAAAATACACCATATACAAGGAATAACATCTCATGATAAGATTCAGATATACCAATCCGTGTAACCATCGTGTCAAGAAATATGGATATCTACACTAGATACAATGAACATAGAGGATATCATAAACGAGAAACTATCAGAGAATGTACTCGCCTGAAATCCAATAAATAGTCTCACAGATGTCTGATATGGTGCCTCGGAGACCTAGATAGGGAATATAATATCAATATAAGGTTTCGAAAAGCAAATAAGTTAAACTAGTCAACTTCTAGGTCAATAAGTCAATTCTAAGTCAAAAGTCAAACTATGGTCAACTTATAGTCAAACTATGGTCAATTATAGTCAAACTATGGTCAACTCCCTATTTCTAAGTTGCACAAGTTTAATACAAAAATATTGGGTCAAGATACTAAAGTCTAAGTCACAAGGACTAACTATCTTAAGATACTAGGATACCGTATCTCCGGATACGTAAATCCAAAGGTAAAACATCAATATATATATAACAAACAATTATTTATAATATGGAATCCAAATTACAAATATTAAAATAGGTATCGTGGTTTTGAACCAACTTGGTATCTCAACTTAAAATCATAATCTTAACATCCCAACCCAATACCTTGGGTATCCTTAATTACCTTGGTACTTACCTTGGTATCTCAAGGTAATACCCCAAACTCGTTTATACTAACTACCCATAGATATATATACCATACAACAATAATTATTATACATATAGTATGTATTAAATACCATTAGCAAATAAATATATTCATATATATTCAAATATCAAATGCATATATCGATATATATATATATATATAATACTAAAACTGTCAAACTATCGCTATATACCCTGCCCACTGTCGCCGAAAAGCTGCTCTGTATATAGATACACTGCAGTTTTGTGACAGTTTCTGCACTGTCACTAAAAACTGTCGCTAAAGCTTCTGATACTCTGCTGATACACTGTTGTTTCAGCGACAGTTTTCTCAAATTGTCGCTGACTGTTATCGCTGCTGCTATTTCTCTGCTGTTGTGATGCTCGCTATTGTGACACTCTCCTGCTGTCGCTGAAACCTATATATATATAATAACATATATGTATCTACCATATATATATATAACCCAATACATATATATATATATATATATAACAATACACATATACTTACCATAAATATGCCGACACTCTTATAATATTATTACGTACAAATAACTATACATAATATATATATATATATATATATATATATATATATATATATATATATATATATATATATATACTACTAATAATTATACACACACCCTCACACAGTATTATGTACATAATACACATAGTAGCATACACACACATACATATTAATATTTATATATATATATATATAATTATTCACCATACATATATATAATTATAATTATAATAACTCATAATATCTATTTACATGCTAACATATATAATTATACATACATATATAAGAATAGCTACTTACAACATACATAATAAATACATAGATCTAAGACACAAGAAGCATAATTATATATATCATAATATATATATATATATATATATATATATATATATATATATATATATATATATATATATATATATATATATATATATATATATATCTTATAGGAGAGTATCACACCGTATTCACCATACATAATAAATACAATTACATCCTCCATGAATTAAGAACACAATAAATAGATCTACATATAATTTGTACAAACACATGGAGAGTATCACACCGTATCCCACTAGATCTAGGATACGTATGTGACACGAGTCTACCAAACATCCAAACATATTCCGAAGGACACAAATAAGTCATATATATTATTTATGAACAATACGAAGAGTCAAATATAGATCTATGTGTCCGTGTCAAAATATGACATGTACAAAGTCCCGTGTCGGAGAAAAAACCCCTAAATCAACACGTATCACCAAATTGTTGGGATACGACCTACACGTACCCAATTATGGACACGACACTAGCCCCAAACACACAAGCACATGCCAAATTGATCTATAGGACCAATTGACACACACAATAAATGTCAATCTCGAAATTCCTCCAAAATTGACATAAAAAGTACCATAACTTTCTTAATATGCCTCCTATGAACACAAAACCAAATCCTATGGGTAGCCTATACATATGGGTTGATTTTCCATGGTTAAATCTTATATTTAGAACCTAAATTAAGGAAAAAAATTGAATTGTACCAATTGGGAGATGGATTCCCAATAAAATCTCCAAATATGATAAAATTGGCCTCCAACTTATAGATCATTGTTCCTCTTTGTAGATCATTGCTTTCTCTTTCTAGATACTTGCTCCACTAGCCTCCAATGGTAATTTGGGAAGGAATTATGATGAAATTTTGTAGGGAAATGAAGTGGGAATGAAGGAATTTGGTTGAGGGAAATTCTATATCTAGTTTAGAATAAAAAGAGGAGAGAGAATTTTTTCCCCTCTTTTATATAGGTCGGCCCCTCTTTTCTCTCCCTCAAGCTACTATAAATTATCCAATATACCCCTTGGGGCCTCTCATGAAAAAATAATTAAGGAAGGAAGCTTCTAGTCTAATGGTTTAATTAATTTAATCCATCTTCTTAATAATGGACTTTCTAAATGGGCTAAAATCTAATCAATTAAATCATGTTGGTCCATGA
This sequence comes from Iris macrosiphon, assembly GCA_036927795.1. Lineage (NCBI taxonomy): Eukaryota > Viridiplantae > Streptophyta > Magnoliopsida > Asparagales > Iridaceae > Iris > Iris macrosiphon. The sequence continues at coordinate 8,940 of JAYESA010000399.1, read as the reverse complement.
GTCTAAACTAAACTAGTTAGGTCCACTAACACAAGTCCAAAATAAATAATTAACAACTAACAATAATTAAATAATACAACAAATAATTATTTATCATGCACAATATTTAATTAAATATAAAATTACTAAAATACCCTTCCCTAGAAAATATGGTAGTGATAAGTCTACCCTCCTAAAAATAATTTCGTCCTCGAAATTTAAGACGAAAACTACCCCCAAAAAATAAAAGAACAGAACTAAAGAATCATAACTAACTATGAAAGAATATAACAATGAACAGAACATAACTAGGAAATAACATACCTCAAGGCACAAACAAATATGGATAACGCTCTCGCATTTTATCCTCTCTCTCCCAGGTAGACTCCCCTGGAGAGTGATTCCTCCATGCGATGCATACCAAAGGAATAGTCTGGTTCCTCAGCACCTTCTCTCTACGATCTAGAATCTCAACTGGATGCTCTAGATAGCTAATAGTAGGGCCCACCTCTATCTCCGAGTGATCCAATACATGACTAGGATCTTCTACGTATCGTCTTAACTGCGACACATGAAACACGTTGTTAACTTCCTCCAATGCATGTGGTAAGTGTAGTCTATAAGCAACTGCACCGACCCTCTCTAGAATAGTGAAAGGTCCGATGAATCGCAGACTAAGCTTTCCGTCTCCACCGAAGCGAATCGTGCCTCATGTCGGAGAAATCCTCAAAAACACCAAACCACCCACCTAGAAAAAAATACCACCTTAAGAACTTAATCTATAACACACAACCAAGAACAAGCACAAAATAAAAATCTAAACTATACCTCAAACTCCAAAGGTCTCCGATGGCTATCGGTCCAATGCCGTTGTCTGTCCTACGCCACACAAAGTCTGTCTCTGATCAACTGAACCTTCACTGCTGCATCTAAAACTATCTCTGGCCCATGCAAAACTTTCTCTCCAATATCGTCCCATAACAAAGGAGTACGACACCTCCGACCGTACAAAGCTTCAAAAGGTGACATCTCTATACTAGCCTGGTAACTATTGTTGTAAGCATCAAATGGAGATGGTCCTCTCAAGAACCCCTGATATCTAGTACACAAGTGTGCAATATATCCTCGAGAGTCAGAATAGTCCTCTCTGACTGCCCATCTGTCTCTAGATGATATGCAGTACTGAAGTTGATCTGAGTGCCCAAACGCTCATGCAAACTCTTCCAGAAATAAGAAATGAAATAACTATTCCGATCCGAGACTATGCTGACGGGAACTCCATGTATACTAACGATCTGCCTCACATACATCTCTGCCAGCTTCTCCGTAGACAAACCCACCTTGAAAGGCAAAAAGTGGGCCAATTTGGTCAACCTATCAACGATGACCCAAATTACGTCTTTCCCTCCTGGAGATCGTAGAAGTCCGGATACAAAATCCATGGTAATGTGCTCCCACTTCCACTCTGGAATGGGTAATGGATGAAGTAAACCTCCTGGCCACTACCTCTCGGCTTTCACCTGCTAGCATACTAAGCATCTGGATACAAATTATGCCACTTCCCCCTTCATGCCATACCAGCACACACTCTCTTGCATATCCCAATACATCTTGTTGGCACCTGGATGCATGGAATACTGAGAGCGATGCGCTTCCTGCAACACCTCCTTACACAGCTCTCTACTAGGCACACACAATCTAACTCCATGCCTCAAAGATCCATCCTCAGCAATGGTGAAATTATCCTCTAATCCTGCTCTCACTTGAGCTCTGATGCTCCTCAGAAATATATCCTCATATTGTGCTGCCTTGATCCTGTCCATCGACTCTGAGTGTATCTGCAATCCCCATATCTGCATAGCACCACCAGAAACTATCACCTCGATCCCCAAGCTCTCCAAGTCCTCCAACAAATATCGATCTTGAATCAAGTACATAGCTACCGGATACCTACTCAAAGCATCGGCAACTACATTAGCTTTTCCAGGATGATACTGCAAAAATATATCAAAATCCTTCATCAGTTCTAACCACCGACACTGCCTCAAGTTTAACTCCTTCTGCATGAAAACGTACTTTAAGCTTTTGTGGTCTGTGAAGATCTCCACACGCTTTTCGTACAAATAATATTTCCACAACTTCAGAGCATCTGCCAACTCCAAATCATGTGTAGGATAGTTCTTTTCATGAGGACACAATTGCCTGGATGCATAGGCAATCACTTTTCTATTCTACTGAAGAACATAACCCAAACCTTTCCCCGACGCATCACTATTAATAGTGAAACCTCCAGACCCTGATGGCAACGTCAAGATAGGAGCAGACGTCAACCTCTTCTTTAACTCCTCAAAAGTAACATGGCAATCCTCTGTCCAAACAAACTCTACATCCTTCCTGGTGAGTCTGGTCATTGGCTCGGCAATCCTCAAAAAATCTTGCATAAACTTCCTGTAGTAGTCTGCCAATCCCGAGAAACTCTTGATCTCTGCTACCGAACTTAGGGTCTTCCAAGATTCTACTGCTGCGATCTTCTTCGGATCCACTGAATTACCATCACCAGCCATAACATGCCCCAATAATTCTACCTTGTCAAAGAAAAACTCACACTTGGACAACTTTCCATACAACTTCTCCTTCCTCAGCACATCCAACACAATCCTCAAATGCTCCTCATGCTCCTCCGGTGTCTTTGAGTATATGAGTATGTCGTCGATGAACACTACCACGAACTTGTCAAGATACTGATGGAACATCTTGTTCATCAAGTTCCTAAATACCGCTAGTGCATTAGTCAAACCAAACGGCATCACCATAAACTCATACTGACCATACCGAGTTCTAAAAGCAGTTTTTGGTATGTCCTCCGGCTTCACCTTCACCTGGTGGTAACCTGATCTTAAATCTATCTTAGAAAATACCTTGGCACCACTCAACTGATCGAACAGATCATCAATCCGTGGCAAAGGGTACTTATTCTTGATAGTGAGATTATTCAAAGCCCTGTAATCAATGCACATGCGTACCGATCCATCTTTCTTCGGTACAAACAATATCGGAGCTCCCTACGGTGAAGAACTCGATCTGATAAACCCCTTATCCTGCAATTCGTCTACCTGCTTCTTCAGCTCGACCAGCTCGTTGTTGTTTACTCTATAGATATATTGTAAAATTGGTTCTGCACCTGCCACCAAGTCTATAGAGAATTCAACATCTTGATCTAGTGGCAACCCTAGCAATTCCTCAGGAAATACATCCAAGAACTCTGCTATCAACGGATGCGGCAAATCCTTATCTTCCACCATAGCTTCACAAATAATGCCTTCTCCCTGCTCTGCATCTCCTCTAGCAAACTTGAACTCTGGCTCTCCTGGCAGACCAAACAAAACTCTACCTCCTCTACAATCTATGCTAGCACGGTGCCTACTCAACTAATCTGTCCTGAGTACAAAATCGTAGCTCGAAAGTGGCATTACAAGTAGACACACACTCAACTCCAGGCCTCCTAGAGTAACTCTCTGATCCTTACAAATACCATTAACCAGGATAATGCCTCCCCCGGTCATGATCTTGCAAATCCTAAGCAAAGACTCAACTACCAAACCATGCTTTAGAGCAAAAAAAATAGATACAAAACTACGAAAAGTACCACTATCAAACAAAGCTAAAGCTGGAATGGAATCAAGAAGAATAGAACCAGTAATGACATCTACGGTGGGTTCATCCTCCTCGACGGTCATAGAAAATGCTCGTCCCTAATGTGCACCTCCCTACTCCTGATGCTGGACATAACGCTGCTGCTATGTCGAAAGTGGTCCCCTCAGTTATACTGCAGGTGGTCTCGTCTGTGCCCTCGGAGCTGAAGCTACTCCCTGAACTGCACGACGAGGATTGGAAGGACACTCCCTCAGCTGATGCCCTTCAGTGCCACAATACAAATAAACACCCAACCTCTTCCTGCAAACTTCCCAGATATAGTCATGTTTCTTGCAGAAGTGGCTGGAAGATCGTCGTAACTGTCTCTGCTGCTGTGGTGCCTGGTGAAAAGGCGCCCTAGCTGGAGTCTGGTGCTGCTATGGCTGCTGGAAAGGCCTGGACTAGAAATGAGGACATTTTCCATATACTGTACTGTTGTTGGCCCCCAAAAAAGAATTATGGTCTCTCTTGGGCTTCAAACCCAATTTCCGCTCAACCTTGCGTGCCTCCGCAAGTATCTCCGAGTATGTCTCATAAAAAGATAGAATGAGGATCAATATGGCACATGATGTAAGACACTCATGGAAAGGATAAATTAAGAGATCAAGTATCAATATCATAGGAGAATAGTTGAATAAAAAGAATTTTCCTAGATGTGTTTGAGTATCTCAGCCTATATCCTATATCCTATCACAGGCTTGCAGTAGTACAACTAAATCGTCGCACTACCACGACATCACATAACTTATGAAGCTTGACTTGTATGGGCCACCACTAAAAATATATTACGACCCGCACCCGGTGTAAGGGTACAAGTTGGGAACAAATCCATTACAAAAGAATACTAAGAAGCCACTAAACTCGGATCATCTGCCTCAGTCAGGATAAGTCCCTCCTGAACCAGGGTCTCAGACTCTAAACCCACAACATCCTTGTCACGACCCAATTCCGTAGAATCACTTGAGGCGTCCCCCGAATCATGACCGTCGTGCGGGCCTGGAGTTGCGCCCGCACAAGGCTTTAATGATTTGCATAGCAAGCACATATTCAGAGTACGCAGATAAATTGAAACACAGTTGAAGCATAGACCTTTTCTGCTGTAGCTTAGAGGGGAGTGGACAATCCCGAGCTACGTGGCCAGGCCCGCCACAGTTGAAGCATAGACCTTTTCTGCTGTAACATCTCTCCGTAGAGTGTCCTTGCCTTTTACAGAAATCACAGAATGGTCTCGGGTTTCCTTTGTGGGGACCGCCATGGTTAGGGCGCTTTGCAGCGGTGTTTTCTCTATCGTTGCCTTGGCGTTTGTGATTGTAGGTATGCACAGCGCCGGTGGAAACGTGAGGATACTGTGGCTCGAGCGATAGGGCATGATTCATGACTTCACGCATTGTTCCGTACTGATTATTGGCCACGTGCGAATGGATGGCAGGGTGTAATCCACCTTCAAACCTTCTGGCTCGACTCGCTGCATCAGGTAAATAGGCCCTAGCGAATTTGGAGAGTCGGTTGAATTCAGCGGAGTATTGCTTGACTGTCATACTGTCCTGCCGTAGTTGCACGAAGTCATTTTCCATTTGACGTTGTACTGGAGGCGGTATAAACTTCTCTTCGAACGTGACACGAAAGGTCATCCACGAGATCGCCTCCTCTCCGTGATCAAATTGGAGAGATCGTCGATGCACGTCCCACCAATCGTGTGCGTTGAGGCGGAGCTGTAGTTGCGTACAGGAGACGCGCTTCTCTTCGGGGACCTCTAGCAGAGCGAAGTGATCTTCAATCTCGGCTAGCCACTCTAGAGCTACCACTGGGTCCTCAGTCCCGTTGAATGGGGTATTGCAAACTTTCTTGAAGTGTCCCAAGTTGAAGGCAGTCACGTCCCTCGGCCTTGGAATTTGAGGCATCTCCACTTCAAGCACGGGCTGTTCCACCGGAGTCGTTGCTGTTGCGGCGGAATGGTTGGCAGCCAAAGTCTGAACGATCTGTTGCAGGGCATCTACCTGCTTTTGTTGGACTGAGAATCGGGTCTCTAGATTACTCTCGAGCTTGGCTTGGCGAGCATCGTCTCGTTGTCGTTGCGATTCTAACATTTGCATTACCCGCTCAAGCGGGTCGACTTGAGACATGCCTCGTTGGCTCCGAGAGCTTCCCGAAGTACCCGAACTGCTTTCTTGTGTTTCATTCAGTGGTTGCGCTGCAGATTGCGCTGGATCCATTCCTTCAAAAGAAGGTAAATTATATTAGGATCATAATATATTATGGACTTATTGCATGAACGTATCTCATTTTGGCCTAGCGAGTTCAAGAGTTCGCACAGGAATTTGATCGTTAAAGGAACTTTTCTAGCACGAAGTCTAAGGAACTTTGAATCTGTGCTCTGATACCACTATGTCACGACCCAATTTCGTAGAATCACTTGAGGCGTCCCCCGAATCGTGACCGCCGTGCGGGCCTGGAGTTGCGCCCGCACAAGGCTTTAATGATTTGCATAGCAAGCACATATTCAGAGTACGCAGATAAATTGAAACACAGATTTGAAACATAGAAAAGTTCTCTTTATTGATAATGAACATCTATTACAAACTCCTGAACGAGTCAGCTAATATGCCGAACGGCTTACAAAGGGTTGACTCAAAATGAGATAGCAGTCCTGTACATTACATCCCTTTATAAACTCAAAATGATAAAGACCTCCAGGCTGGAGGATCGCTTTGCCACGGAGCTGCATTTGTGTATGAAGAGTTGCAGCTTCGGACTTCAAAAGGCTTCGAGGGCGCGGTGAAGATGCGCCAACAGCTGGACTGGATCGGGTAGACGACTTTGGCTCCTCGCTCGGTTCGCCTTGGTGCGGAGAACCTGTTTCAACGAGGGTCAGCATATCGAAACATGCTGGTGAGACGAGCTAGCCTGACTATACCAATCAACACATTGTTTAGTGAAGCATGCATATTTTGTGGGTTTCTATCTTGCCTTAGTTCATTTACAAGTAAGCAGCATATAGAATTTACTAAAATGAACGTGCCACCGTTAGGTGGATTTTACCTGACCGTCTGAATTACCTGCACAATACTTACCATGCCTTCCCTGCCACGAAGACACAAGTTAGTATGCAACAGGTTTAAATATACATAGGATCACTGGCTTGATGCCACGAAGGGACGGATTATAGTCTCAAGACACAAATGATATACACCGCAGGTGGCGAGCCCCGCTGCATAACACTTTGCCCCATAACATACGACTATACATACGTTCCGTCCGGATCGGATCGGTCCCGGCGCCCCGGTGACCGTCCGCGGAACTCATAACATACCTTGTGCACAAGTCGTCCGTGATCGAAAATACTCATAGAATTTGTTCCATAGCATATAGTTTTGCATAGTCATCCTGACAGTTTATTTCATAACAAGCATATATTTCCATACTTAGCACGATTCATAGAACAGTTACAGACGAACTAGCATACAGGATGATAACCGTTCATAAGTTTGTTGACAAGCATAATAACCAAGTTATTCTCTTTTATTTTGGTTTCTTTTATTATTACTTGGTATCGTTTGATCGGGGCAAAGGAGTGAGGCTTGGAAGCAAGGCTAGCTAATCGGGTTGGTAGCTACTCACTTAGATTTAGGAAGGGAGAAAGAAAGAGGCGCTTCACGACTCCGCTCGCAAGCCGCCTACTGCTCGTTCACCTGCACACGAACAGCTCGATTAATACTTCTTCCTCTCTTTCCAATCTCGGAATAGAAGTGCAAGTCAATGAACGAAAATAATGAAAACCATCGAAACCGTTCAAGGAAAACAAGCAAATCCCAAAACCAACTCAAAGCACGAAAGCAACAAGCGACATCGAAAACTGAGGCAATAAAAAATAGCAGCGGAGAGGTCCCTCCTGACTCTGCCGCTAAGCCGATCCTTAGGGCGCAGTCCACTGAATATGGAAATCGATTCCGAAGAAACAAATCCATAACGAGGACGAGTTCTTAATTTAATCTATCCCGATCGAACGATACCGTCTTGTGTTTCTTAGCCGCGCTCTCCGCACCGGGAGAACGGGGTGCTACAATCCTGAGGTCCATAATGTGTACGGTATCAGTCCTCAGTATCACCTGAAAAAAATATATCCAGTCAGGAAAGGAGCAGAGTACATCTCTAACAGCAGTTCTAATCAATTATAAAAACTATGTAACAGTAAATAGATGTGAATATACAAAATGCACAATAGATACAAGAGATACATAATAAGGAAATACTGGAATAAATACATGAATGAACAATATGACAATGAACAACAATACTAATGTCTAAGTGTGTGAGTACTAGCTTTAACATGTGATCGGCTTGGGAACTTGCACAAGAGTATAATGGCACCGCTGATCATATGTACGGTGTATGATCAACACTCACAGGGAACAAGACATGCACAAGGAGGGTATGATCACATATCTACACTAAAGTACTCCCTACCCCCGACTAGTATAATAGATACAACCATGGTATGCTATGGCACGGGATTCTCTGGAAAGATAGAAAATCTCCCCGAGAATCAGTGTTTGTACATGCACAAGATAATCATTGAAATAAGATTTGCATAAGATACACCATATACAAGGAATAACATCTCATGATGAGATCAGGATATACCAATCCGTGTAACCATCGTATCAAGAAACATGGATATCTATACTAGATACAATGAACATAGAGGATATCATAAATGAAAAAACTATCAGAGAATGTACTCGCCTGAAATTCAATGAATAGCCTCACAGATGTCTGATATGGTGCCTCGAAGACCTAGATAGGGAATATAACATCAATCCAAGGTTTTGAAAAGCGAATAAGTTAAACTAGTCAACTTCTAGGTCAATACGTCAATTCTAAGTCAAAAGTCAAATTATGGTCAACTATGGTCAACTTATAGTCAAACTATGGTCAACTATAGTCAAACTATGTTCAAGTACATATTTCTAGGTTGTACAAGTTTAATACAAAAATATTGGGTCAAGATACTAAAGTCTAAATCACAAGGACTAAATCTTAAGATACTAGGATACCGTATATCTGGATACGTAAATCAAAAGGTAAAACATCAATATATATATATATATAATAAACAATTATTTATAATATGGAATCCTAATTACAAACATTAAAATAGGTACCGTAATTTTGAACCAACTTGGTATCTCAACTTAAAATCATAATCTTAACATTCCAACCCAATACCTTGGGTATCCTTAATTACCTTGGTACTTACCTTGGTATCTC